>AP028451.1:2606717-2941449 GCA_036509395.1 Antheraea yamamai
AGTAGGCAGCGCGTAAGTCTCATAATCTTAAGGTCGTGAGTTCGATCCTCACCCGGGGCATAGCTTTTTTCTCTTTTTTGTTATACATTTCAGTATATTATTTTATTTTTTAATTATATTAAAAAAAATTATGCCATACATATATATATATGAAATTTATATTATTTTTTTATTGTGGTATTTATAGAATTTATTTATTGTCCGATCATGGTGACAATTGCCACAACTAATCTCTTTTTTATGGAGAAAGTTATACAATTATAACTCGTTACTAGGTGGCGTTAGAATACATTACGTTAGGGCAATCGCTAATTGTCCAAATTTATTCACGACAGACATAATAATAAGCACTTCATACCCAAATATAATACCCAAGCTCTTGCTATGTTATTCGTGGTTTTAAAATAATCAGGCAAAAGATTTGTAGAAATTGGCTAGATCATTTGTAGCAAGCATTATCCCAAGGATTTATTTGAAACTAAAGATTGACACTGACAAAGATTGAAACAAAGATTAACAGAATGATTACATATGTTCTTAATATACATAGACCACTTACGACTGGACGTGTAAATGTCGGTGAATTTTTTGTATTATATTCTTATAAATTTAAATTATTATAAGTCTAATAACCTCAGCTAAATATAATGTTTTAGCTATAAATATTCCATATTCATTTCGCTATTAGTAAGAGAGAAATACTAGATATAAAGCTTGAGAGATTATAAACGAATGAAGAAGTAGAAGCTCCGAATAATTTTGGATGTGCTATCAAAATTTAAAAAAACTTTTTGAGGTTATATTCAATAATTATACATAATTAGGTTCAACACGTCAAAACTACTTAACGAATCGGTATGGGATTGTGATATGTGATGTGATTTTTTCTGAGATACCTTTAGGCCACTTATTTTTACACTCTATTGACTTATTCGTAAATATCTTTTAATGTCCTACGAAGCAGACAGGAATCACCTAGTAATATATCAAAAAACAACTTTATAAACCAAATATTATTATATATAATTAATTTATTCAAACTTTTATTTAGTTTCGTCATTCGAACTTTTGACTCGAGGTTTAAAATTGTTGAAATGTGTAAAAATATATTTTTTCTAAATTCACGCCAACGCGATATATCTTCTTACGTGTATACATAAGTAGACATAATTTTTTCGTATTTTCCTTTTAGTACAAGTGTTATTTTTTCCATTAAAATTCCTTCTCATGTCAGCCTCGCATATGAAGTCCCTGTTGTCTTTTCCTAAATCCGGGGAGAGATACTGTGTTGAATCTTGACGTTTGAATTGAAATATTGAATGTTTTTATTTTTTTATACTTCCTAATGGCTACCACTATTCTATGGTTTGGTTGGCTTATTCCGCTATATTTTATATATATGCTTCCCATTTTGTGAGCGTTTAAGAAATTTTGCGAAATTCACGTCCAGCCATTAACGATCTATGGTTGTTGACATGTAAAACGTTGGTCGGTAACACGCGAGGCTGATTACAGAAATAACGGAATAATTTTGTTATGATGCGACTTGTGGCCAAGATCTTGAGCTCTAACTGCGACATTGGCGTCGCGCGAATACAAAGTGTCCTTTATCATTGGACTTTCAAATGGCAGGAAGTTCAAAGATATTAATAAACATAAGTTTGCATCAACTGCTTGTATGTGTTAAATTATTATGCTTATTGTTCCGAGTCACACAACTGAGCTTCTGTTTACTAGTGGATATCCTGCATTCTTTTGACGTATGTATATATAAAAAATTACGTTTGTGTGTCTGAAATGGATAAAATTGCAGAATGTTTGATATATAATTAAAATTCGCATACCTTTTTTTAAGTAATCTCTGATGAAAATGATGTTTTACGTTTTCTACTATTTTTACCTTATTTATTTTCCCTATATACACACTGTGAATTATAGTATGAATTATTGAAATGTCATAATTTATATATGGAAATGATTAGTGTCACTCTGGTTTTCACATCTGTTGGCACTCCGAACAATAGTTATATACATTTTTATACAGTTTATTAATTACATAGGTCAACAAAAAAAATATTTTTTTTTGGGTTTCTGTTCTCTTGCTTAAATTCTTATTCTAGACATTGAAAAACACTTAAATATTCATATTTAGTTCATAAAGTTTGCTTTGGTCTGATTTACGACGATAAGTATGATTTCATTTATTTCATAAACAAAGGATTACTACTACATCTGAACGAATTTAAAGACAACATGGGGGCCTACTCCGAGGAACAAGGAGAACGTTTTCACCAAGATGTGATGGACTTTGAACGGCGATATCAAGGGCAGTACAGCGAGAATATGATGGGAGATTACATTTGGGGTTTAATACGAGAGAGCTCATACGAGCATAAAAGAAATACGAAAAATATTCACTTTTAGACATTAGTTTCCTGTTATTTTACATCTATATGTTATTGTTTAGCACAAATCTTGAATAAAAAAGACTCTTGTATCTAAAAAAATGTTTTCTAATTATAATTTACAGTGGAAGTGTAGAAAAAATATAAAAATCAATAATTTTTGCCGAAAAATTTAAAAATTGTTCTAGTTTCTACAAAAGCAAACTTTAATCGGAAAAAAAAAATTCCTTATTTTTGTCGTAGGAGAAACCAAAATTTAACATGTAGAAGTTAGACCCAAAAATCGTGTTGGCCGGTGTTAATCGAACATATGATGAACTGCACATGCTTGATACAAAATGTAGTATCAATAAAGCCACGCAATACACTCGGTCATGCTTACTAGCATGTCATGACGCGAAATCATAAATCTCCTGCTCCCGCTCAACGTGCCTAAAGAAGACATCACTTCAATAAGTATTGCATTAAAGTTACCACAATAACCAATCTAATTTTTCCCCTCCCTACATAAATTTTCTTTGCCTCGTTCCCCTCAAAAGTTGCTAGGCGGATTTCTGTCTAACAGGTGAAGCCGTATACAGTTCTCATTGATGTAACCTAAATATTTGGTCAACCGAATCATGCCACGATTTATTACATTATGTGCTTTGTTGCTTTCCATTGATTTTCGATTAGGGGTAATTCTTCGTGTCTTTAACCGGCAATTTATTACTCCGCGGTTGCTTACAATCCTTATAAGACATTATACATAGTATAAAACAAAGTCCCCTACCGCGTCTGTCTGTCTGTCTGTTCGCGATAAACTCAAAAACTACTGAACGGATTATTTTGCGGTTTCACCAGTGGATAAAGTGATTCATGAGGAAGGTTTTGGTATATATTTTGTCAAGGATTTTTTTATAATTAGGGCGGGACAACGTCTGCCGGGCCCGCTAGTAAGATTATAAACTAGAAAGTGGATAGGATATTTTAAATACAAATGTTTGGTTGTTTGTTTGTAACGCTTTAACCAACTGATCATCGTGAAATTTTGCTTATATCCTGTCTGAGGAACAGAAAATAAAGAAAGAAAGAAAAAAACATACACGTAATATAAACAATGTAAGATAGAAATAAAAATTGATGGTTTAATGTATCTGTGGCGAATGAGCCCCGAGTCATATGTGCTGTAGGGAGTTAACCCTCCAATGCTGATTTTCACTCGGTACCCAGAGAGTTATGTGGAGCTGAGTGATGGTATGCATATTAAGTGGCGTTTAGTATAACGATGTAATGCTAAGTGTAGAGAAGCTATATAAGTTTAGAAAAAAAATGAAAAGTGGAGTATGAAACAGTGGATAATAAGTACATATATAATAATAATAGGCAACAATGCATATATAAATATAAATTCGGACATACATATACATATACACATATCCTAAGAGATGATAGTTCATGTCACATTTAACATATAAAATAATTATATCAAAACAAATACGAATAAACAACAAAGAGAAGCTAAGTTAAAGAGTGTTCTAAGACTTTTAAAAGTATAAACACAAACGTAATAAGCCTAGGTGCAATGACTGGTGCCGAAAGCGGCAATAATAAAATGGACAAAAACCATTTTGTTTTGTACATGCCGTTCTCACATTCACTTTCAAGTGAGAGTTTAGTCACCAGACGCTCACTGACACTGTGCTTTAACATAGACGCGTAGAGGATTGCGTATAATTTTTGTATTTTTCTAAACAATTAGGTCAAATGAACACCTATTTTTTAATTGATTTAGAACGAGAATCGAGTGCCGCGTATTCTCCATAAATATTGCTACTGTCTAAACTTTCAGCCTGTATATAGAAAAATAAAAAGTTGTAGAATAACATGGTAGGACATAGGGTACCTTAAATCTACATTAACACGAGCAAAGCCGCGAGTAAACTCTAGTTCGTAATAAATTGTTAACTTTATATTTAACAAAGGTTTACCTTGTACCTAATTATAGCTAACCCTAACAAAAGTTAACCTCATAGGAGTAATTATCGAAAAACTTAACGACTTATGATCAATAAAATTTGATATATGCATTTTAAAACGAAGTGCGATTAAATAAACATTAAATAACCTTTGAAATCGGTAAAAATGCATTAAATGAGACAAATATTCTGAACATTAATACTTTATTGAGTAATTTTTATTACCCTTTAATTCGATTAACGTTCAAGACTGCCCAGGAGACAAGGAGAGATATATATTATACCTGTCTTTTACGATAGCGATCGAAAGTTCCAGATTACGTTGAATAATAAAATATAGCCATGGACATAACATATATTTCCTTACTCGTTTTTCATTCGTTGTGCTTGATTATTGTTTGCCCTGTTAAATGTATTTTGAATTTCGCGCCTCTTAATGTCAACTAGCACTTGACATTCCTCGTTTTTTATCTTCTTTCGAATACGAAACGTGATAACGACAATGATAATAATTAAATAAACATATTATCATCAGTCTGTAAAATATCTAATATCTACTGCAAATCCACAGTTCTATGTTTTCTCACATATACGTTGGTACTACGAGAACATTTCTCAGGTTCAGTTTTCCTCACGATGTTTTCTTTCACCTTCAGCCGATACTGTTACCAAATTAAATTAGTAAGTACACGCGAATTTTGAAAAATTCGTTGGTACATGCCGGGGTTCGAACTTGCGGACATCAGAACACTAGACAACCACGACTTCCATAAAACAAAAAACATATATCAATTGTCGATTCACAATTATACAGTGAAAGTACCAACAAAACAATAATGTCGAACGTAATTACAAAATGGCTGCTATTTCCGTGGGTCGCAACAATTAAAATAAAATTGTTCAATTTCATAATTCCTTGCCGATGCGACGCGGTTGTGTTATTTACCTTAAACGCTTCCTACATTTATCGATTAATTATCATCATTATCTTCTTACCCTTATCCCACCTACGTAGTATTTTCAAACCCCCCCTATCAGATGTCATCTCGGTATTCACACCTTTTATACTTCTAAAAAAAGCATTTATCTATCCATACATACAACTATATTCTTCCCACATGTACTACTGTCTGTAACAAGAATGAAAAAGAGGTTATAAATGTTTTTTTTATATCATAGGAGGCAAACGAAAAGGCGGGCCATCTGATGGTAAGTGATCACCGCCGTCCATAGACACTGGCAACACCAGGGGAGTCGCAAGTGCGTTGCCAGTCTGTGTTTGGGGAGGGGAGGGGGAGGCGGAAGAGGGAGGAGGGGAGGTGGTACTCCGGCGCTCTCACTGACCGAACGAAACATAATAATACAAGCACTGTTACTTCACGTCGGTTTTCTGTGGGT
Organism: Antheraea yamamai; assembly: GCA_036509395.1. NCBI lineage: Eukaryota > Metazoa > Arthropoda > Insecta > Lepidoptera > Saturniidae > Antheraea > Antheraea yamamai. Next base: position 2,612,479 of record AP028451.1, read on the forward strand.
CGGGTGGTACTACCCCGGGCGAGTCGATCCATTAATGCTGGAACCAGTAATAGTTTCAGCGTGGCTCTATCACCTACAGAAATGTTGAATGTAATGTATGTTCATATAATTGAAAAGTTACTTCAATCAATAGTGAGATGGCGCAAAGTCACCAGTGAGGATTGTCATAGATTAATCAGATACGATATATTCTTTTCTTGATGCTTTTCACTTGAGATCGATAGATCTTAAAACCCATTAATATAATAATGGGATATAATTTTAGTGTATCTACTTGTTAACTCGCTATTTTAAGATCATCGTTGGTTCTCACAATAAGACTCTATTTTGCTATGATTGTATTTAAGAACTAGCTGTGCCCGCGATTTCGCCTGTGTGGAATCTTATGTAAAAAACAGTGATTAATAAAGTCATCTGAATGTATTAAGTCCATTTACTTATCTACTTTTCTTCCATACGTACGCCGCGTCGTCATTAAAATTACAATAATTTTTGATCGAGTGGACCGATTTTTATGAAACAAAGGCTAGATTATTCTCGAAAATATGCTTTATGGTTTTCTTGGTGTGGTTTTATTGTGAACTCAGTACTTTAGCCGTGATGCGCGTTCATACAAACAGACACACAAACAGACAGACATTTCTAAAAATGATCGAAATGTATTTTATTGCTTACTAGCTGTGCCCGCGACTTCGTCTGCGTGGAAGCTTATGTAAAATACAGTGATTAATAAAGTCCTCTCAATGGATTAAGTCACTTGTCTACTTTTCTCTCTCACTAACGCTGCATCGTCATTAAAACTTCAATAACTTTTGATAGAGAGAACCGATTTTAATAAAACAAACACTAAGTTACTCCCGAGGATATGCTTTACGATTTTCCTGCTGAGGGTTTATTCAGTACTTTAGCTGTGATGCGTGTTCATACAAACAGACAGACAGACAGATAGACAGACATTTCTAAAAATGATTGAAATGTATTCTATTACTTATTCCCAGACACCTGCAACAATTTTTTTTCACGAAAATCTAAAAAGTACAGACACGTTAGACTTACATTCTTATTATATGTATAGAAGAAGATACATACTAGCTGTTACCTACAAAATTAGTATAAAAAAATTGTTCAGTACAAAGCGGTCGTCTACAACAATAGTATTTTACACACTGCTCCCTTTAATATACTTGCGCGGAGCTCTTATGTATTTGTAAGATGAGTAACTCTGTATAACATTAGCTATCTGCTACTGAAAGGCACATCAAAATCGGTCCGATTATTTCTGAGATCAGCCGAAACAAACAAACGGATAGAAAGACATAATTGAAGTGAAAACTTCTTTAGGAACGTTGAATGGTATTTGTTCGGCAGGAGATGAGCTTATAATTTCGAGTCATGACATGCTAATAAGCGTGACCGAGCGTATTGCGCGGCTTGCTTCAGACTAGCGACGCCAAAATGTATCCAATATTTATATGTGTACTGTAATTAATAAAGTGTATCTTAATATATATATTTCTTGTGTGCGTGTGTATGTGACTGAACTCCTCCTAAACGACTGGACCGATTTTGATGAAATTTTTTGTGCGTGTTCGAGTGGATCCGAGAATGGTTTAGATTCACAATTGGAACCGGTAGGTGGCGCTGCGATCGACTTTTAGGATTTTTTTTGTTTTCAAGGCAGGACAACGTCCGCCCGGTCCGCTAGTAAAGATATATAATTAATGTTCGGAGTGACAATAGACGTGAAAATCAGACTAAGGATTTGGTGAAAGAGTTTCTATTTAAAAATTATTAAAATAATTCAAAAGAGAAACCAGTTATTTCATTATATACTGTTATATCCTTTTATTAAAAACCCGTTTTGACGTTACAAACATACGCTTCAATTTTATTTTATATATAAAAGATGAAATGGATAAAGAGATATTGACAAAGGTTAATAAAGGTAGGTTACGGAACCCGGTAGACGCCAATTTGTCCGGTACGGTCGACGCGGTGCGCTGGTAACCGATGCGGTTTCCTCTAAACCAACGTTGGGAAATAATCCGCTTTTGTACAGTCAATCCAATTAGTTATTATACAATGAGGTGACCGCCCAATAATCTTGTTATTGACTCATGAAAAATGTATGTGTACATTCTGTATAAATATCTTCTAAAATTTGGTAATCAGCCCACTTTATCGAAGATTGTTACTGCCATTATCAGGTTATTAATTGATTTTTATTAAGTGATGCTAATCATCATGCCAATATGGCGGATAAAACGTACTTTTTGGTCCTAACCTAAAGAGCAACATGGATATCTCTGTTTTAATTCACTACATGGAATGTACGCTCGAGAAGTTAAAAAAGATATGATTACAATTAAATGACTGGCAGAAAGAACTAAACATGTTATTTTAGTCTCTGTAATTATGATAAGTCTTGGCAGTATGGTTCAAATACCTTTGCCTTTTCAAATAAATGAATTAATTTACTACTGACAATTTTTAGCGGGATCTTAGACTGTTACGTATTTGTTTAATACAAAATCTTGCGTTATTTATCCCTATATAGTGTTATGTTAGGCGCCTTTTCTATTATAACTTAATTATTGTACGCAAGAGAATTAAATGAGGAATAATAACACGGAAGGTGAATCTTGAGATGTCATTAGAACTTCCTGGAGAACTCTAACAAAGAGAGCCGCCATTTTGTAAAATATTGAAATCATCACAGCACACGGTGTTATTTTTTTCATTATTTTTGTCAACCAGTCTTCTAGTAGATTATTACTGGCATAGTCGAGTAAGTATTAATATTACAAGATATTTGTGATCATATCAATGTTCTAACAAAATGGCGGTTCTCTTGTTTAAACTTTCGAGGGAGTTTTTGTGGCATCTCAGAATTCATGCTGAGTAAATGCAATACCACTTCACTTGTGGACAATAACCGAACTATATAACGTAAAACACCAACATTATTACAAAATATAGAGTCAAATAACACGAGATTATGAATAAAATATAAAATCCCCTATATGACAGGCTAGGATCCCGCCAAAAACACCCCGGATATGGTGTTAATAATTTTATATTACTTGCCAGTATACTGTATACTACTGTATTATATTATTATACTACTGTAGTATATTACTGTATGGTTGTTACCACATAGGTTATATTTAATTTTAAGGCTTTTATTTTTTGTGGTAAATACATATTAAATAATCCAGTTTAGTGAGATTTTATCTACGTAAATAAGATACAATGGGTGGCTACTAATATTTTTTTTATTAATTATTTTTAAATCAGATACGATTCTATTATGTGAAAAACCTGTAAGATGGATCAGGAAGTTCTGCGGATGTTTACTTGATCGTTTTTCATGATAATTTTTGGAATAAATCTTAAAGTATATAACTATATGTATTATAATTGTAGTTAGGTGTTATCACAATTGTTAATTAAAATTACGTCAAAATTATAGTTACCCGCGATTTGTTTTTATTATTGATCGTTGTTAGTTAAAGTATAGTGCAGACTGTAATCAAATTGTAGTAGATATTTCATTATACCCAGGATTTTAACCGTGATGCGCGCGGAACGATATATCTTTATAATTTTGTGTATATAGCTTTATAGTACACTATAATCCACGTAATGTAATGGTGTACTATAAAGCTATTTACACAAAATTATATAGATGTATCGACGTGCGCGCATCACGGCTGAATTCCTGGATATATTTTTAAATACATTTCTTAGATATTTGTTTCTTATTCAATAAGTATAACGATATCTCTATTTAATATACATTTATTCAAGATTTAAGAAGGTACGAATTTGATAAGGCCCATGGCTCAGCAATGTGTGTTTGCTAAAGATAATAAACGAAAGAGACGAAATAGCAGTCAATAATTAGTGAGAATTAAATCCTTTGAAGTAAATTAGAAAAAACACTGATCGAATAAAAAAGCTTACATCTTTGAAATCAGTTACAAATAAATTTTACATCAATAAATAATATAAAAGAGTCACTTTTCGCGTCTTTTTGTGTACTATTGGTTATTTTAAGCAAATCAATTACTTAACAAAATCAAACTGTTTCAATTGTAATATTTTCAGGCTGTAATAATTTCATATTTTAAAATTATAAAGACATTTTTAACCTAAAATAAAAAAAAACAATTATTTTATATAATTCTGGTACAATTTAATGTTATGTATGATTTGGGGAGCAACAACACTCAGTCATAGATTATGTACCTAGTAGATAATGACCAAATTAATCACAGATAAGCGTTTACTACCAGTCTGATGAAATATGTGTGTCATTAATGTAATATTGTCTGTGGAATATGTAATATTATGTTGTTATTATAAAATAAATATGTGGATTAATTGGATACATACACAGTTGGAATTTAGGTGACAACGTAATGGAATTAAATACAGTTTTAACTATTTTTTGGGGAATTCCTCCCCGAAGGTTTATATATATAATACATGTATACTATCATTATCATTACCTAGTATAAAACAAAGTCCCCTACCGCGTCTGTCTGTCTGTTCGTGATACACTCAAATACTACTGAACGGATTTTCAAGCGGTATTCACCGGTGGATACAGTGATTCTTGGGGAAGATTTTAGTATATAATTTGTCAAGATTTTATTTATAGTCAGGGCGGGACAGCGTCTGCCGGGCCCGCTAGTATATTATAAAACAAAGTCCCCTACCGCGTCTGTCTGTCTGTTCGTGATAAACTCAAATACTACTGAACGGATTTTCATGCGGTTTCACCGTTAGATCAAGTGATTCATGAGGAAGGTTTTAGTATATAAATTGTCAAGGATTTTTTTATAATCAGGGCGGCTAGTGTGTGTGGAAAGTAAATAAATTTGATGTATTCTAATGAAGTCGTAAGAAGGGGTTTTCAGACGCTTACTTTGGTAACGTTATCTGTGCAGTTTTAATATAGTATTTCAGAAACAATCTATTTTTATGCAGGTAATTAGCGTACAGGCGATTGCTATAGAAAACACTAGCTAGGTCGAAAAAAGGTTAATCGAAGACATGACATACAAATTTAAAATAAAACACCTTTCTATACGTAGAAAATTCTATTCCAAACGATATGAATTAAATATTGATAACAAATTTAAATTTGTTATTGACGCATTAACGGACACTGACTAAACTTTATCAGATACATAATAATAATGTATCACTGAATTCTAAACCTTAAAGAGGCATATAGAAAAGTCTTGGTTGGTATATGTTTATCTACTAAAGATAACTTCAAAGTAATAATTTTTATCTTTATATATCTTTAAAAATTGTTGATTAATTGCGACGCTATTGTGTTCAACATAGTTTTTATTATTACGCAATTAAATATTATAGTTATGTCAAGCATCTAACGTTGATTAAAATGGCGCTTTACAGTATAACATGTTAATAGTTATCTTAGGAGTTACCGCATAATGAAAATGACGCGTAACAAAAACATGTTTTTTTTTTGAAAATTCATAGGAAATTTCGTACTTCAATAAACTAAAATGAATGCGCCAAAAAATGAATCTAAATCGTTTATACATTTATAACGTTACATTTGTACTTTATACCTATCGGGACGGGTTGATGGTTTATTATATACTAGCTGTGCCCGCGACTTCGTCCGCATGGAATTTAATGCAAAAGTCGTTTTTTTGTTGTGTCTTAGATATTATTTATACATTATTGAAGTTGTACTTCTTTTGGCGCGTTAGGGAAAAATGATGAGAGTAAATTTTTACGATGCGTCACACCGTCATGAAAAACCGACACCCTGAAGTTGGCTATAGTCAACATTTTGTTTCTTTGTATTAGAACTTTCAATGTATTTAATACCTTTTTTCTATTGTTAGTGTCGTTTTTTCTACAAACGTGGAATAAGGCGAAAGATAAAAATTTTGAAAAGATTTTTATCTTGTTACGCCAAAGAAGTATAACTTCTAACGCGTGTACATAAGTACACACACACTTTTTATATTAACCTGTTTTTGTAAGAGATTGAACTGCACTTACTTACCTACTCTTTTCTCGTGCTTAACTCGAGCTGTCATTCAAATTACGATAACTTTTGATAGAGTGAATCGATTTTAATGAAACCAAGACTAAATGTTACTCGAGAATATGCTTTATGATTTTCTTGGTGAGGTTTTATCGTGAACGCAGTGATTTAGCAGTGATGCGTCTCCAAACAAACAGACAGCCTGACTGACAGACATTTATAAAAATGATTGAAATATATTTTATTACTTATTTCTAGACACAAAATCGTTTCACAAAAATCTAAAAGTGCATACATGTTAGATTTGCGTTCTTATTATATGTAAGTATAGATAGATATTACATTTATTAAAAGTCTATAGAATGTTTAAAAAATATGAAAGTATTGAAGTATCAAATACATAAAATTGGATAGATTATATCTGTCAGTTGATTTCTTATCTGTTTAATCGTATTCAATACAGTCATTTTGCCGAGCTACGATAAAAAAAAAAGCAGTAAAAACAAGAAATTTATACGTACAGTATAATTGGCCGAATTACGAATACGATTCTTCGCTTCGTTATTCAAATTTAAATATTTTTTTTAATACAGATTCTAAGCATTAATAAGGCGACCGTGAAGGTCGAATTCTATCACAGATTCTGAGAATAACTGCCCAGAAACACAATAGGATTCAGAGTTTTTTTTTACATAATGAATAATCTTTTTTAATCTGTTAAGTAATCCTATATTCATTAATATTATTTTAATGAGAATATATGGTCTATACCATAGAATAAATATAAAAATAGAATTGCATGTTATTTATTCCAACTAATCTCCGACAATGCAGATCCGTTTTTGATGAGATATTTACTGATAGATAGACGACTTTCTAGAATAATATCTAAGTTACATTACGCTTTCTTATAGGGGCTAAGTAGTAATTATAAAAATTACACAAGGTAACTTAAAATTAATTTAAATACAATTAAAAAAATGAACGATAGCCCACAATTAATATCGACAAAATACGCTGTTCTCACGAAACAATATTAAAAAAAAACACGAGATATTAATGAAGCGGTAAGATAAGAGATAATATAATAACAGCTTATAAGTGCCCCACCGCTGGGTAAAGCCTTATCCTGAGGTAAGGTATTGGCATCACATCCAGTCTCGATTCCATCCAATTCTATATATTTTATACATACAACGTCTACAGGAACATTCGTATAATAAAAATATTGTAATGTATCAAATAGTCATTTAAGGCTCCTAATCCGTTTTAATAATTGATATTTTGTGTCAAGGACAATTGTGTGACTCCAATATTCACTAAATAATTTGGTGATTGTAACCAGAGCGGCCTATAGTCAATATAGCATCCGAGCACAAGATCACCTTTTGCCCTCATTTTTGCCTTGAGCTAGTTATCAAATAAAATCGGCTGAGTGCCTTAAGCGCTCGGCTTAGTAGTCCGGTGAAGCTGTTAAGACCTTGCTAGGTCAATAGAATAGTCAGTTCGAAAAGAAAAGTCCCCATTTTTGTTAAAGTGCGCCGGGCCGTATTAACAAAGTAGCAGAAGTAAGACGTCTAACCCAGAAAATAATGTGTAGGTCAGTAAGTGTACTGATGTCTTTAATCGAATCCATAAAACGTTTAATTTTCATTAGTACTTACGTACGGGATATTTTGAGAAATTATATAATCGATTTTTATTATTGTCAAATGACAATATAATTATTGTACTAAATGTATTTGTTGAAAAACTTTTTAATTATATATTTTTTTCTACATTTACTCACTTATTTGATTAATATATAAAAAAAGTTCTGACCTTCTAGTATATATATATTTACAGGCACCATGCAGGCTTAATTCTCTAGGTTCGGCCCCATTGTATCTTCGATAGAGGCGGCTCTGCTTTTAGCACAAAATGGTTGTGTGTTTTATAAATATTGAAACGCATATTTGGTTTTCTTTATTATTTGCAGTGTCTCTGGAGATACTAAATCCGTAACTTATTACTCAGCCTCTATTTGAATGACTATATGACTAAGAATGTTACGTGTACAGATATGAATTTCTACAAACATAAATATATTTTTCTTCGAGTTCAGACACACGCCAAGTTGCCACAGTTAGAATAATTTTTAAACAGAAGGGACTTGTACGATAGATAATTTTTTTTTTCTTCGATTTATTTAATAACGTTTTTTGTTGTTTTCATACTACTTGTATATTTATTTCAATTTTAATGTCTAACCTGGAATATGTACAACTCTTTAATAATGTCGATATAAATTATTCATTTTCTATTTAAAGCGAACGTATTTCTAGAAATATTACTAAGTAAGAACATTATTATTTACAAATCCTATTGTATTATTTGCGAAATGCAACAATGCCAATAACATTTATTATTCCGTAACGTGCATCATAGATCGTGTTAGAATCGCGTGCCGACATCCGCGCAATGATACTGGCATGTTACAAACCCTAATTTCAATAGCAAGTCGCACCGCGCCTCGCCGCGCTAACCGCGCCGCGTCGGAGTGCCGAGTGACCTCTTTACGAGCCCACGTAAACTAATTCGCTCGCGACGTACAGTCTGCAATGTCATCTTATCATTTCCGAATGCCTGCGCGCCTTTTACTCGTACATCCCTCCGATATTATAAAAGAGGCGACTATCCGCCGCGCGCCCGCAGTCCGTATCGCGCTACCGAGCGAGCAACGCGCTCCTGTAATGCAATAGCTCTGGCCCCGCGTACAACACAAATGGAGGGGACCACCCCCGCCCCCGCGAGCCAGTCCGTGCCCGTGTCGGAGCTCGATGAAGGCATCGCTACCGACCGCCGTCCGTCCACCGACGAGCACGCAGACCTATCCGACACCGCCTCCGAAGCCGGTTCAGGCGGCGGCAAAGACTCCGGCTGCGAGGTAGCTGCCGAGACCCAAGAACCGCCCTACACCCCGCCCGACGACGAATTAGCAAACCGAATAGTGTCGCAAGTCGAATTCTACTTTTCCGACGCGAACATCACTAAAGACGCGTTCCTGCTGAAACACGTCCGGAGAAACAAGGAGGGGTATGTCTCCCTGAAATTGATATCGAGTTTCAAACGCGTCAAACACCTAACTAAAGACTGGAGAGTGGTCGCCGAGGCTTTGAAACGATCGACAAAGTTAGAGATAAACGATTTAGGAACGAAATTACGCAGGATCGATCCGCTGCCGGCGTACGATGAGACAACACCGTCGCGGACAGTCGTAGCGGTGAGAATGCCGGTCGAGAAGCCCTCTGTCGAAAACGTGTCGAGATTGTTCGCGACCTGCGGCGAAATCGCGCTCGTCCGGGTCCTGAGGCCTGGTAATCCCGTGCCCGCGGACGTGCGACAATTCCTCAACAAGAACCCGAGTTTGGTTAATTGTGTGTGTGCGTTAGTTGAGTTCACCGAGTCAGAAGCGGCGAGAGAGGCGCTCAGGCTGCAGAGTCCCGATGAGGAAGGTATGCGAGTGTACGAGCTAAACGGTGTGCCGCGGGAGCCGAAGAGGAAAGCCCCGATGCGCCGGGCGCCGCCGCCTCGCCGCCACGAGTGCGAGTACTCCTCGTGCTGCAGCGGCTCAGACCCGGAATACGAATTCAGATACGGCTCACCATTCTACAGAAGAAATTCGAGCGGTTTCTTCGCACCACGTTCCCCCGAGATACAAACGTGGGTTCCACGCCGCCCCTCCACTTGCAGTCACAGTTCTGATTCAGGTGTCTCTTTCTACTGTAACTCGAGGAGGACGTCCCAAGCCAGCACCGGGAGTGCCAGCAGCGCGGAGGGTTGGCTCGCTAGGCGGCTGTCGGGGTGTTCGCTCACGGGGACAGATTGCGGCGGCAGGAGGTTATCCTGCACACCCCGTTTCGAACCCCGCACTCCGCAAGTGCCGGACGGGACGAGGGGATTCCACGCGGCGGCGCGACAGCGTAGAATCTCGGACCTCGCTCTTTACTCGCGCTAGAAAGCGTCCGCCAACCGTGACACCTTTCTAATCACGTTGGATAACTGCCTTTCACGTTCTGCCCGCGTTATTTTTTTAATCTATTTTATACGAGGAAACGTATCGCGTGTGTTCCGTCGGGTGAAATTTATAAGAACGGGCAGGCAGTTACCTTACCGTATTGACTTAGTTACCTTCGTTATTGTATATTTGACATAATTGTGATAAGTTAGTATGTAAGTCACAGGCCGCTGTGTTAGATTAATCATTGTTTAATGTTAATTTATTTGATATTTATTGTATTTTTGTTTTGTGAATCGCGTATTTATTGCGTGTGAGAGCGCGCGCGTCGCGGTCGAGTTTTCATCCGAGTTATGTCAGAGTTGTGAGCACAAAATTGACATGCAAATTCGACATTCGAAGCGATTGTAGACTCTATAGCGGGCGATTTACAGGTCGATGATGTCGGAATAAGAGCGTTAAGAGTGCTCGTTGCGTAAATGAATTGCATATTCCGCATGCGTTCGGTGTTTCCTACTCGAGTAAAAGGCAGTGGTCAGTCATTTCGACAAAAATGGATTCGCGGCGCGCTCGGCCGATACTAAAATTAACATTTAATTCATTACATTTTTATTAATATTATTCTTTATAATAATTAAAACTTAAGTCATTAATTTAAATTGAGTCAGTCGTGCGCCATTTCAGTGTTGTCTCACATTTTAAGTTTTTTATTTCTATTTCAGCGATGTTACCGTTCAAGATCTTTAACGTCCGGGTTGTTTAACAACTTTCTTACTATAAACTTATAACTATTTTGTAATTTAATTTATTTCCTTGTACATATAGGAGATTGTTATGCTTCGATCAGCACAATTTATGCTCACGTACAACGATTATTGATCCCGTGAGATAAATATTTGTAATTACTATGATATTATATTATTTTTTTAATGTAATTATAAGATTTGGAGAAACTCTGTGTTTAATTGACCTCGGGTTTTGTGGAAAGTTCGTTTTTTAGCCTCCGGTTCACCTTGACTGATCGATTCTCACGGTGTGACAGATAACAAGCTGTTTCCCAACGGAGCGTTGCATAAATTTCATTGTAGATTTATTAATAAACTAATTTGATATTTATTTACAATCGATTTAATAGTATATATTATGAGTAATTGATTTGTGAAACAGTTTGTTTGTATTTATATTGAAATTAAAAAAGATGTTTACTAACACATGGGCAATGAGAATTCTGTATGGTGTTAGATTAATATTAGAAAGTGATTTAACACACTGCAATAGCTTCATCATGTCTTACTTTATTGAAAGCTTAGCTTTAATATAAGGTTTAATATCTTGTTTAAAATGATGCCTGAATAATATACGTGACTGCAGATCGATATATATCGTTCATCTTCGACGTTATCAACAATTATCATCTTCATCGAAGTAAGTTTGGAATAATATGTCCTTTTCCTTAATCAATATTCTCCGTAAGTACTTACGCCTTTTTATATTAGCTATACCAGCGACTTTTGTATACGTTCTTTATTACCTATTGCTTTTATTATTTATCGTAAAAATAGTCTAGCTATATGGATGTCATATAAAAAGACTTATTTAAATATTTACGCATACAAGAGTTGGTGGTGATCGATAGAAAGATATAGAAGTTGATGTGATGCAGCGACACCTAGTAGCGCGTTTTTGAAATGGATAGCGCAAAAATCTTCTCAAAGACAGCGAAACAGTTTTAGAGTATAACGCTTTCAGTTATACAGTCAATTTTCACGCAGTATTTTTTACATTAAAATCCTTGCATTATTTCATCAGCCTCCCGCTATTCTTATATCCACTCAATGTACTACTTAACACTCTTCTATTTAGCAATAAGTACATTGAAAAGGACACTGTCTCTTGCCAGTTCTTACTAATGTCCAAGTCTGCTGCATTAATTTGAATATATAATATTTATTATTACATAAAGTTACAAAATAAATAGAAATTATAAACTCAGTTCAGTCGGAACTATGGTAATAGTTAGGTATTATTACCGATAATAATTAATCAAAGCGTTGGCGGCACAGTCCGGCATAATTACGTTGATTGAGATATAAAAATTCGTAACGCTTTATGTAGATTTTTGTTCCCTTTATGTAACTTTATAATTACAATTTATAATTCATAGAATTCGATTTACTTTTGATAAATTATAATCTATATTTGTGTAAATTTATGTTTTTGTTTCTAGAATATTGCATTGTCGGATGTATAGTGGATTATCTATAAAGATTCTGCCGAAAGACCATATGAGGTCGTAAAGTCTCAAGAGAAATGACTTTTATACATATAATATAAATCTTACGTGTCTGTTCTTTTTACATTTTTGGGAAACAAATTATTGCAAGTGTCATTGCAGTCAATTTTAGAAATGTTTGTTTGTCGTTTAGTCTTTTTGTTTGAACACGCATCACTGCTAAAGTACTGCTTCTACGATAAAACTATGCCAAGAACATTATAAAAGATATCATCGAATTACATTTTCTCGTAATTTCATTAAAATCGGTTCACTCTATCAAAAGTTATTGTAATTAGAATGACGACGCGACTAAGTACGAGAGAAAAGTACATAAGTAAATTGACTTAATATATTCAGAAGATTTTATTAGTCACAGTTTTTTTTACACCAGGGTCCATATACGGACGGAGTCGCGGGCACAACTAGTAATGTGTAAACTGTCATCAGTGGCTGCTAATAGCTGTCCTGCACACAGTCGGTCTGTGGGCCCAACCTGATAGAGGGTCTCGATAATTTGGTACTTGAGTTTATGTTGTTACTCCCCGCACCAGTAATTGTAAGAGTTGATGTATCGCTCACCAGACATTGTGTCAAATACTCTTCAGATTGTAGCGGTTTGCCATTCCATCAGAATAAGGAGGGTAAAAAGGAGAGAGTGCAATTATTTATGTCGCACATATCTACGAGTATTTTATCTTGTGTATCAGACAAAGCTTTTGGTCGCTGTAGATCCAGCTAAAATCAACGCTGGGTGTCTCTTATAATACTGTGGCATATGCTGAGCTGGACACTCTAGAAAGAGTTAAAAAAAACTCTATGAAAACGTCGCGTTGTACATACTTTTATTCAGTCTACCATACTAATGTGCTCTTAACTATAAGAAGTATACCGAAATGAATATGCCAGAATGCAGACATATAACAAATGCTTTTAAGAACCGCTCCTTTTTATCACGCTTTTATTAGCTTCACCTGTATGTATGTTTGTAACCGACCCCTTTGAGCTCGATTTTGTCCTACTTTGAACGATCAGATTTAATTCAAACTTTGCACACCTGTCAAAGGTCGATGACAATGAAATAATCCGAAAAAAAAAGTTAATTTAACTAAAAAATGAAAAATAAATAATAGTTTAAAAAAACTAAAAAAACACGCTTTCATAAAAAATCCAACTAAAAACAGAAAATAAAATTTAATAAATTTGGATTAAGAATAGTGTAAATTAGAAATAAATGTATATTTTTGTAAAAAGTGACAAAAAAAAATGATAAAAATATTGATATCTGGAGGTGCTGATATTAACAGTGACGCATCGCATGATAATATCAGCACCTGCAGATATCAGTATTTTTAGTTTTTTAAACTATTATTTATTCTAAGCTAAGCACAATGCCATTTACGTGTGAACATAATTTTATGATCACTGCAAATTTTGTAGGTGGTAGAGCGACGCTGAAGCTATTACTGGCTTCAGCATGAATGGGTCGGCTCGTCCGGGGTACTACCACCCTCTCACAGAAAACCGACGTGAAGTAACAATGCTTGCATTGTTGCGTTTCGTTCAGTCGGTGAGAGCGCCGGAGTACCCTTCCCCCCTCCCCTGGTGTTTTTAGCGTCTATGGACGACGGTGATCACTTAACATCAGGTGACTCACCTGTTCGTTTGCCTCCTGTGAGATAAAAAAGCCAGTACAGTTATTTCCTGTGAATGAGACGATAAAAGGAGTTTTAACTGCTCTTTTATACAACAAAGGTTGAAACGAAATATGTATAATTCTTATCACCATGGAAATAAGGCTTCTTTTTGAAACAATAAATATAATGTAATTGCTAGAGTTAACCTAAAATTACATTAATATAGTAGTTGCTTTAATGTTCCTGTATAGAATAATAAAAGTAAACATTTAAATTGTTCAATTTCAAATCATAGTTATAAACATTTGTTTATCTATTTTGTACCTGAATAGAACGTTAAGTACTGGCTGTATTGCGATGACTTTTTAGTTTTATTTCTTAGACACTTACGGTATTACTACAAAAAAAAGTTAAATACGTATTGAATACTTGTTTAAAAAAGGTTTCGTATTAAATGCACCGCGCTCGCCCGAGACAAGTTCGCGCTATCCTTTTTCGCAAGTCTAACCTAACCAAAGCGAGAAAAGGAGAAAGATGGCGAACATTCAGCGACCGCGGTGCATTTAATACGAAACCTTTTTTAATCAAATATTCAATACGTATTTAACATTTTTGTAATAACACCGCTTCGGCCTTATTACAAAAAGAAAAATGAACACGGGTATAACACGAGTTTTACTAACCAGTGTCTAATAGTTTAAATCTAGTTGAAGTCATGTCCAAAATACTTTACTACAAAAGCATGTCCAAGCGGTCTCTAGCTCAACATCTGATTTAATTTTTTTATGCAAGTAAGTCTGAATAGCATTCGTTCAATTCGATCCCATCATTCAAAAACGTTCCATTACATACAGATATTTTGCAAACAATTACAATTTATGAATAATATTTTGTTCAGATCTTCATTAAGAAAATTTACTTATTATAACGTTAAATTGGTTATCATTAATGAGATATTTTAGTTAAAAGAAAATGATGTATAAAATAAATAAAATAAGCAATTTATAAGATTTATATGTTACGTCAAGTGCGTGAGGTGGAACATCAGTATAATGACAGATTAAATACACGGTCAGATGTCAATAGTGTCGAATAGTAGTAGTTATGATTTAATTGTGGATGTCTAAGATTGTTTTATTTATATACTTCTTGCAAATTAATTATTTCCACGAAATCCATAATTTATTATGAAACTTCTTTTGCCGGCAAATAGAGGTACAGTTAATTACAACAACAGAATAAGAACTGTCAATTTAGACAAGTGTTAGAGAACATTTAAATAATTAAAATAATGTCCATCTGCAAATAAAGGTAAGACACTCTTTTGTGGTCAAAGTTTTTTAAGTAAGAGTTCAATGCGTATTCAACCTTTTTGTAACAACACGGTGACGATCTTAATATAACTTAAACTAAGTTAAACACGCGTTTACTAAGCAGTGTCTAAAATTTTAAACCTTGTTGAACACATGTCTAAAATGCTTTATTACAGAAGAGTATCCTAACTTCTATGAAATTTACTACAAAGTGTTTTTGGTGGCAAATAGAAATACAAGAGATCACAACAACAAAATAAGAAATGATCAAACTTTTTAAGCAAGTGTTCAACGTGTTATTTATCTATTTGTAATAAGACGGCAAGTCACCTAAAAAAATCACGATATCCTATCTATTACTATAATAAAACTGTAACCAACCATTAAATATTTTTTGAAAATTATAATCGAGGTAGACTTTGTTATCGATATAGAAGCCAAAAATAATGTATTTACGACTTTTGTCTGATTGTCTGTCCCTTTGAACACGTTTCACTCTGAAAGTACTGAACCAATTTTGACGAAACTTGACACAGTGATATATTATAACGGGGTCTAGGCTAATTTTAAAAGATTTCTCACATACCATCTGGGTATATATTTGAGTGAGGCCCTGGATAGTTTAGATTCACAATTAGAAACGGTAGGTGTCGTTGCAATCGGGGTTTTGGTTTATTAAGATTTTTTGCGTTTAAAAATACAATTGAAACCGGTAATAATCGATTTGATGCAGACAAAGTTGCACAGGTC
The DNA here is from genome assembly GCA_036509395.1 of Antheraea yamamai. NCBI lineage: Eukaryota > Metazoa > Arthropoda > Insecta > Lepidoptera > Saturniidae > Antheraea > Antheraea yamamai. The sequence goes on from AP028451.1 coordinate 2,628,488, forward strand.
AGCTAGTTTAATATATAATTATTAATGTGTCCTCTCTCCACTCCGCAATCCGCAATGTCACTGAAAATACTAAACATAAATCTTAACTAACGCATTTTTAAGTATTTTTAAGTAATACTTAAAAAATAATTACTTTATTTTACAACATCGACTCATTTTATTTTATTAACTAACTTCGGATACATTATCTAAAACAAAGCCGTTGTATCTCTAAATTCGACCACTTTACCGGTAGGTACCAAGTTTTTTTTATTTCTGTAATTTTGATCATATTGAAGTGGCTATAGAATTGGACGTATTATTCTCGCAACTTTAATTTATTTTCTGGCTAAAACTCGAAAAACGTAAACTTTGAGTTTTTGTACAATACTGAAAACAGTTTTTATAATTTAGCAAAGAAAAACAAATACAAATAATAATATATGATATCTATGCATTAACGCGTGAAGAAAAAGCTTTATTATCGAATTTGTACCATTTGACGACCACTAGTTTAAGTAAATGGAGTTAATAAAACAAAATGTATGTTTCTATACTAGGTCAGTTATACTGTCTACAGATAAGCTAGACAAATCTGTTCTACTTTTTTCTAATATTCGCAATATAACCGTTAATAACTGTTATTAGTTATTACATAACGTGTTAGGTAACGTTAACGTGTCATTTGTATAACACTTTTAGATTGTATAGTCTGTAATTTTGTTTTGTTAATGGTTTGTTTTTTTCAGTATACCTTTTTATGGAAACGTATCTAAAGACATTTGCGAATATAATTTTATTTCCTTTCTATGGTTTACTAACACTTTCTAAGACCACTTGAAATCAAGATACAGTATTTGCAGTTGTAAAGTGAGCACCAAGTTACGAGGGGCACCACAATTGTAGTCCAGTGAAGGTGTTAAGACCTTGCTAAGTCAATAGCGTAGTCAGTACGAAAAAAAAGGGCACCGCAATCTAGTGGTCTGACTGGTGGAATATTAATCCGATGTCCGCAGGTACGAGTCCAGGAATGTACAAAAAAATTTTTCGAAATTCGCGAACATTTACAAATTCAAATTGCTAACAATGTCGGTTGATGGTAAAGAAATACATCGCGAGGAAACTCGAACCCGAGAAATCTTGTAGTACTAATGTATGTGGTAAAACATAGAATTTCGGATTTCTCAGAGCTTCAAATCGCCAATACGTCGTGGGCTGGCGTGGTGAGTATGCGCATGGCCCCATACCTTCCTTCGGAAAGAGGCCTATGACCCTGCAGTGGGTCTCTTACATGGTGATGGTAATGATGACAGTGAGCGTTTACAGAAACTTATTTCATAAAAATAAATACAAAGATGGAAAAGACCTGACAGTCTTACGTCTATTAGTGGAATGTGCAGCATTCATCAAAGAAAGACAATTGTGTGTCATTTCCGACGACTCAAAAGGCTGCTTCGAAAATGACAAACACTTATAAACTAGTGTAATCTAATTTACAGTATTACTACAATTCATATATAGGTATTGTTAATCATGATAGCTGAGACGTTAAAACACGGCCTAATATAAATAAATAAAAACTTATTTTATAAAACTTTTACAGCTATATTGGTGAAGTTATCGCGAAATTCTTTTTAAAATAAGGATTAAGGACAATATCTGCACGCTGTGATGGCCGTTTTGACACATTACAATAGTGACGCTTTATTTTCGAAAGAAAATAATAAAATGCTGCTTCGTTTTGCATTAAGCATTGACGCGAGTTTGCCGAAGGTGGTAGTTGTGCTGGCCAGCGATCATATACATATTCATATATAGGATATAAATATATAATTAAAAAAATATGAATGCAGAATTGTGTTGTTTACAAGTTTAAGAATTATAACAGCCCATTAAGTATTTTAATAATGTGAGAAGATTTGTTCGCGGCACCCTATTATATAATTATGTACCTATAATATAGACTCTATATAAGTGTAATCTTAATTATTGGTATTTACAACGTATTATTTACGTCATCATTATCTTCTTACCCTTATCTCAAATAAGTAGGGTCGGCACATGTTTTCCTTTTCCACTCTCGACTATCAGATGTCATCTCAGCATTCACAACTTTTACACATATATTATTTTTCACATAGTCCCTCCATACTTTTTCGGTCTTCCTCTACTGCTATATCCGTCTACCACTATACTCAAAACTTTTCTGGTTACATGGTTTTCATCTCTCCTCATGCCCGTACCTTGCTAACCTATATTGCTCCTTAACCTCTCTGTCACCGTTGCTATTATTTTACTTCTGTATATAAAATATATTGTTGATATAATAAACGACTCAAGTAAAGTCACGTGTATTAACTAGTAGTAAACAAAGATAATAATCTCGGTCCTTGGAGCCGGAAGGATAAGAAACAAGTCTTTCGATCACGAATTCGATACGAATAAATAATATTAATGATTTCCGCAAAATAAATAACCTTTGGTGAATAATTAATTGAATAGGCGAGTTCAAACCGCTTCACCAACTCGTTAATATTCGTACTACAGGGCTGATGCTATGTAAAAACAATAATCACCTTGAAACGTTTGTCGTAAACAAATTCTCAATTTGGCATCAGGTTTTTGCGTGTATATTTGTCCGTCATGTTAATGGCTTTTATATTTTATTCATAATCTTATGTTACTTGACTCTATATTTTGTAATATTGGTGGCATTTTACGTATTACAGCTAGGTTATTGTGCACAAGTGGATGGAAGCATGGAGCATGAATTCTGAGATGCCACAAAAACTCCATTGAAAGTTCTAACAAGGAGGCTACCATATTGTTAGAACATTGATATATCAAGAAACTTGTAATATAATTTTACCTACTCGACAATGACAGTAATAACCTGGAAGATCGGTTGTTAAAATAATATAAAAGAAACGTGGTATCGTCTGTTACAAGTTAGAACACTAATTCGATTGCTTTGAACACAACAGAGTCATTTCAAAATAAGCCAAATCCAATTTTAGTCGTTGCTAATATTTTACGTTATTTTTCAAAATTTTCAAATTTTATGCTTGTAAAATATGAAATCATACAAAAAAACTTAAAAAGTTTATGGACGTTAAAATATGTATATCTATAATGTCACAATCTTAAAAAAATTAAACATGTTATATGAACGATTACAACTGGATTTAACTCGTTTTGAAATGTAACGACTCTATTATTCTCGAGCCACTTATATGTAAGCTTTTGTTTATAGTTTCACTCGCGTCAATGTAGTAAAATATCTTTTTTATCCCTCATGAGTACTTATTTCTTAATGAAAGGTACTCTATAATCTGTCCTGTACTTTTGATGTATATGACAAATGAATTAAACTTAAATAAAATTGTGCAGTTAAGGCGTGAAAGTGTACCAAACAAATTCATATTCGCTTTTATGATATTGCTAAACATTTCTCACGGGGTCGCTCTTATTAATGTGCATTTGACTTACCTTAGGGAAGAATATATTGTCTTCGAATAAAGGTATCTTATGGTCTTCTCTGTGCCTCTGAGAATGCATAGAAGAATTTCATGATGATTGGTCGAGAAGTTAAGGAATGAAAGCATAACAAACAAACAGGCACACTCGTAATAATATTAGTTAGGATTTAAATTTCTTATAAAGGATGCACTAATCAAAAAAATGTTAACAGTATCGGAATTTTCATAAACAATAGTTTTAATTATCGGAAAATAATTTTTTTATTACATCTGCGTTGGAAATGTAAAACATCTGTACTGATTTTTCTAAAAACGATACTTAAAATTAAAAATACCCAATTCAGTTTAGAAGACATTACAAATTCACACAATACGGCGTTTATCCCTTTTTATGATTTTTTGATCAAAACAATACACGTGTTATTATTCTTATCAGTGTTGGTAGATGATAACAGAGATTTTCTTGAATTAACCTGCATTTATTTCCATGAAATACATAAAGCGGTTATATTATAATACTGCATGATTCTTCATTCTTTTTATAAACACAATTACTTTACACATCTATAATCATTGCGTTATTCAGAAGTTTTTAAACGTAAAAACATACAACAGGTCGCTCCTTTAATAAAAAAAAGTCCAGGTAGTCTTTATGGACTGCCGACAGAAGTGAAAACTCAAAACAATAGAGTAAATGTGTTCTCTTTTCAATTTTCATATTAATTGTAGTTTTAATGACTTTCAGAATTTGTTTATTAAAATTATTAACATTACTGTGGTTTTTATATCTATTGACACTCGGAGTAATAATTATATACATTTTTATAAAGTCTATTAATTAATCATATGATGAGCTGCAAAATATCAATATTACATGTACACGGCCCGTGTATGCTACGCGTCGCTAGCCTGATGCAAGCCGCGCGAGTGCAATTCGGCCGGTCATGCTTACTTAGCTAATAATAAATAAATTTACCTCCTGCCGAACGCACCTAAAGAAGATTTAATTTAAAAAAAAGTAGAAACTCAAACATTCAGTTTTGTGGATAAATGCGTTTAAAGCTGAACCATGCTTAGACGTTCAACTTAAATTTATCTTAAGAATAAATGAAGCGCTCTATGTCAATTCTAAAAGTAGGGATAAGTAGTGTAACTATATTGCTATTTGGTCGTTGTAGAAAATATCATTATTTGTAACAGAGATCTGATTTAATATGTTTTTTTAAATAATTTAGAGTAAATAAAATAATAGCATTTTATTAAAACATGGGTTTATTTCATTTTACTTCTCTTTATTGACTACTAGCTGTGCCCGCGAATTAGTCCGCGTGGAATCTAATGCAAAAAAACAACAGTAACTAATAAAAACCCCTGAATATAAATCCATTTACTTATCTACTTTTCTCTCGTACTTAAGTCGCGTCGTCATTAAAATTACAATAACTTCTGATAGAGTGAACCGATTTTAATGAAACCAAGATTAAATGTTACTCGAGGATATGCTTTATGTTTTATCGGGAATGCAATACTTTAGCAGTGATGCGTGTTCATACAAACAGACAGACATTTCTAAAAATTATTGGAATGTATTTTATTACTAATACCAAGACACCTACAATTTTTTTGTAAATAATTTAAAAAGTACAGACACGTTAGCTTTACATTCTTATTATATGTATAGATATAAAAGATCTTCTGAGACTAAATTTTTCATACCGTTACATTAAAAACATTTCGTAGTTCTGATCGTATTGAAGTGGCCGTTGAATTGAACGTATTCTTCTAGTAACGTTAATTTACTTTTCGGAGAACACTCGAAAAACTTATATTTCGAGTTAAATCGTTTTTGATTACATTTTGATGAGTAACATTTTTTTTTTTTTTTTTTATTGTAGCTCGGCAAAGTGACTGTACTGTGCCTGATGGTAAGCACAGTAAAATCCAAAAACAATGGCGACCGCCGAAAGACATACTATCCATCGACGGTCGCCGCTGTCATGCCGGCCTGAAAGCGTCCCAGTTAGGGACAGCCCCCCCCCCCCCCCTGGTTGCTGGATATACACCGGCTGATCCCGGAACGCGACACGCCCAAACGTGCCACTATGGCGGGTGTTCCACCTGGTGTACGGTGGTCGCGATCCAGTCGGGTACAGACACCCTACCACCCTTAAGTGTTTTTCTGACAATATTGGATAACTTAAGCCGAGTCTATGGTATTTGTAGTTTGTTTGGATAAAACAGTCAATAAATCCAAGAGGTATACTTTTTTTTATTAACGTGGGGAAATCCCTTATGGATACCCACCCTCTCGGGGGAGAGAGTGGGTTATGTCCGATTCACACGGACTAAAACCCCACAGTGTGCCAAAATGCCGTATTTGTTGGGGCGGCAAGGGATCCTAATAGCTACTCAACCTTGGATAGCCGCCCCAACGGCCTGCCTGGCGGAAGGTGACCACCGGGCTCCTGCCTAATAGGGAGATAGACTGAGTACACTCCAGCTGCCCCCAGTCCATCTCCTCAGGTCCGGCACCAAGAGGTATCCTGACTTATTGAAGACCATTCCCCGTGTATTTTTTTTAGTGTTTAAATATGTTGATTATAATATATCCGTAATTATGATTAATGTTCAATAATTACTTATTGCTATAAGTTATTTGCAGCACAAAAGATTTCGAGTGAATAACAGTTCGCGAGTCAGGGCTGGCAGGTCGAGGTCGAGACGAGGCCGAATCCGAGGAAGTGTCGATCCGAATGGCCACCTAATTATATCTTTCGACAGGTGTTTAAACTTATAATTTGGGATAATTGTAAATTTTTAGTCTAGCAACACCGAGAGCGATAATTTAAAGCATGGAACTGAATAAGTATATATTAGGGAGTTTTTGACGGGATCTTGGTCTGTCATGTAGTGGATTTTATATTTCATTCATAATCTTGTGTTATTTGACTCTATATTTTGTAATCGGTCATTGTGCGTAAGTGAAGTGAATGGGAAATAATATCACGGACCATGAATTCTGAGATGCCTCAAAAAGCACTAAAAACTTCTTCCTTCTTCTGACAGTTCTGACAAGGGAGCCACCATCTTGTTAGAGCATTGAAATTATCATAAGACGCTTATAATGTTATTACTTACTCGACTATGTCAGCCATCATCTAGAAGATTGGTTGCCATAAATAAAGTGCATTATCAAACACGTGCAAACATTTTCAAGTCATCATAAAATACTTAATTTCCGCGGTTTCTAGTAAAAATTTTTAGAGATGTAGTGTCTCACCTCCTATTGGGACAAAGAAGCTCGGGTGAGATAAATAGGTACTTTATATTAGATAAGAATCGGACCAGTAGTTCCTGAGATTAGCGCGTTCTAACAAACAAACAAACCCTCCAGCTTTACAATATTAGTATAGATTAATTAATCAAACTTATATTGAGTTGCAAAATGTCAATATTACACGTACACAAGCCTCTATACTACGCGTCGCTAATCTGACGCAAGCCGCGCAATGACAGCCGGTCATGCTTACGTAGCATGTCATCGAGCGAAATTATAAATTTATCTCCTGCCAAAATACCGCTCGACGCGCATAAAGAATTTTTCAGTTCAAACATTTATTAAAAGATACAGATAATATCATGGTCGAGTGTCGACGATTACTTGTCAACAAACGAGTAGGTTATATAAGTAGATATGATAGCAGCTGCGTGCAAAGCATCTGTGTAATTTCACTTCCGCCAGTTTATCCTGCGGTCGACCGTGGACTGTGTTTTCCTTTTGCGAACAGCGTTTGCCACTCTGGGGACCTTGTGCGAGTTCCTATAGAATACTTATACGTTAGTAGACTACCGGAACAGTTGCTTGGAATGGTTGTTAATTAGATTTTTACGGAAAATGGGAAAAAATATTGTATAATTTAAAAATACGGCTTTGTTGTCAACTTTTGACGTGATAACATCTTATAAATCGATGAACGCCGGCTTCACGCACGAAAAAGCATGACTCATTGTCACGTTGCGCCTGAGTGCGAGTGAGAGCGCGGAACAAGCGATAGAGAGGCGCGATCAGCCTAAGCGTTAACTCCGGTTAATTTGCAACGATTTGAGCCTAGGTCGATCAACAAAGAACCTATCATCACTTCAAAATCTCTGATCTTGTCATCTTGTGCAAATGGTTTTGTTTTCACTGACGGATGTAAGATGGAATCTGCTGTCGGGTCTTCTCAATAACTAGAATATTCTATCGTATATAAGTACATTCTGAAACCTCAAGTTCCTAGTCCGATGAAGCTGTAAAGGCCTGTCAGGCCAATAGCGTAGTCCCAACCCGGTGCCAGGGTCCACTTTCCAACTTAATCTCCTCCACTTTGCCCGGTCTTTATCGTCCTGTGAGGTTATTTTTCTTTATATCCCCTTTCACCACGTCCAGGCAGCGGTTTTTGGGACTGCTGTAAGACCTTGGCCCTTGTACAGCGATGTTGTTATTGTATGTATTATCTTACTACGTGAAAAAGAATAATATATTTCGATCGTATATATGCATACTTGTTAAGCACGCTTTAAAATCGAAACGGGTTGATGGATTGCAACGTATGAGTTGTTGTCGTTATGTAACATTTAAGTGTTACGATTGTGAATAAGAAAAGAGAGTATAGATTTCAAAGACAAGGAAATAAATCAGTCAAAGATAAAATAAAAAAAAAGTTTCAGTATTTGTTTAGTCGGATTTTTTTATTACTAAGTGATCCGTGTCTATGATTTTCCTCTCATCAAAATGCCATCTCGTTCTTTCGTGGTATCTACATGTTCTATCAGGATTAATTGCCGGTTCTCTTTTTTTCTATTGGATTTTTTTTATTAAATGATAGAGGTAACTTTAGTGAAGCTAGAACTAATTAAACCAACAATAGTTAAATTGTCAATTTTTTTTTGGCTACCAATCTTCTTGTTAATTATTACTGCCATTGTCGTGTAAGTGATGATATTACAAACTTCTTGCGATCATTTCAGTGAACTAACGAGATGGTGGCTAGCTTGTTAGAACTTTCCAGGGAGTTTTTATGACAAGTCAGAATTTATGCTCCATATTACCATTTCCCACCCACTTTACTTATGCACAATAACCAAACTATATTACGTAAAACAACACCAATATTACAAAATATAGAGTCAAATAACACAAGATTATGAATAAAATATAAAATCGACTACACGATATTCCAAGATCCCGCCAAAACTCCCATTCAGTTGATTTAATTGACGGAGTTTTGTTGCGAGATTTTAGAATATCAAGTGCATGGGATATAATACCACGGAGCAAGAATTTTAAGTTGCCACAAAAATTCTATGCGAAGTTCTGACAAGGGAGCCATCATCTTGTTAGAATATTGAAATTATGTCAAGGCACTTGTAATATTATACCCTAGTCGACAATGACAGTAATAATCTAGAAGATTGGTTGCCAAAAATAAAATAAGAGCGAGAGAGAGAAATTAACTATATGACAGATAAATATTGAGCTATAACTTTCAACGTAACTAATCAGGTTTATTCTCGTATCTATATGATATTAACAAGTGGTATTAAGTTGATAAATACGCGAAAATTTATTGCAAAATTATGCATGACCAACGAATATTACTTTCGCACGAACGAAAACAATCTTATCTTTAAACTTATTAATGTCTAAGCTCATGCAAATAAGAGTGGCCGTGTGCTGGTCACGACTGTCGAACAACCGACAACCGTATGTAACGTTTAAAATCTATATAAATAGCAAGATAATTGGTTTGTTGTTTTGTGCGTATCATTCAAAAACTACTAGACATATTTCTGTCATTTTTGTAGTAAAAACTTCTTCCTTGAGCGGTATTTTTGGCAGGAGATAAATTTATAATTTCTCGTCATGACATTGTAGTAAGTATGACCGATTGTATTTCGCTTGTGCGGCTTTCGTCAGACTGATGACACGTAGTATGTATTGAGATCATATGTTTGATTAATTAAGGAACTGTACATAAATGTATATAATTATTGTTCGAAATGTCAATAAATGAGAAAACCGGACAAATGATAATAATTTTAATTTACAAGTTATGAAATTTAAATAATTCACACTATATAATTAATAGGAAATTCAAAACGGAACACAGTTATTCTATTGCATTGAGTTTCCACTTTTGTCTGTAGTTCAGTAGCCTCGATTTTTTTTTAGTTTTACTTTTAAGAAACTACTTGGGTTTACTTAAAAAAAAACGATATTTAAATTCAACATAAAGTTTTAAGAGACAGCGATTTTCATAAGCACTACAATACACTAAAGAATTTTTTTAAGTATATTTTTGATTGTCAATTGTTTTTTTTATGTTTTTTCATCTGTACATAGCATATATTGTTAAGAATAGTAAATAACGCAGACGAAGTCGTGGGTATCGGCTAGTTAAAGTAGTAGAATAAAATATTGAGAAAGTAGTTTTTGCTCGCGGCTTGGCTGGCGTTAATATAAATTAGACTAGGGAACGGTAGTTTTTTATACTTATTTCCTTTTATATCTTTGACAAAATGTATGCAAATTGCATGACGATCCATTCAGTAATTCAGGGATAGCAAACTAATAAAAGTACTTTTTTAGTTTTCAAAATTTGCTGTCTAAGTTAAAAGGGGTGTATTTTTTGTAAATATTCCTTTTGTTCACATATGAACTTCTAATGTCAAATTACTCTTAATAAAAAACAACTTTTACATACTTTATACATTAATGCATTTGACCAAAATCTCCCCTGTTTTTTTATGTCATAGCAGACAAACGAACAGGTGGTTCACCTGATGTTAAGTGATCACCACCGTCCATAGACACTAACAACACCAGGGGAGTTGCCAACCTATTTTTGAGGGAAAGGGAGGGAGGGGGAAGAGGAGAGGGAAGGTGGGCCTCCGGCGCTCTCACTGACCTAACGAAACGCAACAATGCGAGCACTGTTACTTCACGTCGGTTTTCTATGAGAGGGTGGTACTAGCACGAGTGAGCCGACCAATTCATGCTGAAACCAGTAATAGCTTCAGCGTGGCTCTACCACCTACAAATGACCTGAATTAAATGACGATATGGTCTGAGATGGTAAACGTGCTAAGTCTATAGGGCTCTGACTCTCAAGTGCAGTTGCCGGAACACACCTAACAGGTGCGTGGCGACAGACATTCAACTTGAAAATGTTGGTGGTGGTAGTTAGCGGGTGGTGGACTTAGAAAGAGCCTACCACCATGTATCAGCTTCATCTCGATCCTTTCCGTTACTGAACCGAACAACTTGGTTCCTCGTTTCGTCCATCGACGCGGTGTCCCACCACGCAATCAACTAAAGAATCATGACTTTACTACAAACTTTTAGACTTTTTTCCATGTTTTAATTACATGTAGCCCTTTTACTCACGGCGCGGCAACTGAATTGCCGTACATAGATTGGCCATTTAAAATTCAATTGCCTTCATTAAACTATGACAAAAAATATAAATAAAACTAATTATTTCTTACGAGCAGTTATCTATATAAGTGAAAGTATAAAAAAATGGAGAATAAAACAGTATCAAAATAACATAAGAACTGTTTGCGTAACAGTATTGAATAAGCATAAAACATTGCCAAAAAATATATTATACATGGTGTCTTAGATCTAATATGAAATCTTAAATTAATATAATACTAGCCGTTATCCGCAACACCGTCTGCGTTTATTATCTATATTAACTACTGTTCTGAATAATACATTACTCTGAAACCTTAGTTCAATGAAGCTTGGTAACTATTCCGGTTATGCAATTTAGTAAATAATACGATTATATTATGTTTTTTTTTTAAGTTATACTTCTTTTGGCGCGTTAGGGAAAAATGATGAGAGTAAATTTTTACGATGCGCGCGCACACCGTTACGAAAAACCGACGCCCTGATATGAAGTTATTACGATGCGCGTGCACACCGGCACGAACCATGAAGTTAGCTATAGTCAACATTTTGTTTCTTTGTATTTGTTGTTTGTATTTCTTTGTATTAAAACTTTCAATGTATTAAATACATTTTTTCTATTGTTAGTGTCGTTTCTTCTACAAACGTAAAATAAGGCGAAAGATAATTTTTTTGAAAAGATTTATATCTTGTTACGCCAAAGAAATATAACTTCTAACACGTGTACATAAGTACACACACACTTTTTTTATGTCATAGGAGGCAAACGAACAGGTGTGTCACCTGATGTTAAGTGATCACCAGCGTCCATAGACACTAACAACACCAGAGGAGTCGCAAGTGCATTGCCATGCTGTTTTTGTGGGGAGTGGGGATGGCGAGTGGGGAGAGGAGAGGGGAGGGGAGAAAGGTGAGTATCCGGCGCTCTCACTGACCGAACGAAACGCAACAATGCAAGCACTGTTACTTCACGTCGGTGTTTCTGTTGGTCGAGTGGTAGTACCCCGGTACGAGCCGACCCATTCATGCTGAAACCAATAATAGCTTCAGCGTGGCTCTTCCACCTACCAATTATGTCATTTAATGCTAATATTATATAATTGTCACGATAGAATAATGTAACTTGTGATTTTTATTACATCCATATATACACTGCTATATTTTTTTGGTGTAGTAAACATAAAATTAGGGCAAGTGCGAGTCGGTCTTGTGTACCGAAGGTTTCCTGCCTCTGTACTAATATTATAAAGAGGTTAAGTTTGTGAGTTTGTGACGTTGTAGGGGGTAATCTCAGGAACTACTGGTCAGATTTAAAAAATTCTTTCAGTGTTATATAGCTCATTTATCGAGAAAGGTGGCTATATATCCAGTAGGAGCGGAGCACCAACGTAGAATGTTTCACAATCGTTTTTTTTTTCCTCTTGAGAGCTTTCGCTGCGTGTTAGCGTTAGCCCAAAGTAACTGTTCCATGCAAACGAAGTCGCGGGCAGAGGGTCGTTGTAAAATATATCTACACGTGTTTAAAAATAAGTTTGTGTTTTCTTTTAGTCTCAGCGTCGCCCAAAGGCACACTTGTTTGGCTTTTATTAATTGTTGTTTTACTCTAAAGCTTATACAATTATCGCATCAATTTTGATATTCGCATGTTTGTGTCGTTTTTACAAAAGGGTAAGACGACAATTACAACATCTTGTAAGTTTTAACTTGTGTGAGGAACCTGTAAAGTTATGCTCTTTGGAGTTTTTACATACATTCATATTACTATATTATACATTACTAGCGGGCCCGGCAGATGTTGTACCGCCCTGATTATGAAAAAAATCTTTGACAAATTATATACCAAAACCTTTCTCATGAATCACTTTATCCCCTGGTGAAAGCCGCATGAAAATCTGTTCAAGATTTTTGAGTTTATCTCGAACAGACAGACGCAGGGAACTTTGTTTATACACTAATACCTTGGAAATCCAGCTACAGTCAATTGGTTTTTTTTTTTATAGCGAATTTATTAAAGAAGTTTGTAGCATCGTGTTACAGTCCTCAGAAGTGAAAGAATTACAAAAAAAAATATAGATAAAAAATAGCCCATGAATGAAACTGCACACATAAGTAATCTTTATAATAACACAACTTCTGATCGAATTTCAATCAGTTATATCTGTTCAAAAATACAGCAACTTAAATGTTAGAGCGGTCAAATCTGGTTTAGCGATAGAGTTTTTTGTTTTGCAAACGGAACCCTAAATATACATATTAATATGTTTTTCCGAGCGAATCGATAAATTTAACGTTTTCGCGAGTTAAAAACAACATAGGGAAGCAGAACGGTAAACTGAAACCGGTTCGAGCCGAGCCGACCGTTCAATCGAAATTAGTCGCAAAAAAATATATATTCAAACACAAATTGGTAAATTATGGTTACTAAAACTTGTTATATCACGGTTTGGTGTACTCTTTCCTTATTACACGGAAACGTTCGATGTTTGTTTGCCAATCAGCTTGGACTATGCTGTTTACTCTGTATTACCGATATCATTTTCAGGAAAGTTGGTGTACAACGAGTCACATTTCGGGATAAGATTTTTTTTTTAAATCATAGGAGGCAAACGAATATCCGTGTCACCTGATGTTAAGTAATCACCGCCGTCCATAGACACTAGCAACATTAGGGGAATCGCAAGTGCGTTGCCAGGTTGTGTTTGGGGGAAATGTGGAGAAGAGGAGAGGGAAGGGAAGGTGGGCCTCCGGCGCTCTCGCTGACCGAACGAAACGCAACAATGCGAGCACTGTTACTTCACGTCGGGGTTTCTGTTAGAGGCTGGTACTACCCCGGGCGAGCCAACCCGTTCATGCTGAAACCAGTAATAGCTTCAGCGTCGCTCTACCACCTACATAAGTTATATTATAACTCTTTTTTTTATCTAATAGGGATCGGCTAGCATAAGTATGCTCTGTATTTGCCCTGTGTTGTTACTCATATCGGGAACAGTTGATATACATCCAGTCTAATCATTTTTACCCCTCAAAAATGATTATACAAACCACTTCATTAGTCAACATATTATATAAATACTCTAGTTATTTTTATATATACTAGCGGTCCCGGCGACCGTTGTCCTGCTTTGATAATACAAAAAAAAAATTAAAATTCAACCGCAGCGCCACCTACCGGAATCTAAACCATTTTCGGATCCACTCGGATCCACATGCACACAAAATTTCATTAAAATTGGTCCAGCCGTTTAAGAGGAGTTCAGTGACATACACACGTATAGAAGAAATTTATATATAAAGATATATATATATATTAATTAGTGTTATAGTCGTAGTAAAGTAATAAGCAGTATATGCTGATAGTGATTCAACCGAATACAATCACCGAGTCCTATACCCAATGATATTCTATTACATATAATAAGAATGTAAATCTAACTTCTATCTAACTCGTTTAACGTGTAACGTTTTTCGTGAAAAGAATTGTTGCAGGTGTCTAGAAATAAATAATAAAATACATTTCAGTCATTTTTAGAAATGTCTGTCTGTCTGTTTGTATGAACACGTATCACTGCTAAAGTATTGGGTTCACAATGAAATCGTAAATCATATCTTCGGGAGTAACTTTGTCTTTGTTTTATTAAAATCGATAAGTTCTATCAAAAGTTATTGTAGTTTGAATGACGGCTCGAGTTAAGTACGAGAGAAGACTAGTAATTTATACCACTATTATAAAACTGCAAGGTTTGTTTATTTGGTTGAACGCGCTTATCTTAAGAACTACTGGTCTGATTTGAAAAATTCTTTCAGTGTTAGACAGCTCATTTATCGAGGAAGGCTATATATCATCACGCTAAGACCGATAGGAGCGGAGCAACAATGTAGAAAGTTTACAAAATCGGGGCTCTTTCTCTTTAAGAGCTTCCGCTACGTGTTAGTGTTAGCCCAAAGTAACTATTCCACACGAAGTCACGGGAAGAAGCTAGTTATAATTTACAATCCATAGATACGTAGTTTGTGCTTCGACAGCGGCTTGTTAAAACTTGGCTAGCTAGCTTATTTTTGACGGCTGCCCCGACAATCCGACCGTATCTAAGCAATACATAAGTATTTCTTTTTCACCACCGCTATTGAGAATATACTATCTTACTTCCAAGTTTTATCTAAGACAGTGTGGCGTAATATTACTTTACGTATGGGTGTGTTATCGTGTCATTTGTTTTGTCAAAATATCATGTAGGTAATGTATCTACAGCTTTCTTGTCATAATATCATTGCCTATACCCGATAAATAACCGTGCAACATCGATCTTAGGGAATACGTTTTGTATTTTAGTAAATAAATACTAAATATTCGATTTTTTATTGTTTTGACGATGCAATGAATTTGGTTAAGCCTAGAAAGGTTTTGTTTATTAATTTTGGTCACTCGGGATATACCGAAAACTTCGTCGATCGATTTGACGACGATGCTCAAACGAACATTAGAAAGTACTATGATTTCTTCGACACAGTATCCCTTCACTGAAAGCCTAGGTTATTGCCTGATACGAATCCAGGTCATTCAATGTGATGTCGAACCGATGCATCATGCTATCTTTAAGAAATTTAAAAAATATTTTACATAAAATCTCGCAAAGGAATTTTAAAATAAAAACAAAAAAGGTTTCTTTATTAAAAAGAATTCATTACAACCTCAAGATAATTAAATAACTATGTCCATCGTAAAAAAAAGTTTCCAAAATGCATGGTACTATTAGATAAGACACTCTGTCTAAATAATATGTATGAGAAATTAAATATATACTTAAATCTATACATATTATAAGAATTTAAATCTAACGTGTCTGTACTTTTTGGATTAAAAAAAAAAATCGTTGCGTCTCCAAGAAAATTATAAAGCATATCCTCGAGTAGCCTTTAGTCTTGGTTTCATTAAAATCGGTTCACTATATCTAAAGTTTGTAAATTTTATTTTTAATGACGATGCGATTTACGAGGTATAAGTAAATGGACTTAATATATTCAGATGGTTTTATTAATCACTTTTTTTCGTGCATAAGGTTTTACGCGGACGAAGTCGCGGGCACAGCTAGTCGATAATATAATTTTATTTTCGTATACAATATAATACCGTACTATTAAAAAAGACGAAAAAGAAAACTACGCCACGTTTAATAAAAATTAAATAGAATACATAATATAACCTTAAAATTATCGTGTTTATATTAGCAGTATTTTTCGTCAAGGCCCGATTTTCGCATCTGCCAGTGTCAATGTTGTTACCAGGGTTACGTTGTTCAAAAGGAAATAGTTATTATTTTATTTACTCTTAACACATTATCATACCTCTGAGTGATTGTGCAACAAGTAAATATATAATAACGTGGTCTAGTTACATTTTAGTAAGGCAGACAGCGTTACTAAAACTTTCTAAGAAGATTTTGCGTCAATTCGAGATAAACTTTAACCGAATTATGTTACGCAAAACACCGCCGTATTTGTAAAATACTCTAGGTATATTATATATAACTTATAGATATTTACTAAAAAAATGCAAATTTAAAATCAAAACAGAATAATTTATTAAATTTCCGACACAAAACAACACTAAAAGCTCATACTCGCATGTTATGAATTATTTCTTATAATTTAAACTATAAAAACTTACCAAGTTCACTGACCAGAGAAAGTAAATGCGTCGTGCGATTATGTAATTGTACATTAACGCAATCCGATCACTACGTTGTGTTTTAAAGTTATTTAATATTATTCATTTTTTTTAGCTTTTAATAATAAATGAATACCGGTTGTTGCCGAGAGTGGATGGAATTTTAACTTATGACTGCAAATTGGTATAACGTATTTGTTTGGGAATAAAAAGAAAATCACGCCTTTTAAAAAAAAAATCGAAATTCAGTTTGGAATTTTCATAATGCGGTTAACCTATACACATAATATTCATATCTGTGCATAGCTTATATCTAATATCAAATAAGTATAGAACTTAAAAAAATAATTATGTATTTACCTATTGTTAATAATTATAAGTCGGTGTGTTGTAATCTACTCTTGGGGAGTATTAATCTTAAAAAAAAAATTAGTTTATTTACCGCGCTTATGGCACTCGATTATATCTTGCATTCATAATATGATTTATGTTTCATGGGCGAATTATTAGGTCATTTCTCTAATGCTTAGCAATACTACGAGAACAAACATCAGCCGGTAAAATATCCGAATCAATAGATATTGAAGTAACTTTTCGCTAGGTTAATTGGTCAATTATTCGGTCAAAACCAAAAGTTTCTTTTATAAAATATATAAAAGAATTAGTTCATATTATATTCTTATAAGTGTTTATGATTAATCATCAGAATATTTTTCATTTCATTTTATATTTTAATTTATTTATTACTAGCAAAATATATTGAATCAGAACGTTGAAAGTTTTGCGGTGTATTTATTCTTAATATATCTTGTATTTATAAAATATTTGTTTTAATCTGTTGAATATTAACTTTGGAATAAATTGCGACTCAACATAAATATAATTTACAGATACTTTACTCAAGTTTAACTGTGAATAATAAAAAGCGTGAAAACTCGACATCTCGTGTTGAATAGCAAACGTATACGTTTTCTAACTTCAGAACCATCTAGCGAAATTGTCTGTACAACTTTTATTTTACATTTGACTGTCCTAAATATATGAATGTATTTATAGAATTATGTACATAAATTGTTTTTTTGTTAACTATTAAATATATTTTATAATAATTTTCCTTGAAAAAAATAATTTTCATAGACTATTAATTACAATTATCATATCATTTGTTTTGTACTGATAACATTGAAAAACTTGCAACACAAGCAGTCTTTAGTCAATGGCTACATTTTTAGACGTGACAGTTCGTGTAAAAAATTTTCGGGAAATATGAAGTAAAGTATTTTCATAAATTTTAGTGTTTAAATGACAGCAGGAAAAGAAACAATGGGGTGAGTTTTGTATTTTATGTGTTTCACTATTTATTACATGTATATTTGCGTTGAAATTTCCAACGATATATAAATATATCAGATTTATTGACATCCTAATTTTAGGGAGGGGATGCATTTTACCACTGGAAAGGGATATTCTCGGTTCTCACCCTAGGGAAGGTGACCTTTCCTTAAAAATATTTAAATAGAAATGGTATTGTCCTTCTAAAATTGGATAAAACTTTATCATTTGCGTAATTTTGCATACATTATTTATTCGTTTCTTTTTTGTATTTCGAAGTTTACCTCCAAACGAGTAGTTACATCGATTGCATACAATTGAGCGCTTTTACCTCCTCTGTAAGGTCGTCGGGTATTTATAAAACGAACGTTTCATAGTTGAATGGTTCGTCTAGTTTAATTTTGGCGTAGAATTTAACTCCGTGCGTGTGTAAATAAAGTAGCACTCGTTAATTGATTTTATTGGTTCCGTTCACGCTACATTTACGTAGATAATGTGTGAATATGTTGTAATAAATTGTACACTGGTCTAAATGTAACGATACGATTATTTTTACATTGTGTAATGTTTTGTAATAATAAATTGCATTGAGTCAACACTAATACATACCTACAAAAATAAATCAATTTTAAAGATAATTTATATTTGTTCTGAATGCTGAGATGATTTTATTTTCAATTTATTTGTAAGCCAAAGTACTTATCAAGTAGAAAATGATACTAATTAAATCTATATGTATAAATTAAATTGGATTGTCTCTCATTTGCCCAGGACCAAACAGGGCAAGAATTTTACAGGCAGATGCAGCAGTTCTGTGAATGCATTTTTTCTAGGGTTTAAATAATTTTGGTAAAATTAATAGAGACGTGTTACAATCAGCAAATGGTATACATAATAATGGCAAAATTATAATTAAAAAATAGGTAATAAATCCAGATAAAGTATAGAGTTCATAAGAAATTTTAAAGAATATGAAGACACAGGCTCCATGTAGTGTTTTATTAAAATTTAAAACAACATCAGAGCTTCAATATTATGTTATACTTGTTTAAAAATGTCTCTATGCTGTAGAAGCACAATTTATTTTGCGAATTACTTGTTCTGAGCTCTAGTAACTAGAATTTTATTACAAAAGTTGAACCATGATTTTGATGAATTTAATATTTCCAGATATTTCATTAGCTTTAATATAAAGTTGTATATACTTTTTATGCCTATGTTGAATACTAGCAGGCCCGGCGGACATTGTCCCATTCCGATAATAAAAAACCTTGACAAATTATATACCTACACCTTCATGAATCACTTTGTCTACTGGTAAAAATCGTATAAATATCTCTTCAGTAGTTTTTGAGTTTATCACGAATAGACAGAGATGTAGAGGTCTTTGTTTTGTAATATGTAGTGATTATACTATATATGTATTTAGGTATAAAGGTTTTTCTCATATTAATAAATTCAACTTCATGTTAATTTGACTTTGCTAATTGGAATTCTGTGGGTAGTACTATTGGTTGATGTTGATGGAAAATATTATATCTAGTATATAAGAATCTCGTGTCACAGTGTTAGTGTTTGAACAACTCCATAATGGCTGGACCGATTTTTATGAAATTTTAAATATATATTTGGTAGGTGTGAGAATAGGTTGTAAAGTATATTTTATACCTCTAGGTGATTAGGGTGTCCATATCCAGATTTTTTTTTCTATTTGCCATCAAAAAATACCTATACCTCCAAATTTTCACTTTCCTAATCCCACCATCCCATTTTTTCGCGATTTTATTCATTCGCGAATTATTCAACCCCCATTCCTGTTTCAAACAAAACAATATTATCCCTGTTCATGAATGACAGATGGCGCTACGTCCGCATCACTGACATTTCTTCAAGTGTGTGTACTAAACCAACTAGGTATGTGTTTGAGCGAGTCCCTGAATTGTATGGTTTCACAATTGGAAACTGGGAGTTGCTATAATCGGGTTCTAGATTTTTCGAGTTTGGAAATACAATCTGAACCAGTCGGTATCAATTTAACGTAGATGAAGTTGTGTGGGTCAACTAGTAGTTATATATTATTTTAATTTTTAATAATATAGTTTAGTGTGTAAAAATATGGAAGTATAGATTCCTTGGAATACTTCTGTACTCTTCTTATATGCCTGTAGTACACCTTTATTTGAATATTCAATATGCTATCATTCTGTTTTTATCTTGAAATATTTGTAAAACTATTTATTACTATCTACACATATAAATAATAGATCATACCTTCTCATTTGATTGTAATTAATAAAACTTTTAACAAAATATAAAAAATTAAATAGATTTAATAGAATCCAAAAAATAAGTAGCCTAGCCTAAAAAAATCCGCATTGAATGGTCATAGTCCTATACTTATACATTCAATAATTTTATGTGATTCAACCTAAAAGGAAGGTATTTATTATATATTACTAGCCAGCTCTGCGAATGCTGTCCTGCCCTGACAAAAAAAAAACCTTGACAAATTATATACCTAAATCTTCCTCATGAATCACTTTATCTACTTGTGAAAGCCGCATGAAAGTCCGTTCAGTAGTTTTTGCGTTTATCGCGAACATACAGATAGACAGACATAGTCGAAGACTTTGTTTTATACTATGTAATGATACCTATAGTATAGATAAATGTAGGTACCTAAAATTTGTCCTGTGAAACTATAAAGGCCCACCAAGAAGTACCCTTATCAGTGTGAAAAAAAGTGTACCTATAAACAACAACACACTTCAACACATCATAGGGGTCCGTGTTTTTTCATGCAGAACCTTTTTGTAATTCATTTCACTATAGCTCTCACTATGTGATGCTAGGCTGCATTTAGTTTTTATTAAGTTTTCACACAAGAAGTTATAGAATTCACTAGTATAATATATAATTAATTGTTTGCCATCCATCTGATCACGTTATTAGTTTAAATCCATGTATTGTGGAATTAATTAATTTGGATTAACAATGTGGATTCTATGTTTTATATGCTACATTTTAGGTGAGCAAAAGTAAGATTTCTTTTGGTAGCATGGCAAAGTAAGCCCACAGTGCTTGATTATAAATATAGTCCAATACAAAAAGAATTGTTAACACTGTAGATTAACCCTGATAAACCATTGCTAGTTGACTTTGTTATGGCGGCCTACAAATCTCTTAACTTCTGTGTATACACTGGGTGATCCCGTAACCTATCTACAGGTTATGTATAAAGGGTTTCGAACCATGTCTGTTTTTTTCTCCGCTTTATAGATTTTTAGCGTTTGGTCACAATTTCATATGATTAAATGATGACATGATCTAAGATGGTAACATACTAAACCTGGTAGATAGCTAGGTGGGCCACGCAAAAAAGTCCTAGCACCATACACACCAACCATGGTTACTGGGAATTTTAGTAAGTGTATTTACATGTGGTTCTAATTGGATCTGCTATTAAATCCATTACCATTCAATCAATCAATGACATTCAAAACAATATTTTAATGTAACTGTATTTAGCTTCTGAATCATGTGCTAGGGATCTCATTATAAGGGATTGAGCATGATATTCATGTGGTCTTATGTAGTCACAGCATCCTATGAGCATACTCCATGAGAAATGTAGCCCGATTTGTGATTAGTCGCTGATAAATAACTGCTTTTGCTTATGGTAGAATTATATTTAGATCTGGTTCTCCCATAAGGCTTTCATAAGTTTTTATAATTCTATAGAATAGAGACGTAAAGAAAGGAAAAACATTAATTTTTTTTTATATTTTGTCCTTGGCCTATGTGGAAAATTCCACAATTCCGCCAGTGTCATGTACATTAATAACAACTCTAACGATAATACCACAACAAAAGATTTGAAGTTGATTTTAACCATCACCATTTATGTCTAAGATAGAACCAAAGGACAATACACCATTGGGATTGGTAAGTTCCTAAACAACTAAGTTAGTAAATAAATACCGTGTATGCATAGCTAGTACAGGTAAGTAAAATGCAACAATTAATTAAAGCTTAATTTTATTCATATTAATATATTTACACATAAGGGTAATAAAAGGAGTGAATTTTTTTTTTCTAATTGTCTCATGGCACTAACAGAATATTAATTTTGTTCGATTACCCGCGAAACAGGATTTGTTTCCTAGTGCGAGAATCTTCATATTATTTTTATGTTTTATAAAATCAATTCCTGTTAAATAAAGTCTTTTTATTTTTTTATTATTTTAATGTAAACCACAGATTACACTTAAATGTTTTCTTTCTGGAGTCATTCTTCATATGAACTTTAGGGCTATGCCGAATTTCACACATCTACGTGTACGCGATATACTTAAAAAGGGTTATAGAGGTTATACTTCACGTATTGTTACTATGTAAAGATAGATTCTTTAAATTGTCCAAATACAATACATTCTGTGACGAAACAATGTACGGGAAATTCACACAAAACGAAACAGTACAACTGTTCGGACAAATTACTAACACCATGTCTAAATGTAATTGTCGTACTGATAATATCTTAACGATTGTACGTTACAGAAAGGAAAAATGTAAATAACGCACTGTTAACAACTTGCTTTATTAGTCGCTACATTTATGAATGTATGTTCTGAATAATGATTAACGCTTAATACTTTATGAAGTTTATTTCGTTGTGGTATTTTAGGGTGACAGAAAACCGACGTCAAGTAACATTGCTTGCATTGTTGCGTTTCGTTCGGTCAGTGAGGGCGCCGGAGGACCAACTCTCCTCACCCTTCACTCCCCTTCATTCCCCCTTTACCCAAAAACAGGCTGGCAACGCACTTGCGATACCCCTGGTGTTGCTAGTGTCTATGGACGGTGGTGATCACTTAACATCAGGTGACCCACCTGTTCGTTTGCCTCCTATGATACAAAAAAAAGCGTAAGGTTTTCGAGAAAATTCTTTCTTTTTAATATATTGATAAGTAATTGAGGTCATATTGGAAAAATGTTGAAAAGTTCTATGTAATTATGTCATACTAGCCGGCCCGGCAGACGTTGTCCCGCCCTGATTATAAAAAAACCCTGGACAAATTATGTACCAAAACATGCCTCGTGAATCACTTTATCGACTGGTGAAAACCGCATAAAGATCCGTTCAGTAGTTTTTGAGTTTATCGCGAACAGACAGACAGACAGACGCGGTAGGGGACTTTGTTTTATACTATGTAATGATGACCATAGTAGGATATACAAACTTTTTTCCTTTACTTGTAAATATAGTTATTGATATTATCTGTATTGAGTATTATTGTAGTCTAGTATTGTAGAATGTAGACGTAACGAGCGGAAAGTATGACGAATCGACACTTAAAAATAGTGTATATGCTTCGAATCGACGATGGTATGAAAAAAAAATGTGTGCGTGTACTAGTGTACACACGTAATAAGTGAAACTTGTTTAAGGCCTTATTTTTCGCAAAATGATCTATATGCAACTTTCCAGAAATTGGTTAAAAAAAAAAAAAAATCAAAAAAAAAAATCAAAAAAAAAAAAAAACAACCCTTTCTTTCTTTATGGCAAACAATTTCATTAATATATTAAAAAATAAAGTTAAATTAGATAAAGTTTAAACAAAGGGATTTTATTATCATAGACATGAATACAAACAAGATGGCGCGTAACGGAAAAATGTGACGGTAAATTTTTTCCAACGCCGATAAAGAAGTTTCACTTCAAAAAGGTAACTCTTTCCTTATTTATTGAAGTTCATAACTTTTAGGCTCTTCATTTAAATTGAGAAAATCGGTTAAAACCAGAGTAAGATGTACTTAACTGTTTTGTCTCTACTAATTTATATATAGAAAGTAAAGACTAGATATATGTTAGAAGTAGATAAATAAATATAAAAAGATGACCTCATACACGGATATTTATTTCTGAACCAAAGCTAGCTTAAATTATGTACTTTTTAGATTTTTGTGGAAAATAATTGTTGCAGGTATCTAGGAATAAGTAATAAAATACATTTCAATCATATTTAGAAATGTTTAATTGTCTGTCTGTTTGTTTGGACACACATCACTGCTAAAGTACTGCGTTCACGATAAAACCGTACAGAAAATCATAAAGAATATCCTGGAGTATTCGTTCTATTAAAAATTGTTGTAATTTTAATGACGACGCGACTTAATTACGAAAGAAAAGTATATCAATAAATAGACTTAATACATTTAGATGATTTTATTAATCACTGTATTTTTACATTAGGTTCCACGCGGACGAAGTCGCAGGCACAGCTAGTCTATAATATTAGTAAAGAAAAGGTCGTAAAAGTTCTGAAACTGAATAAAATTATTAGCTATTATGTAGCCTTTAGCGAATTACTTCCATTTCCTGACAACTGACTATTTTATATCACTCTCAGTTGTCGAGTTAGCAGATTCGCTCGGTCTATTGTCTATTTCCGATGGAAATGTTGAATCACGTACGTTTCCTCCCGGTAGGACGTTCACTCGCATCGCTTAGGACAGCGTTTCCGAAACTTTGAACTGGGGAATAAATATTACATTTATTTTATGCTAACCTTTATTAAATTACCTAACTGTACTAATTATGAAAATGGGACGAAAACTTCGAGTTACATTACGACCGTGTCATGATATGAAACGGTAAGTGAAAGTGTAACCTCGTCAATATTTTTTAAAATTTCCCTACTGTCGTCTGTTTAACTCACTTACTTTTTTATATGAATACTAGCGGGTCTGGTGGACCTTGTCCTGCCTTCATGATAAAATCCTAAAATTCTACCGCAGCTCCATCTACCGTGTCCAATTGTGAATCTAAACCATTCTTGAATCCACCTGAACACTTACAAATATTCCATCGAAATCTGTCCAACGGTTTAGGAGGAGTTTAGTCACATATACATGGATAGAAGAATTATTTAGTATAAAGATTTTCTGATGGCCCTCTTTTCGCGTGAGAATACAATTAATATGAATGTCGTGTAGAGATAATTTGCAATTCATTAAATATTTTTTTAATAGCAATACAGTAATGGTGTCTGCTAAGAATAGTGAATACAAAAATGTTATATTTCGTCCTGAAAGAAGTGACTTTAACGATATTATAGCTAGTAAAATCAGAAATAGTTATTGTTTTGAATTATTTGTTAGTAAAAAAAATACGGTGGAATATCAATTTGATCTCCGCAGGTACGAACCCCGGCATGTACCAACGAATTTTTCAGAATTCACACACAATTACTAATTTATATTTGTAACACTATGGGCTGACGCGTATGTGGAAAACTATAGGACTGTAGATTTCTCGGAGTTTAAAATCGCCAATACGTGTGGTGATTATGCTCATATACCTGCATTCGGGAAGATGCTATAATGGCATGAGCAGCTGAATTATTTAGGGCCTATTAAGGTGTTCTGACAGCTATAACTGAGATCCATCCCCTCGATATTATATTTCTGATTATATCGTCTCAACATTGGGTGAGAGTGTGGTTAAAACCCATATGTAAAAATTAGTCCAATAATTTAGCGATGTATGTGTCATTAATGGAACTCTGCTGGTTTTGTCCAAGGAACCTGTGAAACTTTGAGAATCGCTTGTTTAATCTATATTGGGAGGGATTGCGAACGTATTAGAATAGAGTAATTTTGAGAATTCTGTTTCATTGCGAGTTGGTCAGTTGTTTCAACTAAAGCGATTCTGTTTTTGACAGTTTCTCAATAGTTGAAAGCTTGTTTAACCTAGCATGTAAACTAGTTCCGATGGTATTTAAAATTAATGAACAGTAAATTAATTGTAGATCTGTGATTCCAATTTACTTAACATTTTGACATGTTATACCAGAACCAGGCTTGCTTCTTTTTTATTGTTCTATAATCTATGCTATTTTTTGTATTTATATTATTTACTAGCTGTACCCGCAGCTCCGCATGCGTTTTTTTTAAATTGTATTAAATAATTATAAAATGGTGAGACCGTATACAATTATATAAATGCTCTTTAAAAATAATTGTAAGTACGCGACACGTACGCTACTTAGAGTAACATGTAACGTATACAATAGATATATAAATAATAACAGTGTATCAAATTAGGTTTACCATCAGCAACATATTTAGAACTTTAACCCACCATATAACTACTACCTTAGTGCTCACTTACACTGTATTAGGAACTAATGAAACAATGACTTAAATATAGATAATGATATATTATGCCCATACTGTCAATAAGTAATACGTTTATGGTCTAATATCTTATTGGAAATACCCTTTCGATCTTCATAATTACTATTAATAATTATAATGTTGAATTGTAATGAAATGAATGAACTGACGGTTTGAAATCTTGCATAAATATAAATCAAGATATAAAACTTTATATCGGTCTAAGTAGTTTTTAATATTAAACAATTTAAATAGTGCTCATTGAACTCAATACAATATTGTTATATGTTACTATGATTACTGAGTTATGTAAAAGAATTAATAATCGAAAATAAAACAAAATGGTCACCAAAATGACCAAAGCGACAATATAATTCAGAATACATACATAGATACACAGATATACATACATGAATTTCAATTATATTTATTCTTGGAGTCCAAGTACAACGCACGCCTTACGCACATGTTTACAGCGACCAACATATTTTTGCTAAATTTTATGTGGACGAAGTCACGGGTAACAGCTAATCTTAAATAGAATAACCTAAATTACTTCTTATAAGTTCAGCTATCTGTGAAAGTCTCCTGAAAATCCGTCAAACCGTTTTGGAGATAGCACTGCGGTCAAAGCCACGGTTAACAGCTAGTATAAACTAAAATTGCTTGAATTACTTTCTATAAGGTCAGCTATCTGTCAGTGAAAGTTTCGTGAAGATCAGTCAAACCGTTTTGAAAATAACACTGCGGGCGGAGCCACGGTTAACAGCTAGTATAAACTAAAATTGCTCTAATTACTTTTTATAAGATCAGCTATCTGCCAGTGAAAGTTATGTGAAGATCGATCGAATCGTTTTGAAGATAGCATTGTGGGCGAAACCATGGTTAACAGCTAGTATACATTAGAGTAACCTAAGTAACCCACTGTAATTTTAGCTGCCTCCTAGTGAAATTCCCGTTAAAATCGGTCCAGCCGTTTTGGAGATTACCCGGAACAAACAGACAGACTGACAAAAATTTTAAAAATTGCATTTATGTTATCAGTAGCGTCTTCTATATTTTCATATCCAATCAGTAAAAAAAATATTTTGATATTACATACAGACACTTCATTTTTATTATATGTATAGATAATAATTAATCTATTCTATACATATAATAAAAATGAAGTGTCTGTATGTAATATCAAAATAATACTTTTTTACTCATTGGGTGTGAAAGTATACACGCTACTGATAACAAAAATGCAATTTTTAAAATTTTTGTCGGTCTGTCTGTCTGTCTGTTTGTTCCGGGTAATATTCTAAACGGTTGGACCGATTTTGACGGGAATTTCACTGGCAGATAGAAAAAATTACAGCGCGTTTCTTAGGCTACTTTAAATTAGACTATCTGTTAACTGCGGCTTCGTTTGCCATGCTATCTTCAAAACGGTTGGACCGATTTCCACGGGACTTTCACTGGCAGATAGCTGACTTTACAAAAAGTAATTTAAGCAATTTTAGTTTATACTAGCTGTTAACCGTGGCTTCGCCCGCTGTGCTATCTTCAAAACGATTCGATCGATCTTCACATAACTTTCACTGGCAGATAGCTGATCTTATAAAAAGTAATTCGAGCAATTTTAGTTTATACTAGCTGTTAACCATGGTTTCGCCCACAATGCTATCTTCAAAACGATTCGATCGATCTGCACATAACTTTCACTGGCAGATAGCTGATCTTATAAAAAGTAATTAGAGCAATTTTAGTTTATACTAGCTGTTAACCGTGGCTCCGCCCGCAGTGCTATTTTCAAAACGGTTCGATCGATCTTTACATAACTTTCACTGACAGATAGCTGATCTTATAAAAAGTAATTTAAGCAATTTTAGTTTATACTGGCTGTTAACCGTGGCTTCGCCCGCTGTGCTATCACCAAAACGGTTACATCGATTTTCACGGGACTGTCACTGGTAGATAGCGAACCTAATAAAAAGTAATTGTGGTTATTCTATTTTAGACTAGCTGTTACCCGCGACTTTGTCTGCATGAAATTTAGCAAGATTTCAACTCATTCTTTATTTTTAATAAGAGAAATAATTATCAGCTTATTGTTTACAATTCGACATTATAATTATTAATAACATTAATGATATAGAGGTCTTCCTAATAAGATCTTAGATTATAAACGTATTACGTAAAGAGTTCCATAATACAATTTCTTGCGGAACAGACAAGCCTTTATTTTTTGTATAATCACAAAATCTTAATTATAATAATGGCAATGTATATTAAATGTAATGTAAATGTAAATCTTTATAATAATATTTTAAGTTTTGTTTCAATAGTTCCTTATACAGTGTAAGTGAGCACTGAGGTAGTTATATGGTTGGTTAAGGTTCCAAATGTATTGCTGATGACTAACCTCATTTGGCACGCTCTTTGTATTTATATATCTAATGTACACGTTACATGTTACTTTTAGTGTCGTGCGCGTCGTACTTACAATTGTATTTAAAGAGCGTTTCTGTAATTGTACATAGTCTCACAATTCTATAATTCTTTAATACGATTTAAAAAAACGCGTGCGGAGCCGCGGGTACAGCTAGTCTATACTATTTTTATAAACAGGTAAAGTTTGTATGTAATCGATAATATCTGGAATTGTTAATCACATTTTGAAGTGATGTGATGGCTCACTTGACAGCCTGTTCAGAGACAGCGTCGATGGACGCAGGTTCGAATCCTTGTAACTGCGTCGGAGACTCCGGTAAAGGAACGTTGACTTGAGTGCTTATCGGGTACCGCTTATAACCAAGAATTTCAACTTTGATTGCTTTTGCCGAAAACTTAAACCTCGTGGGTTGCGAACCTGTGTTCGTGATATCTAAAAGAGTATTTACTTAGCTATCATGTATTCAGTTACATCCTATCGTAAGAGCATATAAGGTATTTGGATGGTTATAATCTTTCAATAAGAGTATGTTGTTATATGGGATCTACTTTCGTATCTTATCGCTTGTCACCATATGCCATCGGTTATCTGTATCAGATATGTCCCATACTTAACGAGATATATCAACGGCTTTAAAATTGCACTAGACAAGCAATTTGCACTACATATATAGATGTCCGGTGACAGATCATTTCGTCCCTGTAAGTTAAATAATATGAACCAAGTACATAGCTAGGAGATTTCTCTTTTACGATAATAATTTAGGCTCACTAAACCAGTAACAGTTTTTTTAGGTAATAGTGTTAGGTTTTATAAAAAAACGTCACAAAACACAAACAATGTACACAAAAACAATTAAATTAAAATACACAGAGATCTCAGTATATCTAGTTCATTTATTTTTTAATAGAATAATGTTAGTGTGAATAGTATAATCATTTTTTTTTTATTTTCATCATTTTAGCGGCCTTCTAGACTCAGGTCGCCTCGTCGGTCGAAGTTAAATCTGAATTTTTGTTCCATATTGCTTGTCTAGTGTAATGCAGTGGTAGTGATGAGAACAAAAATGTATTGAGAAAATATTTCTATATCCTCGTCGATAGATAACATTTTTTTATAGTTGAACGTGTCTACGGATTATCATTTATTTACGAGTTCCTATTGTTCTTTGTTATTTTTATCATTTTAATAAATTGGATATATTTGGATAGTCCTTTTCTCTAAGGATTTCGGTTGATAAGTTCTCATTGTTATAAAATTTAATTACTAATGGAGCTAAAAAGTAACAAGGGGTATGTTTTTTTTATATCATTTTAGTAGCTTGACATATAATTATCTTTACCTTACGTCTTGACCAAGTTCACCATGATTAAAATGCTTCATTTCACAAGTTAGACTGATAGTAAATTATGGTTGATTTCATTTAGGTAAGGTGGGTTTCTGTAGGTGGTAGAGCCACGCTGAAGCTATTACTGGTGTCAGCATGTATGGGTCGGCTCGTCCGGGGTACTGTC
Source organism: Antheraea yamamai (assembly GCA_036509395.1). Classification (NCBI taxonomy): domain Eukaryota; kingdom Metazoa; phylum Arthropoda; class Insecta; order Lepidoptera; family Saturniidae; genus Antheraea; species Antheraea yamamai. The sequence continues at coordinate 2,658,534 of AP028451.1, forward strand.
TCATAGAAAATCGAAGTGTAGTAACAGTGTTTGCATTGTTGCGTTTCGTTCGGTCAGTGAGAGCGCCGGTGGCCCACTTCCCTTTCCCCCTTCCCCGTCCCCTCTCAACCCTCCCCCGAAACACAGGCTGGAAACGCACTTGCGACTCTCCAGATGGTGCAAGTGTCTATGGACGGTGGTGATCACTTAAGATCAGGTGACCCGCCTGCTCGTTTGCATCCTATGATATAAAAGGAAACAATTAAGGCTAAAAATACAAAAGCTATCTACAAATTTCAAGTTGAAAATCTGTCGCCAACCACCTATGGGGTAATTCTTGCAGCTGCACTTGAAAGCCAGTCAGGCTCCAGGCTTCCAGGCTTAACGTGTCTACCATCTTGGACCACTTCGTCATTTGACGTCGGATGTGGTCAAACGCTGCAGTTAGCAGTGCTAACCTATAAAGTCTAAAAAGGTGACAAAGCGATGAATTATATTCGATGAAAAATATAGGAAATTTGGTATAATTTTTTTCCATCACCTTAAATTTTTGCGTCCATCTATCGCATGTCGCGTTACAGCTGGCCGCAGAGTAGGGGTAAAGTGAAAGGCGCTCGGCAGACCAGCCAAGGTCAATATGACGTCGCCCATGGCTCAATTCAAAATGATTCAAATTTAAATTTTGTGCACAGTTCTTAACATGCCTCTATCATATGAATTATTGTATTTATTATGTACTAGCGTCTGCCCGCTACTTCGTCCGCGTGGAATAGTTACTTTGGGCTAACTAACACGAAGCGGAAGCTTTCAAAAGGAAAAAACAAAAACCGATTTTGAAACATTCTTCATTGGTGCTTCGCTCCTATTGCTCATAGCCTTCCACGATAAATGAGCTATCTATCACTGAAAGAATGTTTCAAATGGAACCAGTAGTTCCTGAGATTAGCGCGTTCAACCGAACAAACAGATTCGCCGGCTTTATAATATTAGTATAGATTACTACACTTCTTTTGTACTTAACCCCCAGCCGTCATTAAAATTACAATAACTTTTGATAGAGTGGACCGATTTTAATGAAACAAAGACTAAGTTATTCCCGAGGATATGCTTTATGATGTTGTGATGTTTTATTGTGAATTCAGTACTTTAGCAGTGATGCGTGTTCATAAAAACAGACAGACAGACATTTCTAAAAATGGTTGAAATGTATTCTATTACTTATTCCTAGACACCTTTTTTTTATTAACGTGAGGAAATCCGGGGGGAGGGTGTTTTATTTTTTTCACAAAAATCTAAAAAGTACAGACACGTTAGATTTACATTCTTATTCTATGTATAGATAAGATATGCATAGATTGTGTATTCTAATACGCAGATTGAAATTAAAATGTATATATGTTCATATTATCATTCCAATTTTCCAATTATTAACTTAAGATTAAAGACGTGATTTTAATATCCTAAATGTAATAATTTCCCGAAAGTTTTCAGTTAAATGCCTACGATCCGAAAAAATGTTTCATTTGCATTGTGGTGAAAACCGTACAATTTTTATGACTTTAAACTAAAAAAAATACGAGCTACAATTTTTTCCAAACCTATCAAATAAAATCCATCCGTGTTATTACAAAAAAGTTAAGTACGCGTTGAACTTTTACTTAAAAAAAAGTTTGATCACAAAAGAGTGTCTCTTACCTTTGTTTACAGATGGACATTATTTTAATTTAAATCTCCACTAACACTTGTCGAAGTTGACAGTTCTTATTCAATTGTTGTAATTAACTGTATCTCTATTTGCCGGCAAAAGAAATTTCATAGTAAATTATGGATTTAGTGGGTATAATTAATTTGGAAGAAGTAAATAAGTTAAACAATTTTAGACATTCACAAGTAAAACCATAACTAGTAGAGGTGTGTAACACTGCGCTGCGCCGCGCAATTGCGCCAACTCAGTTCACTGCGCTGGATGTGTTAACTCACTTCTTCAAAATGAGTTGGCCCTCAAAATGAGCACAGGACCGGGATATTCGAATATCATTTTTATAAACAGCAACTCTGTGAAATGTAAATGGAATTATACCTAGGTAATCTTTACTTTCTAGATTGCACCTTACTTATTTTTCTTCTTCTTTAATTTATGGCGCAGTATGTAAGCAATACACAATTCCGCCCATGTAATGTAGATAGAGAGTGTGCGCTGTCTGTGGCAGATAGTGTTATAAACGAAGGAAACCGATTAAAAAATGAAATTCGAAAACGAAGATAATTAATTTGTGTTCAGACCGAGTTATTGTATGTTTCCTACAAATATACATACAATAAGCAAACTTAGATACATATTGATTAAGAAATAGATAATCTGATTAAAGTTTGATCTTGTTAATTTTAATAAATAATGACAAGACATGTAAAATTAAAGGGTTATTATTCACTAAAGCTAAGACACACATAAGGATAATAGGACGGGGAATATAAGGAGAGGTATCGAAAAGGGAAAATCTGTTTCTCGAACAATTAAAGAATATATGATCTGGGGAACCGTCGTCTAGGCCGCATTCGCAGAAAGAATGGTCCCTAATCCTTAATTTAGACAGATGCACTGATATACAAGTATGACCTAGACGAAGACGACAGATGATGGAAGTGACGGCCTTACTTAGATATGGGAATTTAAAAAATCATGGTTTTTGGGGAACTTCATTTTGGAAAGAACCCTAAGGTTTTCCCTTATATTTTCTGGAAAAATTTCAATCCTTTTGCCATGATTCTAATAATCTAGTTTATCTAAAGAACGTAGATCTTCTGTATATAGACTATAATAGTTGAAAGAACTAGATTGGCCAGCATTCTTTGCGCAAGAATCCACTGACTCATTCCCAGAGATATCGCAATGGCCTGGAATCCAAGCAGTGTTCTGGCCATAAGGTTTTATTTTGACAGATGGCCGAGTTGACAGTTGTGTGTAAAATAAATGACGGAATACGTTTACGTTCGAAACTCAAAACGAATGAACTATAATCGATTCTGTGGGAACTAGTTGAAAGAAAAACATGGTTGATTTATTTTAATTTGTTATTGTGTTTTAGTGTACAAAAGTATTGTTATATTGTGTTCTAAAGTGTATTGAAGTAACAAAAACAAAAATTCATTGAAATACATCATTTTTGGACATGCCATCTTACTATAAACATACATAACATTACCTGAATGAGCACAGTCAAGTCTATTCATGCCTGATATTATTCATTCTTTCTCTCACTCGATAAGTGAACAATGAGCCAACGCAGTTTGCGCGCTGTTTGTGCTAAGTACCTATGATCGCGGCTTACAGATGGCGCGCATTACGTTGCTCACTCGGCATGGTTTCATTTTGTTGTTGTTTCGCCATGGCGCAATTTTGAGTTAGCGTAATGAGCCGGCGCAGTTAACTGCGCCTGAGTTACTGAGTTAGCGCAAGGATTTTCACTGAGTTACCCATCTCTAATAACTACTACTATTTGACACTATTGACATCTGACAGTATATTTAATCTGTCATTATACTGTTGTTCCATCTCACGCACTTGACGTAAGGTAGGAATCTTATAAATCGCTTATTTTATTTATTTTATACATAATTTTCTTGTAACAAAAATATCACAAAAATGATAACCAATTTAACGTAATAATAAGTAAATTTTCATAATGAAGATCTGAACAAAATATTATTCATAAATTGTAATTGTTTGCAAAATATATGTATGTGTAATGGAACGTTTTTGAATGTTGGAATTGAATTGAGCGAATGCTATTCAGACTTACTTGCATAAAAAACTTAAATAAGATGTTGAGCTAGAGACCGCTTGGACATGCTTTTGTAATAAAGTATTTTGAACATGACTTAACTAGATTTAAACTATTAGATACTGATTAGTAAAACTCGTGTTTAAACCCGTGTTCATTTTTGTTTTTGTAATAAGACCGCATATGTTTAAAATTAATAATATTTTTAATTTATATTATGATGTATTTTATTACTGGGTCACTTTCACAATCCAAAAAAAACCTGTCACATCGACACTCTTTTAAATTGTCGTGTTCTGTGTATGTACAGCTGCTTAGAGAAGTTTGCAGGTCGGCATGACGGCGACGAATGCCAACGTGTTCTAGATTTTTGGATAGGCTGTTTAACGCGCCGTGCCGTCATTATCAGGTGCCGTCAAGTATAAAGTTGGAAATTTTAAGTTTTTGTTTAAGATATATAATAATATATACATATATAAATATCATTACATAGTATAAAATAAAGTCCCCTACCGCGTCTGTCTGTCTGTCTGTTCGCGATAAACTCAAACACTTCATTGTATTTATATAGAATACTAGCGGGCTTTGCGGACGTTGTTCTGCCCTTATTATAATAAAAACCTTGACAAATTATATATTTAAACCTTCCTCATTAATCACTTTATCTACTGGTGCAAACAGCATGAAAATCCGTTTAATATTTTTTAAGTTTATCACAACAGACGTGGCAGAGGATCTTGTTTTACAATATGTAGTGATTTATTATTTATGTACTTATTAGGGTGGCGCAAAAAAACCGACTATTTTTTTTTTTGAGTCTCGGATGAAAAAATGTTAGTTTTTGATGTTTTAAGAGCCTTCTCCAAAGGACAGCTCAAAAAAAAATTTTTAAGAGGTCGCTCCAAATTTTTTTTAATTTCAAAAATCGTCGAAAATCGAATTTTTTTTTATTTTTTATTTTTTTTCTCGTTACGGTATAATTTTATAGACCAAAAAAAAATAAGTTTCTGAAAGTTTCAGTTAAAAATTATAATTTTGAAAGGTCGCTCATAATTTTTTTTAATTTATTAGTAAATGCCTTTAGATTTTTTCGAGCGACCTTTTAATATTAAAATTAAAATTCCGGCCATTTTTTTCCTTTATTTAGTACAATAATCTATAAGAATACACCACGAGATGAACTAAAAATCAAGAATAACAAAAAAAACACATTTTTTTTCTAATTTTCTAATTTTATTTCATCAACTACAACATTTTAACAGTATTTCAAAAATTATGAGCGACCTTTCAAAATTAAAATTTTTAACTGAAACTTTCAGAAACTTATTTTTTTTTGGTCTATAAAATTATACCGTAACGAGAAAAAAAAAAAAAAAAAAAATTCGATTTTCGACGATTTTTGAAATTTAAAAAAATTTGGAGCGACCTCTTAAAAATTTTTTTTTGAGCTGTCCTTTGGAGAGGGCTCTTAAAACATCAAAAACTAACATTTTTTCATCCGAGACTCAAAAAAAAAAAATAGTCGGTTTTTTTGCGCCACCCTAGTACTTATATACGAGATTATTATTACTAGCTTCTGCCCGCGACTTCGTCCACGTGGAATAGTTACTTTGGTCCAACACTAACACACAGCGGAAGCTCTCAATTAGTGTTGCCGAAATGCAAGACCAAGATGAGACTTGGCTTGGTCTTGGTATTGGTCTTGCGCCAATACACCTGGTCTTGGTATTGCAGCCTTTCTCGATAAATAAGCTATTGAATACTGAAAGAAAGAACAGACCAGTAGTTCCTGAGATTAGCGCGTTCAACCAAACAAATAAGTTTTATTATATTAGTATACTCGTTGATTACTACTTTTATCTCGTACTTACGCCGCATCGTCATTAAAACGAGGTACAATAACTTTTGATAGAGTGGACCGATTTTAATGAAACAGAGATATTCTTCTAATATTGTGAACCCAGTACTTTAGCAGTGATGCGTGTTCCTACAAACAGACACTTCTAAAAAAATGATCGAAACGTATTTTATTACCGTTTCTAGACACCTGCAAGAATCTTTTTCACGAAAAACTCACAATATCCTCTGATGTGCACCTAATGACATGTATATGTCGGGCCAACGATGAGGGGGGATATATATAGAAGTATGATTCAGTCCTCGATGCCGTCATCTTTATAATTGATCAGTTAATTAAGACCAATCCAGTATTAATATGAGAAGCATTTACCTTAAGCTGCGTATAGTAAATCAACTACTAGTATACTTAGTCTGGCCATAAAGACTGTTACAATTAAAAATAAACAAAATATTACATTTGAATTTGAAATCTGTCATTTTTATATGATTACTAGCGGACCGGGCGGACGTTGTCCTGCCTTGAAAACAAAAAAATCCTAAAAGTCGATCGCAGCGCCTCCTACCGGTTCCAATTGTGAATCTAAACCATTCTCGGATCCACTCGAACACGCACAAAAAATTTCATCAAAATCGGTCCAGTCGTTTAGGAGGAGTTCAGTCACATACACACGCACACAAGAAATATATATATTAAGATTCATTGAGTTTCTCATTTTCGCGCCAATACATTGTATAATATTTTGCGATATTAAAATGGAGTGGGGTGATAAAGAGAACCGAATCGCTGTGATTGCATTACACAAAGTAGGTATGGAGCCAAATGCAATATTAAAAACTCTCCATACGCCTGGTATTAGTAAAATGTTTGTGTACCGGGCTATTAATAGGTACAATGAGACCTCCTCTGTTTGTGACAGAAAAAGATCTGGCCGTCCACGTAGTGTTCGTACGAAAAAGGTAGTCAAAGCAGTAAGGGAAAGAGTTCGAAGAAATCCTGTCTGAAAGGAAAAGATTTTATGAAGATAGCACCTAGAACCATGTCGCGTATTTTAAAAGATGACTTAGGACTTGTAGCCTGTAAGAGACGTACTGGTCATTTCTTAACTGATACTTCAATTATATTTAAAGTATAAAGGACAGATTCAGAGGTTGGACATGTAAATAATACTTTAAACGATGTCTTTCATTGGTTTGCATTAAATAACTTGGTACTAAATACAGGTAAAACAAAATGTATGAGATTTATTTTGCCTAATGTGCCACAAGTTGATAGTAGCATCAAGATCGAAGGGAATTTTGTAGGGTTAGTTGATAATACTGTATTCTTGGGTATCACACTAGATTCAAAATTATAATGGGGTCCTCAAATTAAACAATTGGCAAGCAAATTAAATTCTGCTGCATTTGCCGTACGTAAGATTCGCCAGCTAACTGATATTGCCACTGCTAGGTTAGTCTACTTTGCCTACTTCCATAGCTTAATGTCTTATGGCATTCTGTTGTGGGGGACAGCAGCTGAGGTAGACACCATGTTTTTATTACAAAAACGGGCAGTTCGAGCAATTTACAATATGAGACCTCGCGAATCCTTAAAGACCAAGTTCAAGGAATACGGTATCTTAACTCTGCCGTCCCAATTACATTCTTGACAATTTAATGTATGTCCGTAAGAACCTTGAAAAGCTAGATTTCGTAAAAAACCGGCACAATCTAAATACTAGAGACTGTAACAAACTGGTTGTCCCACGTTTTAGACTTAGTAAAACCAGTAACAGTTTTTTTGGGAAATAGTGTTAGACTATACAACAAAGTCCCAAAGGATATTACCGATTTGCCGGATTGCGAATTTAAGCGCCATGTCAAGCGGGTTTTGGTGTCAAAGGCTATTATAGAGTGGATCAATATGTGAACGATGGTGATGTCTGGAAATAACTCATCTCTGTGCCTCCATTAAAAACGTTTGTGACATTTACCTAATATATCTATACTAATATATAAAGCTGAAGATTTTGTTTGGTTGAACGCGATAATCTCAGGAACTACCAGTCCGATTTGAGAAAATCTTTCGGTTTTAGATAGCTCATTTATCGAGGAAGGCTTTAGGCTATATATAATCACGCTAAGACTAATAGGAGCGGAGCTCCAATGAAGAATGTTTCAAAATCGGACACTTTTTTCCTTTTGTGAGATGTCGATAACGTTAGTATTATATACGTTGCCATGGTAACGTGGTAAGTTTCTATCGCAAACATTTTAAAAGTTTATTTTGTTTTTCTATTCAAAAAGTTTATTCTACTTTTATTTCCAATTTTTTATTTGTTATCTATTATGTATTATAAAAATAAAGTTTGTGTATGTACAATTAATATAACAACTTTTTGATGAATGGATATGCCTACAAATGACCAAAACAAAGTTTTTTATACTTTGTCTATATTTTTATATTATTATATTTTGTTTGTTTGTTCCGCGTAATCACCAAAACGGCTGGACCTATTTTAACGGGAATTTTACTGGCAGATAGCCAAAATTATAGCGGTTGACATATTGTACTCTATTTGTCCGCGGCTTCGTCTGCATTGCTATTTCCAAAATGGTTGGACTGATTTTCACGGGGTATTCACTGGTAGATAGCAGACCTCATAAAAAGTAATTAAGGTTTTTTATTCGCCTTCGGCCGCAGTGGAATATCCGTAATGCTTGAACTGATTATCACGGGACTTTCACTGGCAGATAACTCACCTTATAAGAAGTAGCTTAGACTATTTTATTTTGTTACTCAAGACTTACCCTACTATCTCCTAATCGGTTGGATCGATTTTCACGGGACTTATACGGGCAGATAACTAGCGGGCTCGGAAGACGTTGTCCCGCCGCGATAATAAAAAGAAAACCTTGACAAATTATACCTAAATCTTCCCCATGAATCATTCTATCTACTGGTAAAAACGGCATGAAAATCCGATCTGTAGTTTTTGACTTTATTGCGAAAAGATAAACTGACAGACCAGAGGACTTTCTTTTTAACCGACTGTGTTCGGTTATATGTATTTTTTTATGTATGTTAATCGATATTTTCGTCAATTGTGAACCGATTTTAATGATTCTTTTTTTATTTGAATTGGTATACTATGTAGTGATTAACTGCTACCTGTGCATTCGTCCGTGTGAAATTGATCAAAAATATGGTATAACCGCGTGAGACGTGTGCTTTACTGGACTCCAAGAATAAATATACATAATTGAAAGTCATATATTTGCATGTAATATGAATTATATCATCTTTTTGGTCAATTTGGCGGCCATATTGTTTTATTTACTGCGTTTGCTTCTACATAACTCAGTGATTATAGCAACGTATATGAATAACTTAAGTATATCGACAATACGGGCATTTTATCTATACTAATATTATAAAGAGGTAAAGTTTGTGAGTTTGTGGGTTTTTGAGTTTGTGACGTTGTGACGTTGTGGCGTTGTAAGGGGTAATCTCAGGAACTACTGGTCCGATTTGAATAATTCTTTCAGTGTTATATAGCTTATTCATCGAGAATGGTTATAGGCTATATATCATCACGCTAAGGCGAATAGGAGCGGAGCACAGATGAAAAATGTTTCAAAATCAAGATGTTTTTTTCTTTTTGAGAGCTTCTGCTGTGTGTCAGCGTTAGCCCAGAGTAGTAACTATTACTACTAATATTATAAAAAAGTAAAGTTTGTGAGTTTGTGACGTTATAAGGGGTAATCTCAGGAACTACTCAACCGATTTTGAAAATTCTTTTACCAATATAAAGCCACGTTATTTATGAGTGTCATAGGCTACATATCATCACGCTAAGACCAATAGGAGCGGAGCAACAATGAAAAATGTTTTAAAATCGGGGTATTTTTTCCTTTTGAGAGCTTCCGCTGCATCTTAGCCCAAAATAACTATTCCACGCGTGCAAACTCACAGGCAGAAGCTATTAACTAATTATATTATCAATAATCTATACTAATATTATAAAGAGGTAAAGTTTGTAAGGTTGTAAGGGGAGTCTGAGGAGTCGGAGAAAAATGGTTGAACGAAAAGGTTTCTTACGAACGCTGCCTTAATTATGAGATATATATGATTGAGTTCTAGAGAAAAGTTGTAGCTTGATAATGCTTATTACCGCCCAACGAAGTGGGCACGGGTCGGTTAGTATCTATATAATAAAAGATTTAAGATATATTGTTCGATAATGTATAGCTCATAAATTTCATTACTTTCTTTATAGTGTTAGTGAGCACTGAGTGTGGTATATAGTGGGTTGAAGTTCCAGGTATGTTGCTGCTGATAAATCCCATCCCATTCGATATACTATTTGTAGGGTATCCTTTGTGCTCCTCACCGGCTCGACAATGCCCACGTATGCGTAACTATAGCACAATCGTCTACACGCGCCCGCGGCTCTCGTGACAATGACGTTTGCTATTTTCTTACCAACATGGGAACACACGAGACAGCGTATGTATGCTATAGCGCATACACTACATCCCTCCTTGAGGACAATTTGAAAATAATACAAAATATCGAAGTCAAATTGTTACTTTAATTTTCATACAAAGATCATCTACTTATATACTATTACAGATAAGTGTTTGGATCGAATGTGTCATACAAGTATTAAGGCAAGTTTATTACTGTTCACTAGTCAGTCTCTTTGTCTTCCTCTTGCGCATCTGCAACTTGGTCGTTTTCCTGAATCGTTTTCCACTGTCCCTCTATTTTTTTCAGGTGAACGACATTCCTTCTTAGCACTTGTCCCGTTCGATCGTTCTTTGTAATTAATATCTCCTCTTGTAATATCTTGTAATATCTCCTCCATTTGTACTTTGTATAGTATGGGATATTGGATTATAATTTGGACTTAATTTATGGACTTTATCCATATTCTTTACGTATACTTTATCTCCTTCTGCCAAACAAGTTTCAGTGGCCTCTCTCCTTTTATCTCCATACTCCTTCCCCTTCTCTTTCTGAATTTTGTCTCGATCTCATACATCCGGATCAATTTCCATGTTTTCGAGACTAACAATTGAAGGGATTTTATCTCTATTCTGTCGCCTAAAGAACAAATCTGATGGGGACTTGCCTGTAGATGAGTGAGGTGTGCTGTTGTACATTAATAAATATTCCATCAGACTTTCTTTGATGTCCTTTCCTTCCACTTAACTGATCTTTAGCCGCTTGATGATATCGCGGTTTTGCCTCTCGACTTCTCCATTTTGTTGAGGCCAGTATGGTACTATATTACAAAGACTGATATTGCATTCATCACAAAATGGACGAAACTCTCCGCTGATAAATTGTCTACCGATGTCGGCAGTAATTGAAACTGGATAACCTAATCTACTGAAAATTTCCATTAATAATTTGATAATCTCTGAGCTTGTGATTTTAAATTCCTTATAGCGACTGTAATAGTCAATTATTACTAAAAGGTAGATATTGTTAGGTAGCGGACCTAAAAAATCAATGGCCACATCAATCCAGGGGGCTGTCGGAAGCTCACGTCTCTTCATGGGCATCGGAGGATTTGGTAAACTCACTAGAGTGCAGCTCTTACAGGATTTTACTAATTTTTCTGCGTCTCTGTCAATTCTTGGCCACCATACTTTAGACCTTAATCTTCCTTTCATAGCTACGATTCCAGGGTGGCCCTCGTGTGCAGCATCTAGTACATTTTTCCGTAATTTTTGTGGTATCACTATTCTGTTACCTTTGAGTAATATATTCCCATAGAAACATAGCTCATTCTCGAATATTTTATAACTTCTAACCGACTCATTCCACTCTTTTTCATAGACTCCTTTCCTAACGTCGTTGATCTCATCATCATTTCCATATGCGATTATTCGCGGTTCATTTGAATCTATTTGGATTAATACGGCACCGAGTCCCACAGGGCTGGCGTCCGCGATTACCTGCGTTTTGTCTTTTGTATCGTAGTAACGGTTTTGTCAACCGAGTCCAATTTAATGGAGGCGGTTATCTGACCCACCAGACAATTTCCAATATAATGGCGGTTTTGTCAACCCAGTCCAATTTAATGGAGGCTGTCAACTGATCCACCAGACAATTTCCAATTTAATGGTGGTTTTGTCAACCCAGTCCAATTTAATGGAGGCGGTCATCTGACCCACCAGACAATTTCCAATTTAATGGCGGTTTTGTCAACCCAGTCCAATTTAATGGAGGCGGTCATCTGACCCACCAGACAATTTCCAATTTAATGGCGGTTTTGTCAACCCAGTCCAATTTAATGGAGGCGGTCATCTGACTCACCAGACAATTTCCAATTTAATGGCGGTTTTGTCAACCCAGTCCAATTTAATGGAGGCGGTCATCTGACCCACCAGACAATTTCCAATTTAATGGCGGTTTTGTCAACCCAGTCCAATTTAATGGAGGCGGTCATCTGACCCACCAGACAATTTCCAATTTAATGGAGGTGGTCATCTGACCCACCAGACAATTTCCAATTTAATGGCGGTTTTGTCAACCCAGTCCAATTTAATGGAGGCGGTCATCTGACCCACCAGACAATTTCCAATTTAATGGCGGTTTTGTCAACCCAGTCCAATTTAATGGAGGTGGTCATCTGACCCACCAGACAATTTCCAATTTAATGGCGGTTTTGTCAACCCAGTCCAATTTAATGGAGGCGGTCATCTGACCCACCAGACAATTTCCAATTTAATGGCGGTTTTGTCAACCCAGTCCAATTTAATGGAGGCGGTCATCTGACCCACCAGACAATTTCCAATTTAATGGCGGTTTTGTCGACCCAGTCCAATTTAATGGAGGTGGTCATCTGCCCACCAGACAATTTCCAATTTAATGGCGGTTTTGTCAACCCAGTCCAATTTAATGGAGGCGGTCATCTGACCCACCAGACAATTTCCAATTTAATGGCGGTTTTGTCAACCCAGTCCAATTTAATGGAGGCGGTCATCTGACCCACCAGACAATTTCCAATTTAATGGCGGTTTTGTCAACCCAGTCCAATTTAATGGAGGTGGTCATCTGACCCACCAGACAATTTCCAATTTAATGGCGTTTTTGTCAACCCAGTCCAATTTAATGTAGGCACACTATTGAGAGATATCGATATCGGTAAACCCTACTGGATACATCACTACACGATAATAACTAAACTGGTCATATAATCACATGAAATATATTTTATTTGCTGGCTAAAATATAATTATGCTTTATTTGGAATGAAAATGAAGTTCCCAATAAATAATATATATATATATATATATATTTTTAAGTTGCTAACTACTGTGCCATTCACAGCAATGTTTTAAAAATATCAAGTCTCTATTTTATAAGGAACATGATATAAACAAACTATAATAATTTCATGCCATCCTGGAAACGAGAACCTCAAGTGGGTGTCGCGTAAAACAACTCAAGATGAAACCCTAATTCAAATAGTAAAAAGTACCATAACTAGTGTTATATAGCTATGCTATTTTATTTCATTATTACCTTACATCTTTCTTAATGTTTTCCATATTTACTGTTTTTCTTCTTTTTTAGTCAATATTTATTACGTTTATCGAGAATTCCCATTCATTTAGTAAAATATATAATGTATTTTAAATATACATCTATGATATTGCTTAATAAAGTAGTAATACAATAAGCTTTATCAAGGTTGAATGTTTACGTTACTGTAATAAAATATGTTTACCTTTGCCTCGTCGCCAAATGTAGGGTATCCTTTGTGCTCCTCACCGGCTCGACAATGCCCACGTATGCGTAACTATAGCACAATCGTCTACACGCGCCCGCGGCTCTCGTGACAATGACGTTTGCTATTTTCTTACCAACATGGGAACACACGAGACAGCGTATGTATGCTATAGCGCATACACTACACTATTAGTATTCATATATCTAATGTACACGTTACATGTTACAGTAGATGGCGTGCGTGTCGTAGTTACAAATGTTTTTGAAAAAGCATTTCTGTAATGTACACACCCACTCACAATTATACATTTCTTTAATACATTTTTAAAAAGCGCGTGCGGAGCCGCGGGTTACAGCTAGTTATATATATTTGTTAAAAATATAAACCAGATCGAGTTTCTTGTCGGTTATTCTCGATGGTTGGGTTGTTTTCCGAACCGGTGGTAGTTTTGACGTTCATAAGTGCCTTCTTAGCGCCTAAATTAAATAAAGTGTTTTTGATAATTTAAAAAAGAATAGGGTGGTAAAATCGAAACAGCTACTGAAGCGGTACGCAAAGGGAGGTCACAGAAAAAGTTTGTTTACGGATGAGAAAATTTTTACAATTGAGCAACATTTTAACAAACGAAATGACCGTATTTATGCTCAAAGCTCTAAGGAAGCTTCCCAATTAGTCGACAGAGTGCAACGTGGGCACTATCCGAGTTCAGTGATGGTTTGGTGGTGTATTAGCTATGAAGGGGTGACTGAGTCATACTTTTGTGAGTAAGGTATCAAAACATCGGCACAAGTGTATCAAGATACCATTCTTGAGAAGGTAGTGAAGCCCCCTTGACAACACCATATTCAATAACCAAGAATGGTCCTTCCAACAAGACTCGGCGCCGGGTCATAAAGCTCGGTCTACGCAGTCTTGGTTGGAAACGAACGTTTCGGACTTCATCAGAGCTGAAGACTGGCCGTCGTCTAGTCCCGATCTCAATCGGCTGGATTATGATTTATGGTCAGTTTTAGAGAGTACGGCTTTGCTCTAAGCGCCATAATAATTTGGAGTCCCTAAAACAATCCGTACTATTGGCAGTGAAGAATTTTCCCATGGAAAGAGTGCGTGCTTCTATTGATAACTGGCCTCAACGTTTAAAGGACTGTATTGCAGCCAATGGAGACCACTTCGAATAAGCTTTTTATATTTTTTAAATTGTTTTATATTTATGTATTGAACTAACACACTCCAAAAGTAATAAATGTTATTTGCAATAGATTTTTTTTTCTTTGTTTCAGTATTTATGACAAGACTAGGTATACTCTGTATACGAGTAGGCAAGCAGTTATGTAAATCTTCTTCTGTTACTGAACCGATTTTCTTTATTTGTCTTTTGGTTACTAGATATTGACGAGTTTTAATGTTATCGCTAAAGCTATCACTACTATAGTGTAACTCCTGCGTTGTCCAAACCCATAACTATAAGCTTCATACAAAAGAATGTAGACGTTATGATGCACTGATCAACAGGATGTTGGCGGGATAAATTAAAAAGAAAATCGTATTTATTAAAAAAAAAACGAAAAACTTGAACAATTACAAATAATGTAATGTAAAATAATGATTTTTATCAGGAAATTATTATTATCAGGTTCTCTTTCACACTCCAGCCGCTCCGAATAATAATTATTTTTTATATTTAGTTTTTATACTATCTATTAATTAATCAAACATATGATGAGTTGCATAAAGTATCAATATTACCATGTGCACAGACCGCTATACTACGCGTCGCTAGTCTAACGCAGGTCGCGCAAGTGCAATACGCTCGATCACGCTTACTAGCATGTTATGACGCGAAATTATACGTTTGCTCCTACTCCTGCCAGAAAAATACCGCTCAACGCGACTAAAGAAGTTTACAAGACAATTTTTACGCGAACGAAGTCGCGGGTAACGGCCAGTATGGATTAAAAATAAGAACATGTCTCACTTGAAACCCGCCACCGTCTGCCACATCGTATTGATTGCGTTTACCTCCAGTGAGAGTTAAAAATAAATTCTTATGCAAAACGATCTTACCTCGTTCGCTTCAATTCACATTCAGCGATTGACTCGTGTCTTTCGATGCTACGGTGCTGCTATACGTAATTTGTTTTCGTTGTTTCAAGAAACGTTTCTTTTTTTTTTTTTTTTCGCTGGAAGTTGTCTTTTCCCTCTTGGGGGGAACCCACCAACCAAAAAAAAGGACACCCCCCAAAAAAAAACCTCCCCCCCTCCGCTCCCCCCTCTCTCCCCCCCCGCACCCCCCCCCCCCCCCCCTTGCTGGGTTTACCCCCGCTGATCCCCGAACCCGACACCCCCAAACATGCCACTATAGCGGGTGTTCCACCTGGTGTACGGTGGTCGCGATCCAGTCGGGTACAGACACCCTACCACCCCGCAATAAATCTATATAAAATAAATCTATATATATATAAATAATATAAATAAAATTATAGAGGTCTGCCGTTACACGCGATACGCAAAACTATTTAGTACATAGATTACTATCAAATATTTTTAGGTATATTTCCTAGACACTTAGTATTTTTCTAAAAATAAAAACAATATTAGTGTGTAAACGCGGAGAAAGTGAAATTTCTTTGGCTTATATGTATTAAAATATATTCATACAGGGGTAACATAGATACCCTTACAATTTCATCGTGTCCCAGACAACAGTACACTAAGTGTGCAGGTAATGAAATTATGACATGTGTCCACCACTCAACCGCGCCTGGATTCGAGGTACCCCGGCTGAGTATGTGGCTTAGGTCATTAAGATTTTGTAGGTGGTAGAGCCACGCTGAAGCTATTACTGGTTTCAGTATGAATGGGTCAGCACGCCCGTGGTAGTACCACCCTTTCACAGAAACACCGACTTGGAGTAACAGTGCTTACATTGTTGCGTTTCGTTCGGACAGTGAGAGCGCCGGAGGACCACCTCCCCTCCCTTCCCCTCCCCCGAACATAGGCTGGCAACGCACTTGCGACTCCACTGGTGTTGCTAGTGTCTATGGACGGCGGTGATCACTTAACATGAGGTGACCTACCTGTTCGTTTGCGTCCTATGATATTAAAAAAAATCTTGTTAACAAGGCACTAGTCTACACCGGCATTAGGGTTTATTACGGTTTTTATCGATTTTATAAGTATCTCTTAACGCAGTTACGCTCGGAACGGTTATGACGTTGCGAGATTAAAACGTATTCCGTTTTTTCTAGATAGCAGCACTTGTCGTCATTTAAAGTGCGTTCAGGTAAATTAGTGTACAGATACGTTACACTTCATTGATAAAAGTACCTAATACGGAAAAAGATTTATGCTAACATAGATCAACAGGCGTCTGTCTGTCTGTCTGTCTGTTCGCGATAAACTCAAAAACTACTGAACGGATTTTCTTGCGGTTTTCACCAGTAGATAAAGTGATTCATGAGGAAGGTTTTAGTATATAATTTGTCAAGGTTTTTTTTATAGTAAGGACGTGACAGCGTCTCCCGGGCCCGCTAGTACCTACTAAAAATACGGTACATTTAGCTTAAATAGCTTAATTTTGTATTATAGCGTAAACCAATTTAATGTAAAGACTTACTTTAATGAATATGTGTTTGAAAACGACTAAGGAATAAAATATTATTTCCGTATATTTTTTTGTAAATACTCTCCCACGCTCGTAGCTCCACTTTGTTTAATACAAAACAAAGTTATTATAGGAATACATAATTGGTATTTATTTATGTTGTGTTGATATTATACGTATATTGGTATACCTATTTATACCTACATTTGTGTATTCGGAACGTTCAAAAAGTTTGGCGAAGATTGTACCTTTCACATGTAAAAGTTATATAACACAAAATATAAAAGGCTTAGAAGTCGTGGAAGTCTACCGGTTCGACCGGTGGAATATCAATTCGATGTCTGCAGGTTCGGACCCCGGCATGTATCAACGAATTTTACGGAATTCCCGTACATTTACTAATTTATATAGGTAACATTATCGGCTGACGGTGAAGGAAAACAACGCGAGGCAACCTGAGAAATGTTCTTGTAGTACTACTGTATGTGGGAAAACATAGAATTGTGGATTTCTCAGAGTTTGAAATCGCCAATACCTCGTGGGCTGGCGTGGTGATTATGCATATACCTTCCTTCGGGTAGAACCCAATAGCCCTGCAGTGGGTCTCCTACAAGCTGGTAATGGTGATAGAAGGGTGGTTCTTTAGGAACTAGAGCTACTAGACTACACTACTAGTGTGTTGCGTAAAAATTTGTAAATTAAAATTATTATCATTAGTCTGGTTTTCACACCTATTGGCACTCCAAATAATAATTATAGTATATAGCTCATACATTAATCAAACATATAATGGGGTGCACAAACTCAATACAAAATATAAATATTAGTTGTATGTAGGCCGCTATACTACGTATCTCTAGTCAGACGCAAGCCGCACAAGCGCAATGCGGTCGGTCACGCTTACTAACATGTCATGACGAGGAATCATAAGTTTATATTATGCCAAAAAAAATACCGCTCGACGAGCCTAAAGAAGTTTAAACTTTGATAAATATCAAAATTATCCATATTGACATGAGGTCCTTCAAGCGTAACGTGAAGAGACACTCACGCAGGCCGGCATGACAGCGGCGACCGGCGATGGATATTTTGTAGAGATGAAACGGATATTCGATAACTATCCGGTAACCGGCCTATCCGGCTCAAATTTTAAATCTGGCCGAATACCGGATAAGAAAGAAGTATCCGGCCGGATACCGGATTTCAAATAATTACGACATAAAGATAGAAGGCACTTTATTTAACATAGAGAATCATGATTTTTTTACAACTGAACAAAAAATTCATACTCAAACTGCACTAAGGGCAAATTATGATAAATGAATACCAATTTCTCTACCTTAAAAGGCAACAGACGGTTTCGCTTGTCTTTGTAGGCAAGGCCAGCTTGAAAAAAGTCTTTCGTTATATACACTGAAAGCTTCAGCAGGGTGCTGAAAGGTTAACTCTAATAAACTTCGTTAAGTTTGGATATTGTTGATCGTCACTTTTTATATCAAAATATTTCCATAAAGGTGATCTTTTTTTTTATCGAAGACATTTTTCTTCGGTACCTAACTTTAGGTTTATAGAAAAAAACACTAATAAAGTTACCATAAACTCAAACAACATCAACACATTTTTTCATCTTTTATGATCGTATTTGCAATCAATTCAAGAAGATAATAAAGCGCTAATGTCACTAATAAACGAAAGGGCCCGAAATCACCTGAGCTCACCCGATCGCTTAGTGATTCGCTCGTGTAACGAGTCGCCATTCCACCAGATATTCGGCTATCCGGCTTCAAGGTTGGCCGAATATTCGGTATTCGGTATTCGGCACAACATCTATCCGTTTCATCTCTAATATTTTGCTTCTCGGTGGTCGCCTTTGTTTTTGGATTGTACTGTGCTTACCATCAGGCATAGCGTAGTCACTTTGCCGTGCTACAATAAAAATAATATTGTCTGTATAGTCCGTTTACGGACGATAATTGTACGTAATAACGTCAGAAGAAACCATTGATGAAAAATTACATCATTTTATGAATTGAATTATTCTATATATAGATAGATGCGTCACAAGCTGAACGCTTTGGCTGATCGCGCCTATCTATCGCTTGTTCCGCGCTCTCGCATCCACGCTCGGCTCAGGCGGAACGTGACAATGAGTTATGCTTTTTCGTGCGTGCAGCCGGCGTTCACCGATTTATAAGACGTTATCACGTCAAGAAAAATGATTTGAATATTGGGACTATTCCATTTATAACGTAGTTGTCGATGTTTTGCAGTGAGCAGCCGATCTTCACGTGCAAGGCCCACGTGTTCCACATAGACCCGAAGACCAAGCGCTCGTGGATGTCGGCCAGTTCTGCCGCCGTCTCAGTTTCCTTCTTCTACGATTCGTCCAGGAATTTATACCGCATCATCAGCGTTGAAGGCACCAAGGTATAAGATTTTCTCTTACATTTTTTTATATTTTTTCAATCGTAGGTGAGTATAGCGCAATGATATTATAACTAACAAGGTGTAGAAACGTTACCTACATGATACTTTGACAAAACAAATGGCACGATAACGTATACATACGTAAAAGAGTATTGTAACGCCATAGTATTTTAGATAAAATGTGGAAGTAAGATGACATATTCTGAATATTGGTGCTGAAAAAGAAATAATTATATGTTGCTTAGATACGGGCGGATTGACGGGGCAGCCGTCCAAAGTAAGCTAGCTAGTCAAGTTTTAACAAGGCGCTGTCGAAAAGCTTATGAGGTATCTACAGCTTTTTAGTTATAATATCATTGGTATAGCGTATTTAATTTAGAGCAGTGGTTCTCAAAGGCTTTCAAAGTGGCTCCCTTGTTGTGTTTAAAAAGAATCACGCTACGAGGCGTAAAGAGGCGCTTTTGCAGTTCGGCAAGATAACAAACAGCAATTATTTTTATATGATTAATGAAACACTTTGGAAAATCTTTCAGTATTTATGTTTATGGGAGGTTTATCTAATTTTACATTGAAATCTGAGCTGGTGCATGTTTTTTTTTATGTAAATATCCGTTGACAGTAACTTAAGATGTTCTTTCGGAAGTCTTGCCAACACCATTGCTTTCTGGGTGCACGTGTCGTGATCTCTTTCTGATTGATGTCACTGTATTTTTGATTTTGAACTTCACTAATTCCGAGAAGATTTTGTAAGACTGCCGCCGGGCCGTGCATACGCTTTTGACAACCTAATTAGCCATGGTAACCAGGAAATTCCCATAATTTGCAGGGAATAACCCGAGAACCAAGTGTTTCACTCCTATATTAAATATTATAAAGAGAAATGATTTGATATTTTCTTTGAATCGAATAAACTCAACAAATACTTAGCTGATATTAAATATTCTGTTACTCATAAAAAGTTGCATTATCAGCGAGTAACATGGGCATATTTTACAGTCAAAAACTACATTAACGCGAGTGACCGCGTGAACAAAATCTAGTATAATTGTGAAGTGCTTATATTCAGAATCCTTCACGAGTATGCGTACACTAAAGTTTCGGCACAGGTATGTTATACAGACTACTACTGCTTATTAAAAATGTGCAACTAACTTTGTTTTCTTTACATCAGATCAATCGCAATCGATAGCCCATAATAGGGCAGACACTACTTCTAATCCTGAATCTGTACCCAAAAAGTCCCAAATGAAGCTGCAATAAAGTTAGTTTTGTAATGTACAATTAATTTTCTCTCGTCAACAGGCAGTTATCAATAGCACGATAACAGCAAATATGACTTTTACGAAGACGTCACAAAAGTTTGGACAGTGGAGCGATGTCAGAGCGAACACTGTTTACGGGTTGGGCTTTGCCTCTGAACCGGAGTTGGGAAAGGTAAGAGATATCTTTTAATTACGCTTTGCTTTTTATTAGAGTTCGTACAAGTGACTGTTGTTCTTCGAGTCTAGGCCGATTCTGAGCAATCGTATAGTTTCTTACGGGTAACATAACCCTTTAAAAGTAGATGCTCTCAAAACCCAATGCAAAAACTACTGAATTGATTTGAATGTAACTTTGGAAATTTATCTGTAAATTTTCGATACCAATGGATTTGTTTCAAAAATTCGAGGTGGTCAAATAGTTTGGTCGATGAAATGTCAAAAAATATGCACCCCAGCATGTAGAAATGATTTTTTCGGAATTCACGTATATTCACTAGTTTAAAATGTTAACATTATCGGCTGACGGTGAAGGAAAACATCGTGAGGAAATCTGAACATAACAGATGTTCTTGTAGTACTACTCGATGTGGAAAAATATAGAATTGTGGGTTTCTCGAAGTTTGAAATTGCTGATATATTGTAGGCTGCTGTGATGATTATGTCCATACTTTTCTTCGGAAAAAGGCATATGAGTCGTTACATTTAAATCGACAAATTTTAGTAATTCCTAATTCATATTTTACGTTATTTTTCAAGCGCTTGAAATTTTGTACATGTTAAATTTAACGATCATAAACAAAAGTAAAAACCTTATGGATGGCAAAATTTTGACTTCGTTCTCGGCGTATAAAAACTACAATGGTGTAGTACGGTACCTACGTGATATTTTGATAAAACAAATAGCACGCTAACGCACACATACGTAAAGTACTATTGTAACGCCACACTGTTTTAGATAAAATGTGGAAGTAAGATGGTATATTCTCAATACCGATGAAAATGAAGTTATATGTTGCATAGATATTGGTGGATTGACGTGGCAGCCGTCAAAAATGAGCTAGCTAGCCAAGTTTTAACAAGGCGCTGTCGAGGCGCTTATGACGTTTCTACACCTTATTAGTTATAATATCGCTGAAAAATTTAAAATCTTAAAAACATTAAGCATGTTCTATGAACAATTAAAATTGAATTTAGCTCCTTTTGAAATGTAACGACGACACATCACTCTGCAGTGAGTCTATTATAGGCTGATGTATTGAATGGTTAACCCATTCTAGTGATTTTCAATTGCCAGTCACGAGTTACGCTTAGACTGTTCTAAGGGTGATATCGTGTGTCGAAGATTGTTCTTCTCGGTTTTAGTTTATAGAGAAGTTTCAAGAGGTGAAGGAAGCAATACAAGCGCAACAGTGCGGTGGTACGGGGAGCGCTCCCGGGGGCAAGGGGGTAGCGAACGGGAACAGCGGGGGCGCGACCCCCGTGGTCAGTGCGACCGCGAGCCCCCTACTCGCCGGGAGGGCGGCACCCGCCGAGGAACCCCCCGTAGTGTCCCCTGCACAGGTATAATATCACCCTCGAATAATCGACAGTGTTTTCCAAACCACTTTTTATCATATCCCCCATCATTTTTAGGCTTGCGATTTTTATATACTTGTGTATATAGCGGGTGAAAGTTTGAACACTCGCAATATTCAAGGACATGGTTCATGGTCACATTTAACATATAAAATAATAATATAAAAACAAATACTAATAAACAACAAAGACAACATGTAAAATGGCAACTGGAGGTCACTTTGTTAATACTCATATCTTCTGTTTTACTCCCTCACTCATTTTTATAGAGATTTTCTTTTAATTCAAGTTTTTCACTTTTCTGTATGATTTTTAAAATGTTTCATACAAACCGTGTACTCTCTTAATTGCAAACGCAACAAAAAATAATAAGCGAAATCAGCCGTTTTGAAATGATGCGCTTATATACATTCAGTAATTGCTTTTATCCTATAAATTATGTTGTTTACCAAGGTTAAGCTGTGATACGTCTGAGTTAGTTTTGAAGATGTTTGAATGGCACAGATAATACTTATGTCATTTCAAATGTCAGAGCCTTTAATAATCTATACTAATATCATAAAGAGATAAAGTTCGTGAGTTTGGATGTTCGAGGTAATCTCCGGTACTACAAAGCCGATCTTGAAAATTCTTTCACTGTTAGTAAGGTATACTTCCCGTGTATGCTATAGATTACTACTTTTGCTTTGTTTTGGTAAATATATATTTTCAATAATTAATCACAATAGATGTAATGTAAGTCGGCAAAAATTCTATTATACGGCGTGCGTAATCGGGTTACAGGTTTATTAAGATTTTTCACGTTTGGAAATAAGATTGGAATACGTAATAGCCGATTTGGCCGACACCGAAGTTTGCTCAGGTCAGCTAATTTTTAACAAAAAAAATAAAATTCTACAAAATATGATTAAGAATGGTATATATGTAACAAATGCCTATGGAGCAATGGATATAATTAGTTGATGCATAAGGCTAAAGTAAATCTGAGATTGATTTTAAATAATTTGATTTTTTTTCTATGTTTCTAATAAACTTATAAGGTTCGTCGCTTATCGGTAAATTTACCTCAAAATCATCTGAAAGTAAATTAAGAGCTGTTTCTTACTGTTTGAATATAACAATAGTCTGTGATTCTCAAACTTTTATAAGCCCCTATTTATATAACTCACTGCATTATATTTCTTTCGTAGCAGCCAAAAATTGAAAACGACGAGATGATGATCCATCAGAGAGCTCATTCAGTTTCCTCCACCCTACAGGTAAAAAAAATATTTTCATTTATTTAGCATGGTATAACTTTAAGATTTTTAACGCAACGGCTTCTATTAAAGATCAAAATAAAAATACCTCATCCAATTAAGACAGCCGAAAGCCTTTTTTGAGAGTTTCTGCCGTGTTACGAGTTATACTGCCATCGGTTCGGACAAACCATACGGTTATCGAGAACGTTTGACAGGAAACTTGATTTGATTTTTAATTTTTTAAGTGTCTTTATTGATACATGTAGTTGTTGTCATAGTAAGATTTTGCTTTTAGATAGAAAACAGACTTAAATAGAGTCTTCGTCCGAACCCTACAACCGAGATATGGTTTCATTCCGAGGTTTTTCTGAATCTCAGAATTGTAAATTTTACCAACTAAATACAATGTACTTTATAGTGTCATTTTTATTCCTTATAGATTTTAGGGTGAATGCCCACAATTTTACTTGATGTTAAAGGTAGTATTTTCTAAGATGATAAACACGCTGAACCTAGAAGGGGACTGGTTCTCAAGTGGTGCAGGTGCTGAAACACACTCGGAGCAGCTTAGTCCACAATCTTACTTGATACTTACGTGACAAGCTCCCAAGTGCAGCTACTGTGACATACATATAGATGATTGGTGGCTGATTTGTAACTTGAGGGTGGTAGCCAACCAGGCTGGCTTAGGAATAGCCCTACCGTTACATTGAAATGGTAATTTTGGTGTGGTCAGGGCGGTTACGCAACAGTGGGGCGAGCCCCGCGCGTCCTAGTATTCTCAAACCTAGTCAGACACTGGGTGTCCCAAGTACAGCTGTCGGAATACACTCATAGAAGCTTGTCCCACAAATTCACTTTATGTTAAATGGTGATATGGTCGAAGATGGTAAACACGCTAAATCTAGAGGTACTGGCTTTCGAGCGTAGCTGTCGCAACACACTCGTAGAAGCTTGGTCTTCAGTTTCATGTGATGTTAAATAGCGGAGTAGTCTAAAGTCATAAGATAGTAAACACGTTAAAGCTAGAAGAGGGCAGGCTCTCAAGTGCAGCCGCTAGAATACGCCTATAACAGCAAGACCCATAAATTTCTCCTGATATTAAATTACTGATGTGGTCGAAGATGGTAAGTGCAGCTGCCGGAACACATCAACGATTGCTCGGTGATAGATTCCCAACTCGAGGGTGGTAGCTAACCAGGCTGGTTAAGGAAAGGCTTTACCATTACATTGAAATGGTAATTTTGGTGTGGTCAGGGCGGTTACGCGACAGTAGGGCGAGCCCCGCGCGGCCCCCTCGCGTCCTCCGGCGCTCCCGTGGTAGAGCCCCCCGCTCCGGAGTCCACCGATCAACAACTCAGATATGAGAACGATCGACTCAAACTCGCTCTTGCGCAGAGGTAAGTTCCAATATATAATGTTTTTCTTTCAGCATTTTAGTAACATCATCCTCTCCTTACCCTTATCCCACGTAACAACTCGGCACAACAACATGTTTCTCATGTTGTGATTTTGATTTGGCTTAATTTTTACGATCGGCCGTCTGCCTGACATCAACCCTCCTTGGGACTATTTTGTTGTGCCACTACATGTGTATGATTATTTTTATATTTAAATTTCTCTGTACGTGTGTGTGTCACTGAACTCCTCCTAAACGGCTGGACCGATTTTGATGAAATTTTGTGTGCGTGTCCTGTGGATCCGAGAATGGTTTCGATTCACAATTGGAGGCGGTAGATGGCACTGTGGTTGAATTTTCGATATTTTTTTTATTATCAAGGCAGGACTACGTCCGCCCGGTCCGCTAGTCTATATATAAATAGGTAGTGGAGAAACAGTTAAGAATAATCTCCCTCTTCTGTTTATCAGTCGATTTTCTTCGTCATTCGAGTCGAGTCGCTTACTCGCATCTTATGAACGGCAATAGAAAGTTAATCTCCTGTCAAAAAAAAATCGCTCATCGCGACTGATATAGTATTTAAAACATGCTTCTGTAAAAAAAAATATATAATTTTGGATTCTGGCTCTTTTGAATTTATTCAGCGACGTATATAAATAGGGCGTATTATAAAGTTTTGAAATGTGTGTAAATTGAAAAAACTTGCGCATGATAAAAAGTTTATTTTAATATCAAGTTTTTTTGTACAACGCTTACAAACTACGAACAACATATAAACAAAAAGATAACATTATAGTCTCTCGATTAAAACAATAATAACTCATACAAGTGTCAGTCGATAATAAATAATTATATATATGTCCAAGTTAGACATTTTTAAAGTTACGGGTTTTCACATTACACGCACTATCGAGATTTATATTTTTTCATGGACAAATAAGGATAAAATTGATGTGTCATTATTGGAGCTAATCTACCGAAATCATTACACCGATCTTGATGGGACTTTCACTGGCAGACATAGGACTTTTTAGAGTACTATCAATACGCGTTTCAATACGTAAACTGGTTAAATAGAAATGACAAAATTATAGTTAAAAATTAAAAGACACAATTAATTTCAAACACAGTTCTCGTGAAAGAATGTAACTTTTCCCATGTGAATGAAGTCGCGGACATCGGTTAGTGTAGTTATATACTTTGTCCGACTTTGTATTGTGTGGTTTTTAGTTATCATACTTTGTTGAATCTGAGTGTGTCGACAAATTCTAATAAAAAAAAAAATATGACGATAGATAGACGTTGGTTATTCTTTCACGCAAAAACTAGTGAACGCATTTTGATGGAACTTTTTTAGTAATATAGCTGATATATCTGTACAACACATGGGTTATAATTTATAAAGATTTTGTTAAAATTTGTCAAAATATAATGATTAGTCTGAAATGAGTCGACATAATCCTGGCATCGGAGGCGCTATCTCAACGTTCGCACCATTGAGTCGTTAGTTACACTAAGATAATGTATAGGGGCATACAAATGCAGATAAACTCGTGAACTGCTATTACTTTATGATCAATGTTATGTAGATATTAAAATAAATAATGTCGAATGAGAAATTTACATGTATTGTTGTTAAAAAAGATGCAATAGAATCAAATTAACCACCCAGATCCGATTTCCCGTTTCCTTGTAACAATATTTTGTGTTATTTAATACATGATCTGTAGACAATTTTTTATTTTTTTTTACCTTTAATATGCACGTTATATCGCTGGTCTCTGTCGAGTGTGAAAACCCATTACTTGCTATTCAAAAGTACTAAGAATAATAATAAGTGTGAATAATAAACATTAAAATTAAACTATTATTTTGTTTCGAATATTGATGCCAATCGACTCTGCTTATATATTATAAATACTTTTGTATCATTAAGTTAACCAAAGATCAACAATTTAAATAAGTATTTGCTCAAAGAAAGCTTACTTACGTAAGCATAAAATAACTTACCACATTAAAAAAAATAGAACAGTCAATCGAAAGTTCAATTGGGAAATTTGATTTACTCCATTGCACTTTGAATTAGAATGTTAAATGGTTCGTTAAATTCGTATTTTACAAGAGCAAAGCAATAGCGAAAATCGGTAAATTTGAGTTTCAGAATGGTTAATTCGGTTTATGTACCATTCACAAATCAATCTTTCATACTGTATACAGTCTCTCGACCTCCGTATATTTGATAGCGAAATTTTTCTACTAGTTAATTAATACGGAAGAATGCACATTACTGTCGGTATTTAGTCAAAATTCACCTATTTTTGAGCCGATACTTAGCAGTTTGTATTATCGTATTGATTTTGCGAAATACGTAATCGGGAGTCCGGGTTTTAAAAGCATTTCTTTTTATTTTCGTTCTTACAATTATCCAAATTGGCAAGTGTTTTTATAAAATCTTTAGTAAACTCTCAAAATCTTTCGAAATAATAAGGTTTCTTCTAAAATAAGGCAATTTATCAAAGCTTTATCGCGTAAAATGTTCTAGAGAAATCGATAAAGACGTCTTTAACTTTGTTTTATTTTGGTATTCAACTACAATGGATTCTCTTTTGTAATTGTTTAAATGTAATAATACTTTATGCTTATTAATAACATAAGGATATATATTTTTTTAATATATACATTGTTTGTGGTCACATATAGATAGTTTTTCTGTAATTTGAAAGTAAAAGTTTTTGCGTACGCTTATGTGGATTTTTGCACATTAGTTAATCTTGAAATGACATATTTTAAATTAAATTTTCGTCTGTCTGTTTGCTTGCCGTAACTTTGTTCGTTTGGAAAAAAAATCGAAGATTACCTAACCTGTGCATCATTACGATGTTCCATAAGAATTAAGCAGTAATTATACAATTAAAAAAAGTAGTATTAGCCCACTTTTAAAGGAAACTATCTGAATTAGATCAGAGACACAATCTGCGAAAGAAATATTGTGTAAGGCGTAAGGAGTGCATTTACCTAAAACCCAAACCGAAGAAAAGTCGAAGAGCCTGCACCTTTAGGAAACTACTGCTAACTTGTGTTTTGGTTAAGTGTAATTTGAGAATAGAAACTCATATGTGAACAAAATAATGCTATTAGATAGATCACTCCTGATTCCGAATATTGCAATACTCGGCAAATGCAGCCCACTATGGACGGTATAATTATTCAGTATCAAAATTTGTTAAATATTAAATCAAATAAGCATCAATATCCAAAACAGAAATAACAATAACAGTAACAAGTTTAAATGATAACCATCAGTGCTCGAATCCGCCTGCAACGGGCAGGAATCCCTCGTCGAACTGCCCGTACTCGTGTTGGTACTGCGCCGGTTCGTGGGCCGGTTTCGCGTGGTACTCCTCGTGCTTGGGAGTACCAATCTTGTGTACGACCGCGTTGAATCCGTTCTTATCGTCCGCCTCGTACTCCACTACGCGCTTTGTTCCGTCCGTTTCCACGAGCGTGTAGGTTCCTGGAAATGAGTAATCTGCCTGTAATTCTGTAATTTAACGGCACTACAGTGCGCTCGCCGACTACTGTCGCGGCAGGCTCGCGCTGTCTTTATTTCACAAGTACCTACCTAACGTAACCGAATCAAGACGAGAAAAGTGAGGAAAATAAATCGGTTAGGTTATGGCAGACTTGCGAAACAAAGAATTCGCGTGCCGGCCGCGGCAGAGTTTGGCGAGCGCACTGCGTTTTGTATATTACCAACTAGATGGTATTTAAGTTAAAACAAAACAGTTTCGTCTCGGTTTTGTTAGGTTAGGTTAGACTTGCGAAAAATCATAACGCGAGTCGGTCGCGGCAGCGGTCGGCGAGCGCGGTGATGCTAATACGTAAGTACCCTTAAATCTTATTCGAAAGTATAGACATCTGTTAAGCTTAAAAAAATGTATTTTGTGAATTACCATAGGGGCAGTAGGTAGATCTTTATATAAAAAAAATCTAAGAATTAATAAGGACTGCTGTCAGAAGTGAAAACTCAAAACATGGGAATTTAAACTGTTTTTTTTTTTAACTTTATTTCTGGCAACCAATCTTTTAGATTATTACTGCCATTGTCGTGTAGTTAATAGTATTACAAGTTCTTCTTCTATTCCATTTTTGGCAACCAGTCTTCTAGTAGACTATTACTGCCATTGTCAAGTGAGTATCGATATTACAAGTTTCTTGATATAATTTCAATGAACTAACAAGATGGTGGCCATCTTGTTAGAACTTTCCATGGAGTTTTTGTGGCATCTCACAGAATTCATGGTCCGTGGTATTATTTCCCATTCACTTCACTTATAAACAATAAACAAACTATATTGCATAAAACACCACCAACTTTACACAATATAGAGTCAAGTAAAACAAGATTATGAATAAAATATAAAATCCACTACATGACAGATCAAGATCCCGCCAAAAACTCTAAACTGTGTTTTCTCTTCTGAATTCTTAAATTAATTCTAGTGTAAATTATTTGAATTTCATAATTTGTAAATTGAAATTATCATCATTCGTCTCTCTTTCACATCTATTGGCACTTCGAATAATAATTATATGCATTTTATACAGTTTATTAATTCACTAAACGCTATCAATATTAGATGTACACAGGCTTTTATTCTACGCGTAGATAGTCTGACGCAAGCCGCGCAATCGCAATACAGTCGGTCACGCTTGCTAACATGCCGTGATGTGAAATTATAAATTTATCTCTTGCCAAAAAAATATCGCGCAAGGCGCCTATAGAAGTTGTCACTTCTAAAATTAAATATTAACAACCATTCAGAATTTTTGGATATTTTCCAAAAATTTCGAAAATAAATAACAATAACAGAAAGAATCCCAGTTTTCAACACAAAATTATGAGTATTTAAAAAAAATATCTGTTATTTAGGTTACTTTTTTATTGGGGAAATAACGTTTTCGATAGTTTAGAAAAAGAGAAAAGTTTCAGAAGTAACGTTCAGAAGTTTCGAAAGAGGTAACGGTAAAAAAAATCGATTTGTTATGGAAAGCCCCATATAAGTATAGGGTCATTTCACGTGAAGAGGACAACGAGAAAAAAGTGAGGTTCTGAAATTCATTCATATTCAGCCTAATTGGACTTCTAGTAGGTATGAATGTGAATGCATAATTATTTTTTTCTATCACCTTTATTTATCGAGTTATGAGCTTCTAAAGAACAGTAAAATCAAATCAAAAATACTTTATTCAGTTTAGGCCCTAATAAGGCACTTATGAACGTCAAAGACTACCACTAGTCACATCTGAAATTCAGATTTATTGGAAGTAGTTTTTCAAATTGAACAAATTTACAATAAAATATTAAACGCAGCGATTTATATAGACGAATAATTGCTCTTTTTGAAAATAAAATAAGTCTTGAAAAAACTTTTTTTTTTAATGTTCAATACCGAAAGTAAATTTTTCGTAACAAAATTTTAGTAACTTGGGCATATTTTTTATTCTTTTTTTACATCAAAACGTAGCATATTTTGACAAAACAAATGGCACGATAACGCACACATACGTAAATTGTCTTAGATAAAATGTGGAAGTGAGATCACATATTCTCAATATCGGCGGTGAAAAAGAAATAGTTATATGTTGCTACGTACGTACGTAGTAATATTGTAACGCAATGTTGATTTGATCTGTCTGTCAAAAATAAAGAATAATCAAAACATACAGGACATCTTGCTTTAAATATACGCCTAAAGATGGATTGTCTCGCTGATGACTTTATTTGTAACGTAGTATAAAAGTGATAAGGGAGTGAATATTCATTGTAAGCAATTTAAAATATAATTTCTTAGTTCATTCATTTTTCTTCGTCGGTGCAAATAATTTCCTTTTACTTAGAAGAGTTATGCAGCATAAAATATCTATGTATCGCAAATACTTATAATTAAAATTACACATTTGACAGAAATATCATATCATCATAGTGTCTCATTCAATCTCATTGGTTTATATAATTTTATTCAAACCCTCGATTTCTATTAAGGTGCAATGTATGCGTTGGGTAGCATGCACTTATGTTATGCATGGTAGTTATACAAACATTACCTTTGCTCATTCTTTGTATATATTCCCGTATATACGAGTGCTTTCATATCTATTTCGTTCAAAACTGTTATTTTGACATTACAAATTGACACTTGAGTTATATTGTAGTATGTATAGATCAAAGAACACGCTAAAAACTTTCTAATTTAGTAAAAAACAAATAATTTATCACTCCTTATATAAAAAAAAGGATTGTGTGGTTTTATGAAACCACGGTAAAAGTGAAACTTTTTTTCACACTATAGACATTTAACTAATAATAGTCTATACACTACACGGTCAGCTGCTGCAAACTATAGGCGCCGCCATATTGGCCCTGGCTGCTCTGACGATGTAATAAAAGTTTCACTTTAAAAATATATGTTGCAATTTAAATATATTCCACTCTTTGTATTTTCATCTAATATAGTATACATCATTACATACTATAAAACAAAGTCTCCTACCGCGTCTGTCTGTCTGTCTGTTCGCGATAAACTTAAAAACTACTGAACGGATTTCCATGCGCTTTCACCAGTAGATACAGTGATTCATGAGGAACGTTTTGATATATACTTTATCAAGGATTTTTTTATAATCAGGGCGGGACAACGTCTGCCGGGCCGGCTAGTACTGTATAATTGTAATCTTTGACACCTGTCTCTATCACACTTGGTCATATGGATATCGTCTATTGCGTCTGTCATTTCGTTGCGTATTATTTTTTGGTTTTGCAATATTTGAAATCAGAAAAATTCTAATTTATTCGTGGTAATAAATGATGTGTGAATAAAAATAAACTGTAGGATTTTTTGCTTGAGTAGTTTGTCCGTTATCTCGTAACACAGGATGCTGTTTGCTATAGTTTTGAGGCGTTTTATGAAACGATCAGTACACGACATGCTTCCATTAACGCCGACACGATACTGCGATCACGTTTGCTAGTTAGCCGAGTTTTAACGTGGCACTGTCGAAGCGCTTATGACGTATCTACGTAGCTTTTTACTTATAATATCATTGGGTATAGTATAGATTTATGTTTGTCCGACATATTTCTGAAGTCTGACGTATAGTGTCGCTTGTCACGAAATTTATTGTAATCATATTTTCGTCAGACTTTTCTCAGTGTATATACGACTTATATTCATGTCTTGTTGTTATTTTTAAGAATACAATATAGTTTTTTTATTAATTTTCTACATATATACTGTTTATTACTTAAGGACTAAAAATGTACCCTAAGTCAAAACATAATCTGTTCTCTTTGGAATAATGTATAGAAACTGCCCGCGACTTCGTCCGCGTGGAACCAACCTAATGTAAAAAAACAGTGACTAATAAAGACATCTGAATGTATTAAGTCCATTTACTTATCTACTTTTCTCTCGTAGTAATTTAATTAAGTCGCATCGTCTTTAACATTACAATAACTTTTAATATACCGAACCGATTTTAATGAATCCAAGATTATGTTACTCGAGAATATGCTTTATGATCATCTTCGTGGTTGGAGGTTTTATCTTGAGCAGTGACGTGTGTCCAAACAAGCCGACAGAAAGACAGACATTTCTAAAAATGATTGTAATGTATTGTACTACTTGTTCCAAGACACCTGCAGCAATTGTTTTCACAAAAATCTAAACAGTACAGACACGTTACATTTACGTTCTTATTATATGTATAGATTTTACATACCTTTGACTTTATCGCCATCCCTAGTCTCCCAGTGCTCCTTTTCGTCTCCCGTGTGAGGGTCTTTCACTGAATAGTCGAAAGAGTACTTAGGGTGCGCCTGAAAAAGTGATTAGTGGTTAAAGGAGACTAATTATAAATATTTTAAAATGTATAATTGATATATAAATGCTCTAGTAATTTCAACATCCTATTACAATGACACAATGTGATAACCTCACCTTGCTATCTTAGAAGAAAAAAATCAAGGTATACTATAAAAAGTAAAGTGGTAAGGCAATTATGGCCAAGAGTAGGTATGGTTTCTTGTTTCTCTCATTTTACAGTTACACTTTGAAATTGGATTTTACATAACGTTGATTGAAGAGCTTTTCATTTGTTTGAATTTAGATAAAAAATATCTCGGCTGTAGTCTCTGTTGGTAAAGTTTAAAAATAAGATAAAAATAGAATAATAATCACATTTATAGTTTATACGAACTAGCAGATCCCGACTGACGTTATCCCGCCCTGATAATAAAAAAAAACCTTGATAGATTACCGAAACCTTCCTCATGAATCACTTTATCTACTGCTGAAAACTGTATGAAAATCCGTTGAGTAGTATTTGAGTTTATCCCGAACAGACAGACAGACGTGGCAGAGCACTTTGTTTTATAATGTGTGGTGGTGATTATTATTTGCCATGCAACTATTAGCAACAAAGTAAGGATGTTTTTTTAAATTTATTAAGGCTAGAATAATATAAACTTGGTGAGTTTATGGAACCCGAGTGACATTATAAAGGTATAAAAAAAATGAAATAAATCCTACATGATAATCCAACTCGTACTCCTGGCTGTGGTGCTCACCGTGTTGCTCGTCCAAGCTCTGATGGTGAGACAAAGCTTTGTGATGAAAGCCCTCGAAACCGCCAAAATCTTCGTATTGTCCCAAGGCTGTCGTCACGACGAGCAAAAGAAGAGTTAACGTTTTCTGAAAAAATAAAATGGAATACATGTTCAAGTGAAGAAATATTAATAGCCTTACGAATCATGTAAAAAAAACCGGGGGTGCCGTATAGACCCGAGAAGTGAGACTTTTGTATTACAGGGAAATATTTTAAATTGAAAAACATTTAAGAAAAAGCCAACGTGACGCGATGTTCCCAGGCGGTCACCCATCCAAGTACTGACCGCGCTCGATTTTGCTTAACTTCGGTGATCGGACGAGAATCGGTATTTTCAACAGTCTACCCGAAACAGTGTTTACCCACACGAAAGATGCGTCACACAAAAATGTTGTCGATCAGAATTTTAATAAGAGGGTCTATAAGAAGTTTAACTTAAAAAAAATTGTATATTCGCGAGGCCAATAAATGTCATACACGATGTACGTTACGCATGCATAAACAATATAAACAAAGTAGATAAATCTGTATTATAACTAATAGTGAATATTTTTATAATTTCGGAAACCCTTGGTGACCGAATAATTAAGACGCGTGAAATGAATTTACTTGGGTCGTAGCGACGTGTGGAATTGCTAAAGAGTGCCCACAAGGATGCAACTGAAACAATTTAGTTACAAATTTTGACTTAAGTATGACTTAAGCGTTCATCACTCAGCCCTAGATTGTATCAAAATAATTTCTGTAAAAATAGGTCCAAATCCTGCAATGAACTTGAATTTTCTCCTGTTGAAAATACAGCGAAGATAACTGTAGAATCATGATAGTACATTTACCAATGCTGGATTGACTACCTACCATATTAAACATAAATCTGGCCTTATGAGTTTATTACTATCTTTCGATAATTTTACTCGCAACCTTAAATAGTTCTAGTTTTAGACTTTTATCTCTTATATTATCTCAGCTACATCACCTGTAAAAATCAGATGAGACTTTGTTAACTGTAATGTGACTTTATAAATAACCAATGCATTCCATACAATATATATTATCGGTTGTTAAAGTACTCCTGATTTTGAATTGTCACAAATTAATGTAATCAAAGGCTTCACGAAATTCTACCATATAATTTTTTTATTTATGGTTTCATTATTTTTCTTTATCAATAATTGTTGTTGTAGCTTCCATTATACATGTTGGCAGCTCAATACATTTTAATAGAATACATTACGTATCCATTTGGAGATAACATTCTAATTGAATTATAAATCTCAGGTTAACGTTGTAAATCTTGCATGGACGTAGTTGCACGTCGAGTCGTATAGTCTAATAAAGCTATTTGTATGTAAGAGACGATTGCGTTCAAAAGGTTTTCGTTCGTGACTTTGTTTATATTGATCGTTACTGGCTTTCGTATTATGTTTTATGTAGATAGGATTTTTCGCATAAACTCAATTGGTGATATATCTTGCGGATTTTATATTTTTTCTTCACTTTCATGGAAATATATGTCTAACAGTAACATATTGGTGAATTATATATTACTAACTGTGCCGGCGACTCCGTCCGCGTGGAACCTAATGTAAAAAAAAAAACAGTGACTAATAAAATCATCTGAATGTATTAAGTCGCGTCGTTATTAAAATTACAATCACTTTTGATAGAGTGAATCGATTTTAATGGAACCAAGACTAAATTGTACTCGAGGATATGCTTTGTGATTTTCTTGATTTATTAGGTTTTATCGTGAATGCAGTACTTTGGCAGTGTTGCCTGTCCAAACAGACAGACATATTGATATTTGTAAAAAATGTTGAAATGTATTTTATTACTTATTCCAAGATACCTCTAACAATTTTATTCACAAAAATCTAAAAAGTACAGACACGTTAGATTTATATTCTTATTATTTATATAGATAAGTATTAATAATAAAGCATGTGACATTTAAAATTGAACCAAGTATATTATTTTCACTAAAACCTTTGATAGTCACAATTATTTAAACACATCATTGAGTGTGTACAGAATTAGGTTTGAAATTCAACTTGGAATTGGCAGAGAATTGTAATGTGTTAATAATTTATGTGCATTTTTGTAAACATGCATTAACTCTTTGAGTACACCTGTAGATTCAGTGGATGAATTTTGAAATACATCTGTGCCCAAGAGACTGATTTATTAACCTATTATTGTTGTAGGTCTACTTCAAACTGCGTGCTTGCAAATTGTTATAACATTTGCTGAGCTTGTGCCAATTTAAGTAAAGAGTTTGGTCTATATCTTATAATACTACTAGCGGGCCCGGCAGACGTTGTCCCGCCGTGATTATAAAACAATCCTTGACAAATTATATACCAAAATGTTCCTCATGAATCACTTTATGCACTGGTGAAAACCGCATGAAGATCCGTTTAGTAATTTTTGAGTTTATCGCGAACAGACAGACAGACAGACGCGGTTGGGGACTTTGTTTATACTATGTAATGATACTCATATCATTGGTACTGGTTTCGTTTATTTTGTATTTATTTATTCACAAGTCGTAAAGGTTCCCTTTCGACGTGCGGTTTCTCTAAATCTAAATTAAAAAAAAAATTAACCCTTTGCAATTTATGACTATCACTTGTCTATTCTATTACATCTGCCTGGAACTGATCTGCGTTTGGAAATTTGTCCAATCCAACGTTTTTGGTTCCATCGACAATGGGAATACGATTATCTATATTGGGAATTTTGGCTATTCGTCGATTTTTGTCCAACTTGCTGAATCAGTCAATTGTTTTTGAAGCAATGATCGTTTAGTTGATAGCGTGTTCGGACACAGTGTCGATTGACGTACGTTTGAATCCTTGGTGGCGGGCTTTATTCTAAATTCGCTCGGCTAGCTAGCAACGTCGAGTTGAAAGTCTGTTGCTAAGCCATACAATATTTTAATTAAGGTAATCATTCCGCTTATATTTTTAAAGTCCACTTTAAAGCAGTTCAAAGAATAGACGAGGAATTTAGAAAGTTGTATATTTTCAAGAATTATCTGTACTTATGATATAATGGCAATGTAAATTTAACGTGTCTGTACTTTTTAGATTACTGTGATAAACATTGTTTTAGGAATAAAATACATTACAATGATTGTTAAAAATGTCTGTCTATCTGTCTGTCTGTTTGTTTGAACACGCATCACTGCTTACGTTACGTTAGTACGTTTAATTAAAATCGGTTCACTCTATCAAAGGTTATTGTAATTCTAATGACGACGTGACTTAAGCACGAGAGAATAGTAGATAAGTAAATGGACTTAATATATTCAAATGCTTTTATTAGTCACTGCTGTTTTCATTAGGTTCCACGGGGACGGAGTCGCGGGCACAGCTAGTGTATAATAAATCATTGCTAATAATTACGAAGCATGATTTTTTAGTACATGCCAAGTGTTGCGTTGCGTTGTGTCATCGATTCGCGGTGTATCGCCAACTTTCGATGATCATGGCTTAACGCATTTTTCTCCTTTAGCAAGTCATCCTATGTAATGTGTCGAGGGATATATCGAACTTTCCTTTCTATGTACTACTCAAAGTGCTGTTATGAATAATGAAATATACACTTCCAAAGCTTGTGTGTCGAATATTGTAACGCGATGCTATCGTTCTTGTTAAAATATTGTTCTTTCGTTTTTAGCTTTAAGCGAGGAAAGAAGAAAGTTAATAGCAAAGATATACTTTGCTTACAGTATTTCATTGTAAAAAAGTTATACGTTTACTTTCGCTCTCCTGCTCATGCGCACCACACCGCTTACTTCACACACCATTGACCCTGTGCGTACTTATTAAAATTGTAGCTTATAGCTTTAATAACTTAGTATCAAATGATTTGTTTTTTTTGTTAGATAAGGTTCAAGTGTCTACGAAGTAAAAGTAAAAAAAAGTTGACCAAAGTAGACCTCCATCATTCTAGGTTCAACCACTGGTCAAAATTCGATTATTAATTACGTAAATCTTTTCAATTTCAACATTATTTGGTTTTTTTTTTTGCTAAACAGTGTACAAATACTGTAGATCGTCGATCGAGTACCGTAAGGATCTCGAAGTATGAGAAATAGAGATTTATAAACAAAAATTCGTCTATCGTCCATCGATAGATAGTATTTGAAGAAATTGAATTGTTTCCAAAAATGTTCTATACACCTCGTGAATAGCAATTAAACAAAAAAAAACAAGTGATGTGAATGGCAAATAATTCCACGGTGCAAGTATTCTGACGTACCACATAAACACCCTGGAAAGTTCTAACAAAGGGGCCGCCATCTTGTTAGCACATTGAAATGCTCGCAAGAAACTTGTAATATAAAATTACCTACTGGACAATGGCAGTGATAAACTGAAAGATTGGTTGCCAAAAATAAAATGAAAAACTGCGTTTGAAAGAGTAAACTGTTGTTCCTTATTGATAATAGTGACGTACAGTCCTAAAATTGGTAGAACAACAATTTTAGATGCTTTAAGCGCATCGCTTGAGAACGTCTGCATCTGTTTGTCTAATGTTTATTTTATGGTATTTGTTTGAATTGTCACGGTGAGATGGGTATAAAAGTGGGGATATATAAAAGTGATAGGGAGATTTGTCTTAAAAACGTCCCTATATTTAAATAGTTAATGGCGAGTGGACATAAGAAAGCTGGGAATTCCTGAAAATAATTGACAGAATTGACAGGCTTGACGTTGAGTTATTTAGTAGTTATTTGGATGTATATGGAAGACTTGATCTCATTTACTTTGTCAGTACACCGATGTGAAGCCGGGGCGTGCTGTTAGTATAAAATGAAAGTTAAAATTAGAATGAATATGTGAAGACTAAATTTTAAATTATATGTTGTATACGATTGGGTCATCCAGTGGTTGATCTTCGACCATAGAGAAAAAAACTTTCTAATTTTTCGTTGATAAACACTAAAGCTCAGCAATAGTTACAAAATAGAAAAAGAATGACTAAAATCGGCTGAGAAACAGAGGAGGGAGATGTTTTTAACCGTTTCTCCACTACCTACTTATATATAGATCTATACATATAATAAGAATGTAAATCTAACGTGTCTGTACTTTTTAGATTTTCATGAAAAAAATTGTCGCAGGTGTCTGGAAATAAAATACGTTTCAATCATTTTTAGAAACGTCTGTCTCTCTGTCCTTCTGTTTGTATGAACACGCATCACTGCTAAAAGTACTGCATTCACAATAAAACGACATATCTTCGATAAAGCATATCTTCGACATTAACTTAGTTTTTGTTTCATTAAAATCGGTCGAGTCTATCAAAAGTTATTGTAATTTTAATGACCACACGGTGAAATACGAGAGAAAAGTAGATATGTAAATGGACGTAATACATTCAGATGACTATTAATCACTATTTTTTACATAAGGCTCCACGCGGACGAAGTCACAGGCACAGCTAGTAGACAATATATTAGATTTGTTTGAATGTTTCCATTTTGTCAGTCGCATCGGTCGTCGCCCCGTTGATAAATTAACAGGAAAACACATTTGCGTGAGATGATAGCGTGATTACATGCGAGTTTTCACTTAATTGTGGTTTTTCACTGCTTTTCTTTGACAAAATCAGATAATTATGAATTCTTATGAATATCATTAAAATGGCTATTTTTATAAAACTTCTTTGTCGGACGTGTATCATACATTTGGTATAGCAATTTCAAATAGTCAACCTATAAATAGTTATAATAGTATCAATATTTTAGCCATATTAGTTAGACAATTTGTTAGCAGAATCTTTTGGTATTGACCCTATCATAGTTATCATATCTCTTTTGAAGCTACACATGTTTAATTCTTGATGACATGATTAAAGCGGTAATAATGTAACTTCTTTTTGAAATATTTTTAGTGATTGATCACAATATCTTCCGATGTCAAATGAAGTGGTTTAAGATTGTAAAGGTGACTGGTTCTCAAGTGCACCTGCCGGAACACTCCAACAGGCTCTAGGTAACTTAAGAGTGCTATAGTAAGCTAGGCGAACTTAGAAAAACCCTACCACCATGATGTCGTTTCAACGGGATACTTTCCTTCACAGCGCGTTCCGACTCAGTTGCAAGGATTTGAACCTATGCCCATCGATGCTGTGTCTGAACACGCTATCACATAAGCCATCATCGCTTCAAATATAATAAACAAAAATCAACTTCAAAGAAATCTACTCTAAAAATGCACTAAAACGTTCTTTCCATAGTTACGAACATATCTAGTCTAGGATTGTCATAAACGTACCAATATCTCAATAAACCAATATAATAATAGTGACTACATTTCCTATTCAAATTTGTGGAATTTCCTGTTGTATTTTTCAAGGACCAATATTAATTATATTAAAACAGGGCCTCCTTGAAGATATCCTCTTTATAATAAAAAGGAATATCTGATATGAGTTTATAATTGACAAGAGAGTTTTTGGCGGGATTTTGGTCTGTCATGTAGTGGATTTTATATTTTATTCATAATCTTGTGTTATTGGACTCTATATTTTACGTTATATAGTTCGGTTACTGTGCACAAGTGAAGCGGATGGAAAATAATTGCACGGAGCCTTAATTCTGAGGCCTGCTACCAAAACTTTCGTGGAAAGTTCTAACAAGGGGACGCTATCTTGTTAGAACATTGAGATTATCACAAGATATTTGTAATATTGTTACCTACTCGACAATGGCGTTAATAATCTGGAAGATAGGTTACCAGAATAAAATTGATTAAGTTCTAAGGTAAGAGAAACAATAAGAAAAATACAGCTGAATTGAAAGCTCGCCTTTTTTGCAGTCGGTTAGTAAAATACCGATCTTGTCTCTAGGATTGGTTTGATACGATTTAATGATGACTGAATTATGGTTTTGTCTCTTTTAAATCCGGTAATAGGCCTATAAATTCTAGTAGTAAAAAGAAAATTACAATGAAAAAGACAGTCTCTAATTAATCTAGAAAAAAAAAACTAAGTTTTCATGAAACAACTAAACAATTTTCACGGGAACAAAGTAGAAGATATCAATTATTAAAAAATTAAAGTCATCACATGACAGGTTTAGGTTCCCGCCAAAAATTGATGAATAAGTTTGTTGTCAGTGTGAAGTGAGGCAAAGGCAACGTCCCGTTTATGCCTAAAAAAGAAGTAGATTACAAATAAAAACTCACAAGGAATTAAAATTTATAATTGAATTGATCTTTTTTCTAGTTTACCGTGATGATGGATTGCCTCAGAGCACGCAATATTCACGGAAGTTAACGCTCCGATACGTGTTATATTAATTTCAGGGCAGTTAGTTATTGACGCTCGTTGATTGTAAATTAGTTTGTTTCATTTTTTTTCTTAGTGAAACTATTTTTGTTACGTGATTGAATAGTGATTAATTTGAATGTTTGGGTGGGATTTTTATCATAACGACGATGTTTTCAGATGACCCTAAGGAGTCTGTTTTTGTATTGTTATTTACTTGCAATGAGATTTAAACATTTTTTTAACGATGGAAAAATACTGAAGAATGTTGATGAATATAAATAACATATTACCAATTTATCATATACTAGCGGGCCCGGCAGACGTTGTCCTGTCCTGATTATAAAAAAATCCTTAACACATTACATACCAAAACGTTCCTCATGAATCACTTTATCCACTGGTGAAAACCGCATAAAAATCCGTTCAGTAGTTTTTGAGTTCATCGCGAACAGACAGACAGACAGACGCGGTAGGGGACTTTGTTTTATACTATGTAATGATATTCTCTAGGATATTTAATAATCTGTTACTAATAATTATTGATAAAACTACTTAATTTGTGAAAGAAAATTTATTGGATTTCAGTGTGTGGAATATCTTATGAGGGTGTCATTTGAATGTCATTACATATATTTTCGCAGTTTTTATGTCGCTTAATTAAATATGTAAAAGGAATAATTAAGTATATTAATTACTCTATTAAATTCACAGATTAATAAAATTTTAAAATTTAATTTCTTCATTTGATGGTTCTGTAGTTAAAGCATTCATTTTAAAATGTATCATTACGTATAAATGAAGTTGAAATGTATTGTTTGTCGGGACGAATCTATGGAATGGTTCAACTGATTTTGATAAGGCTTTTAATGACAGATAGAGAAATTATCAAGTCTATATACCGTCTATATATTTTTC
This sequence comes from Antheraea yamamai, assembly GCA_036509395.1. Taxonomy (NCBI): domain Eukaryota; kingdom Metazoa; phylum Arthropoda; class Insecta; order Lepidoptera; family Saturniidae; genus Antheraea; species Antheraea yamamai. The sequence continues at coordinate 2,700,259 of AP028451.1, forward strand.
GCAGGAGCTAAGCGTTATTTATAAAAAAAATACAGAGGACTATAAAGAATAAGGATAAAAAATCGATTAAAAAATTAAAATCAGTCCGCAATTGTTTTACATAAAAATGTAGTTAGTTCTCATGAGACAATAAACCTTTTACTATAACGAAGTTATAGGATATCTGGTAATTAAAAAATATGGAGGTATAAATATGAAACGCTTACTTTAGCACCTTAATTAATAACCATGCATCATTAGTAAAATATATTGTATTATTCATCATATAAATTATTTGTAAATAATATTTTAAACTAAGAAATACTTCAGTGAATTATGCATTGAATAAGCATACAATAAAACTAGTATAAAAAAAATTACTCACAATTAAGAAATCCATTTTCATATCACTTTGTAATTAATAAAAGTATTCCTCTCCGATACGCAAACGTGTTAAGCTATGTAATGTAGAACTGTTTGCATGTGCGATCACACTTATACCCGAGAAATAGTTAATTCTGGCAGCCCCTCCCGCACCCCCTCCTACGGCGGTGTCGTACCACCGAAGCGCTCTAGGTGTGGGATTTAAGTGCGTTACAGACTGTATGCGCGGAAACGCAGCGGTTTTTTACGATTCATTTCCAAATAACGATGAAAGAGACATCTTTAGAATGACTGCTCATGAAGCGTTGGTAAATATATTACCATCTGTACATATAAAATAAACGAAGTGTATTGTTTGGGCGGGTCCGAAACGTCTGAATAGATTTTGACGAATCTTTTATTTGAAGTTAAAGGATTTTCCAGTTATCCACATTTTTTTTATTAACGCGGGGAAATGCCTAGTGGTTATGCCACCCTCCCGGGGAGAGAGTAGGTTACGTCCGATTCGCATCATGTCGTCCCGGCGGTTGGCCCAAGGGGCCTCCCGCGCTAAAGAGAGACAGCCGGGCACACGTCGTTGGCTGAGCAGTAGTGAATGAATTTATTCGAGGTTACCTACTTTAAAGTCTATGAAACAATCTATCGACGAAATGACATTAAAAAAATATACGTCACAATTAAGGCAGATAAATTACGTAGCTCCATTAAAGTACATACAAATTTATCAATTATTATATCTGAATAAATAATAGTATGATATTTAAATACGTACAATAAAATATACGATGCACTAGTTGTCAGACAGTAGACATGGTTGACGACGAATGGAGCCAAGTAAACCCGATTAAGCGTCACCGACCCAATCTTTAGGGTTTACTTCGCTGCTCAATGCTTTTAAAAAGTTTTTCACTTCAAAATCTGGGGACATTGTGTGGTCAAAGCCTTGAGAAAATAAAGATTTTTAGTCACACGACACATCCACCTTATTACTAAGTATTTAAAAATATTAAATGACGCCCGTGTTTCATGTTATTTGGAATCTTTTGGAAACTAGTAAAAGCGTTTCTAAACTGTGTGGAAAGGCCCTAATAACTTGCTCATACATAGTTACTGCTTGATCGTTTCTGATTTATGCAAGTAAACGATTTGTCATCTTTAATTGTGTTATACCGGTTATGAAGTTGTAGGCTTGAACAATTTCTAACAATGTTGTGTGTGTGTGTTATGTTTGAAGATTTTAAATTGTTTGCTGTTTCAACTTTCGCGATGACGTAATTTTTCCTGCTATGTTTTTTTTCATATTTATTGTATGCTTTCGTTATATTTGAAATATTTTTTTTGTAACTTTGAATTGAACTTGATATTTCAATTTTATAAAATGTTGATTAATTAGTTGTAGGTAAGAGTGAGTACAAAATACTTGCCGTTACTCACAGCTTCGCTCTCTTTAAAGTATACTTAACCTATCCCCCGGGTTATAATACTTTTTGATGTGAAACATCTATAGGCGAGGGTAAACCTTATTGTTGGCGTGGCGAGACGTGGCGACGCAAACCACGAACTTTGCACTATTAACGAAAAACTCAAAAACATTTGCAACCCTATCCGTATAAACATAAGAGTCAAATTGTTTTGTCGGCCACTCGTTCTACTAGTATTACGCGGCACGCGCCGATGTCCTAGCGCCCTTTGATAAATGCCGCCAAACACAGCGCGCCTGCGCCTAGCGGTGATTTTTTTGATTCTATTTTATTAGACAATTGACTTTCGGGGATTAAACGACGTAGTTTTTTTAGTACTGGTATTTTATTTTTTTAACTCACGAAACAGGTTTAAAATGAACAATAAAAACTTATACAAAACAATTTCGATGTTTCACATCTGCCAGGACATCTGTCCCGTGACGGCTCAATTTTTTTCTGGGTGGAAAAATGTACACTTTGTAACTCTCACAACCAGTATGAAAAAATTAACGATGATCAGTTGAGTAGATAAGGTGTAATGCGTAAATAAACAAACTTACTTTTGCATTTATAATATTAGTGAAGATTCTCAGGATAAGACCAGTCATATTATATGGAACCGAATGCCTGGCCAGGAAAATGACTGATGAGAAAAAAATACGTCTGGCAGATATGCGAATGTTAAAATGGATGTGTAGTGTAACTAGAATGGATAAGATTAAGAATGAGTATGTCAGAGGAAGTTTGAAAATAGCACTAGTGACGGAGAAGTTGAGGAGTAATAGGTTAGCATGGTACGGGCATGTCATGACGTGAGATGAAAGCCATGTAACTAGAAAAGTCTTGAGTATGAAAGTGGACGGATATAGGAGTAGAGGAAGACCGAAAAAGGTATAGATGAACTGTGTGAAAAATGATGTGTGTATAAAAGGTGTGAATACTGAGATGACATCTGACAGACGAGAGTGGAAAAGGAAAACATGTCGTGCCGACCCTACTTAGGTGGGATAAGGGTAAGAAGAAGAAGTAAGAATTTTTAGGATTCACGTGTAAGCCTATGATCCTGCAGTGAGTCTCTTACAAACTGATGCGACGATGATGATGATTGAAAGGAATATGATCTTCTCCTATCCTTATCTTCTATATATCTAGTACTATTAAGTGATTAACTCTTCTACACATTTCTTTATATGTCACTGATTTCTCGGAAGGTTCAGGAATTTTTATTTTCAAAATTTATTTAGATGAGTGTTTTTCTTTTGCAAATTATCCAGTGAATCATAATCTGTGAAATTGGTTATTGCAAACAAAACTTCTTTAGAAGATAAATCTGTAACCGCCGTTAAATTTCTTAGCGAATAAATAAATAACTCATGTATACAGCGAATATACGTAGATTCAAATATTTAGGGGTCTTAAAGTTGCTCTTAAAACCCTCCACGCGTTGCTCATCAACGTAGTATTCAATAATTCAACGTTGCAACCGCAAGTCGGTACCGAAGTAGTGGAAAACCATTATGCCATCGCGTTCGTTACAAACATTTACGGAAAATTGATCACAGCGTTGGGCAATGTATGCAATTATGGTATACTTGATATAATATCAGAGCTTTATGCGTTAACCCTTGCGTGTAGTTATTTGCTGTGGTTACGTTGGTAAATTATTTCATCAATGTAAATAAATTCATAGAGATCTACGCATTGCTCCAAAAATTGCTGGATAGGTTTCTATCGAATTTTGTTAGTTTTGGTCCTTGGTCTTTACCTAAAAAGAATTATCACGATAGCTCCAATGATATTATAACTAAAAAGCTGAAGATACGTCATAAGCGCTTCGATAACGACTTATTAAAACTTGGCTAACTTGCTTATATTTGGCGGCTGCCCGTCAATCCGCCCGTATCTAAGTAACATATAACTATTTCTTTTTCACCACCGATATTGAGAATATGCCATCTTACTTTCACATTTTATCTAAGACAGTGTGGCGTTACAGTATTACTTTACGTATGTGTGCGTTTTCGTGCCATTTGTTTTGTCAAAATATCATGTAAGTAACGTATCTACGCCTTTTTAGTTATTACATAATTGTGATAGCTCCATTTAATATAAAGTTTATTTATATTATTCAGTTTTAATATTCTCATTTCAAAAATTATAATGATGGCCATGTTTCTATAAGTTCTATTTTATCTAAGTTGTTCTGAAATTGTCCTAGATCGGACATTATCATATAGTAATTCGTTTTGTACATCAGAATTAATTTCTTTTTTAAGAATTACCTCTTATGCCCGGTTTCTGAGGTACTTTATTTGTAGTTTATCTGTTCAACAGCGTTATCGGTTCGATAACTTGTCAAATTGCGTTTCTGAACACACAATCATACGATAAATGTCAGTAAAACTTAACGTGTCATTTGACAGTTTATCTCACGGATGACTTTGTTTACTCAATAACTATTGGTTGTTTAACCGAGTATCTCAGAAACCGGGCATTTTCCTAAGGTACTGCAAATGCATCAAAGTTAACTATATATTTTATCTAGTTAAAATTTTAATGGAAAATAAATTGTCATATATTGAGTTATCCTGAAATATAAGCACGTTGGAACGAGGCACTCTGTTGAGACTGTCATCATATTTAAGTTCCGAGATCCAGTTAAGGCAACGATCCTTGGTATCCCTTGTTTTCATTCCTGGACTTGTTTTTCAACAGAGTACCTACCACGTGCAAATGTGACCCACTTTAGGAATCTCAGTACTTTGTTATATCTACCATCAGTAATGGATGAGTATATGAGAAATAAATCCGATATAAAAAGTGGCAATTGTGTTCTATGGTCCATGTTCTATTGGTATACGTTCTTGTACTAATTAACACATCAGTCCGTAATAAAACTACTGCAGGGCCATAGACCTCTTCCCGAAGGAAGGTATGGACATAATCACTACGCCAGGTCACGACATTTTGGTGATTTCAAAGTCCAAGAAATACTAACTATTATATTGTTCTCGCGTACTGTGCTACTCCTAAAATATTTCTCAGATTCAGGTGACGTTTACCAATGTCACCGAATTAAATTAATAAACGTAAGCGAATTAAAAAAAAAAAAAACTTTGATACACGTCTGGGTTTCGAACCGAAATTGTCACTCCACCGGTTAAGCCACGACCATCACGAGTACCTAATGCCAATAGACTTATTAAATATAATTACAATATGCCTATGCAATCTATAACAATGCATAACGTATCGTGTGCAAACTTACAGCGTTAGTGAATTACATCGAGATCATTGGACGAGATGGGCACGCATCGCCCGACGTAATCGATCGAAAACATAGCGCGGACGGCGCTCCGGTTATCCGTTGTGTAACTATAAATCTTGTGGCTTATGATCGAAAGTGATTCGTTTAGTTAACAGTCGCATTGGAAGACATTTGCTAGATGCTATGTATTACGTATTACATAGTCAGTAAAATATTCCGAGTCTAACGTCAAGTTAGTCTTGTACGGTTGGGGGTTGTAGGTGGTAGAGCCACGTTGAAGCTATTACTGGTATCAGCGTGAGTGGATCGGCTCGCCCGGGGAACTACTACCTTCTCTCAGAAAACCGACTTGAAGTAACAGTGCTTGCATTGTTGCGTTTCGTTCGGTCTGTGAAAGCGCCGAAAGCCCGCCTCTCTCTCTCCTCTCTCCTTCCCCTCCCTCTTCCCTGGCTGGCAACGCACTTACGACTTCCTTGGTGTTACAAGTGTCTATGGACGGTGGTGATCACTTAACATCAGGTGACCCACCTGTTCGTTTGTCTTCTATGATATAAAAAAAAAACGGTTGTGAAACAGAAGAATCTAAGACTTCATCAACCGCAACCTTCGTCAAATCTTGGGAACCTTCTGGCCAGAGAATTTGGGTTGGCTACGCTTTGCAAAGGGACATAAGCCACATTCGTAAACAGGCATTGGATTGAAATCCTCAGGGTAGGCGGAGAGGTGGTCGATCTAAGCAGATCTGGCGAAGATTTGTACTCACGAAGGATAATAAAATTGTGTTTACTTGGAGTGAGGTAAAACGTGAAGTTACCGATAGAATGAGTTGAAAAATTATCGTGGGTTTGCTCTCTGCCTCAACGGTTTGGGAGATATAAGACTTCAAGGGAGTGAGAGAGACGATATTCCTAATTTTCTCGTTTTGAGTTCAAATTTAAATGGAGCTAATATACCAATAAAGAGATTTTTTTGTGGTCGCTTTCGATTCTTTAATGGATACCTCCCATATCCAAGAAGAGGTACTTAAAAAAGACACAAGCAAGTGCAGTATGATCTTGGCAAAGCCATGGTCGCACAGGTATCATTTTTAATTATGTGTTGTCATTGGTTAATTAATTCGTCACTAGGCATACTGGTCAGTTCCAAAACCTTACAATATTTTAAATTGCATTTATTTATAAATTGAATTATGCCTTTGAACTAGTGTACAAAGCGAAGTAAAGTGAAGAGTTTTTCCAGTAGCGCATAGTATTCCCAACTGGTAAACCTTATATTTGTGTTCGTACCTACTTATATATATTTCATAGTTGTTATTAAGGCCGGGGATTTAGTATTTAGTCGCGTGCGAACTAGATACCTCGTCGAGATGAACACATAAATTTGGATACATTGCGTGTTTATTACGAATAATCAGGTGTTACGTTGGAGAAAAGTGCGTTTTCATATGCATAAAGCGTGGGAGCGAACGCGTCACTGGTGGCGATCTAATTTGTAATATGAGAGATGCTCGGTACTTTTTTTTTTAAATATAGAAGAAACAGCTGGAGTTAATGCAAGTGATTTCATTTCTTATTTACTTTCAGTTATTGTTGAGGTCAGTTGTAAGTGAGCGGTTTGTCGTTAACGGGATGATCGAAAAAACAAAACTGCAAAATTAGCAATCGACTCGCATTTACTAGATATATCATAATTTGAATGGCTGTTAGTTTTATAAAATACTAATTGATACTCGCGATTTTGTCTGCATGTCTTAGAAGTTTAACCAATAAGATTGACAGAAATCTATAGAGTAGTTTTTACGTGATATACGTACTACAACATACTTCTATTGTTCTATTTATATATATGATATGAGGTAAGAAGATACGTATGAGAAGATTTTGTGATGTTAACTTCGTTACCGCGACTTTTTGTGAATATGAAAATGCATTCAGCGCGTCAGACGATATATCATTCAGAGCTCAGTTTCACACTAAGACGCTTCATATCCGTTACTGGGTTATATTGAAAATGGAAATTATTTGTGGCACACTTCCACTTGTTAAGTGTTAGGTCAGCTTGGGGATTTTTTTTTTTTTTTTTTTTTTGTGGCCTGCCACGAGTGCGGCGCTGACGAAGATACCGCGCAGCACACTCTGTCTGAGTGTGCTGCGTGGGGAGAGCAGCGCCGCATTCTGGCGGCGGCGGTAGGACCGGACTTATCGCTGCCGAGCGTGGTTTCGGCCATGCTCGGCAGCGAACAGGCTTGGCGAGCGATGGCCTCCTTCTGCGAGGAGGTCATCTCGCAGAAGGAGGCGGCGGAGAGGGCCCGCGAGGCAGACCCTCTGAGTGGCCGTCTCCGCCAACGGAGGATTGGCAGGAGGAGGCGGCGCTTTGCCCAACTCCTCCTGCCACCGTAGCCGGACCCGAGGGGATGGGCCGGGGGGCCCATCTCCTCATTGCACAGGTCCGGCGGACGAGGGGGGGCAGCCGGCGTGTACCCGGTCTGTCCCTCTATAGGTAGGAGCCCGGCGGTCACCTTCCGCCGGGCGGACCGTGGGGGCGGCTCTACAAGGTTGATTAGCCTGAACGATCCCTTGCCGCCCCCACAGAACGGTCTGTCGGTACACCGTGGGGTTTTAGTCCGTGCGACTCGGACATAACCCACTCTCTCCCCCGGGAGGGTGGGTATCCATAAGGGATTTCCCCACGTTAAAAAAAAAAAAAAAAAAAAAAAAAAAAAAAAAAAAAAAAAAAAGCTTGCGAATTTTTCGGTGCTATTTCAGTTGTAAATTAAAATATGATTAATGTTCTTAAATTAATATTTGATGATATTTGAGTGTTTTTAACCGCCCGTAATCTCTAATTAAGGTTTAAGTTAAATACTGTTGAAGATTGTCAAGTTTAGTTTATACAGAACTTATACATATTACCAAGTAAGATATCCATTCAGGGATTGTTCGTAACGTACTGATTTCCTCAATAATTATTTGTTTAAATCAGGAAACCGGTATTATAAAAGTTACTTCGGTAATTTAACAGACACAAGGAACAAATAAAACTCGTGGTATCGCCCTTACTAAATACTCTTAGACATATGTTGCTAGTCCTAATCTTCTATACATATAATAAGAATGTAAATGTAACGTATCTATACTATTCGATTTTCGAGAAAAAAGATGTTGCAGGTGTCTTGGAATACGTAACAGAATACATTCCAATCACTTTTAGAAATGTCTGTCTGTCTCTCCATCTGTCTATTTGTTTGCACACGCACTACCGCTTAAGTACTGCATTCACAATAAAACGACATCAAGAAAATCATAAAGCATATCTTCGAGTAACATTTAGTCTTTATTTTATTAAAATCGGTTCGGTTTATCAAAAAAATATTGTAATTTTATTGACGACGCGACTTAATTATCAGAGAAAAATAGATAAGTAAATGGACTTAATGCATTCACATGACTTTATGAGTTACTGTTTTTTACGTAAGGTTCCACGCGGACGAAGTCGCGGGCACAGCTAGTTGTAAATAAACTTGACGCTCACGGAAGCATAATTGTTTGTTACTGTTTTTGTCTTGTGTAGAATAACAGGAATTGAATTGCGCATTAGTGCAATTGTTTGTTGTTGAATAGTATGTCTCGCGAGATGGTGATTCTGACTTAGCATATCTGTGTTTAATTGTTGACCATCGGTTTATTAAATATAAGACATTTGGTAACGCGTTTGTTCCAGTTCCGCAAACGCCAAGAAATGGGAGGTAGAACTTGCTACACTGAAGAGCAACAACCTTCGATTGACAGCGGCGCTACAAGAAAGCACCGCCAACGTTGACGAGTGGAAGCGTCAACTTCACCAGTACAGGGAAGAGGTCGCCCGTGCGAGGCACTATGCTGGGAAATGTCAGTGTCTATGATTATTTTACTCATTTCGGAACAGTTCTTAAACTTTATACGTCATTTTGCCTTTTTATTCGCGTAGACTTGATTGACCCCTGCCACTTTAAATTTAAATATTTAATCATGGATTTCCGCAAAGTAAAGCCGTTATCAATCAAATTTCTGAACAGGTTAAAAGTAAAATGAAATGTAGCTGTCGAATCACACTGATAAGTTCTTAGTTATTGATGTCCAATTTTAAAAATGATAGATGGTCCTTTAGCTGCTAAAGATAGCTAAAGAAGCAGCAGTATATAAGTAACGATATGTAAGTAAAGTGGTTTTCTAGATGAAAAATCTCTTACAACATCGTTTTCATAGAGTAATCCTGTATAGAGTATTTTATGATAAAATTTTGCCAAAACTCTCTAAGAAATTCTTCTATAACTCTGATGATGAAACTTCAGCTGGTGACGCCAACGAGATGGAACAATTGAGGCAACGTGTTGCGCAACTTGAAGCTGAACTGGCGCAAAAGAACGAGGAGCTAACGCAGATCACCAAGTCCAAGAAAAGTGAACAGGTGAGGATCGTTGCAAATAGTTGTAAAAATAGAGTGATCAGTCCTGCTACGTTTAGGTATAGCTTTAAAAAGATCTTAAAATGAATTATTGCAGTGAATTTAATTTGAATTTCAGGATGCAGAGGCTAAACTGGCTCAAAGTCAGCTAGAACTAGCCATCGCCGCACAAGAGGGACAGCGGCAGGTGATCCAAGCGCTCAACGACCAACTGGCCCGACAGCTCGACGAGCTGGTGAGTTATACAAATTCCATTCAGTTATACTAATACAGTGAAACATAACTATCGATCTAAGATAAATTTATCCATCAGACGACGATCCACCGCGAGATAAACACCGCGTTGCAAACATGAGACGCGGCCTGCGCTCCGCCGCCCGCGATATACGCGTCCGTCTGCAAGGAGCTCAGGGCGGACCGGCCCGAACAACGGAGCGATAGGCCTGACCAGCGGGGCGATAGGCCCGACCAGCGGGGCGATAGGCCCGACCAGCGGGGCGATAGGCCCGACCAGCGGGGCGATAGGCCCGACCAGCGGAGCGATAGGCCCGACCAACGTAACGATAGGCGCCTCCCCCTGCTCCTGCGACACGACGCCGACGAGCCCACCTACGTCACCGTCAAAGCCAAGAAATGAAGAGTGCTCTCGGTATTTCGCAAGGTGCACGAGTTTTTTTGAATTGTTTTCGGGTTTTTTGTGAAGAAAAAAAAAACTTGCTGTTTTCGATGATCTTTTTAATATAGTTTAAGAGTAACCTTGTCGAAGTACATCACGATTTCCACCGATACTGAATCTATAATTATAGATAATACCATAGACAATTGTTATTTAATATGTATGTTTATGATTTTATAGGTCTGGTTGATAGTGTTTGATTAATTCGGACCTCGGTATGATGGGTGTTTTTAGAATTTATGTCATTCGTCGGATACTCGAATTATTTTGTTTTTGTGTTGTTTGAATATCTTTGAGATTATCTTTTGTTTTGTTTTCTGTATTTTCCTTGGCGACTGATTGTGAATCATCGACACACTGGGCTATAGTTCATGTTGAACTACCTATCTATCGATATTAACATATCGATGATACTTTGACAAATGTCGCTTATAATATTTCGAATGTAAAGAAATCTCTAATCGTCGACTATTTTAAAATAGAATCGTTTCAAACTAAAACCTCGTTGTAAATACATTTAAAATCGTATCGTATATAAAAATAAATTCCGTTTTGAATTCTATCGACTCGTAATGTCGATGTCGACAGTCTCTACTTTTAATATATATATATTCTTATCTCCATTACTATTTAATGTGACAAATTAGGGATGTCTTCTCATGGAAATGGGCTTCTCTAGAATTGGTATTAACGAATCCCGAGTCATATTTTAACGATAACTGATTCAAATATTTATAACTAAGTAATATGTGCTCGTACTAAAAATAATATCATCGATTATACTTTGTTATCGATTGTAAAGGAACGTGATTCAAATAATTCGTAATTTATTCCACCCGTGAAAGAGGTTCGATTTTTTTTCTTGTGTTAAAATGTATTAAACCCCTGGACTGTCCAAACCCATAAGGGTTTAAGGTCCATGCAAACCAATGTCGATCTTATGATGCACTTATCAACAGATTGTAGTACTGCAGTAGAAATTAAAAAAAAAACCGTATTTATTACAAAATTTGAAAAACTCGAACAATAATAAATTATACCAGGTGAAAGTTTGGAGAGTAGCAATATTTATGGAGGACTCGATTCTCGTTCTAAATCAATGAAAAAAATAGGTGCTTAATATTTGACCTAATCTAGAAAAATACAAAAATGATATGCAATCCCATACGCGTCTTTGTTAAAGCACAATGTAAGCGACCGTCGGGTGAAGTGAAACGTGAAAAAACGTGGGATCAATGACCAACTAACAAAGAATAATTTTTCGATGTTTGAACAAAAAAAAGAGTTTATTTATTATCAAAGGTTACTAAATCCGGGTGGCCGCTCGCAGGTTTTGTCACCGGTCATTCAACCCAGGTTTATTTAAGTTTGTATTCATACTTTTGAAATTCGTAGAGCAAACTTTAATTAAGGTTCTCTTTTTGTTTATTAGTATTTGTTTTGATAATATCATTTTATGTGTTAAATATGACCGTGAGGTATCGTATCCTAGAATACTACGAGTATCTAACCTTTCAAATGGTATAAATTAAAATTGTAATTAAAAAAAAAAAATTGCTAGTTATCTTGATACATGATCCGCCATTTTCAAATCGGGGTTTTAAAAAATCAGCCGAGGAGTCAATCGAATTTAAATAATATATTTTTATTTCTCCTTTGTTATTTTTTTTTTGTAATAGAATAATCATATAATTCGAGTAACATTAAGAGGAGAACCCACCATTTTGTGTCACGTACATGTATATATACCGTACGGTTACGCGACGAAATGCCAAAAAAATAACGTATAATTGGTGTGAATTGGTTTTTTTTTTAATATTATAATAAAACTCGACACGATTATATATAGTTATTGTAAGTTAAACTGGTTGCATGGTGAAATACCGATATGATGTTGTTTACGTCGTTTCTCTTAGTACTGTCGCCTCGGGTTTTGGAGTCGGTCGTATATAGCGGCGCGCGGTCTCTTACACGAGTTACTAGCGGCCTCGTCTCAGGGCCGTAGCTAGAGGGGGGCATTGTGGGGAAATGCCGTACCTTGAAATCACAATCCCCTTCCTTAAAAATAAACCAAAAACTAAGATTAATTATTGTAATTAAATTCTTTCTTCATAGTTTGTGATTTAAAAAAATATAGCGATAGGTATCGAAAACTTTTCCGAACATACCGACAGTTTGTGACGTACGAGGGCAGATCAATTGCTGCCCTAATGCTGCCCTACCTGAGATTCGACCGTAGCTAGAGCCCTGCCCCGTCTTGATTATAAAAAATGTGCTAGAAGTCAACCGCAGCGCCTCCTACCGTGTCCAATTGTAAATCTAAACTATTCTTGAATCCATATGGACACACATAAATAATCTCATCGAAATAGGGCCAGCCGTTTAGGGGAGTTCAGTCACATACACACGGGCAGAAGAATGATATATATAAAGATATTCTATAGCATTACGTTGGATATATGACCTTAAGTTGTTTATCTGTCATACCGATATACTTAGTAGCGAGAGTTTACTGTGAAGACTTCATAGGTGTAGTTTAATTACATATTGAGTCTTTAACACTTGGAAAATTCGAGAACAGTTCAGTTCTTTTGTCTATTTGGCTATGAAATACCATCGAAATGGTTGAATATAACGGTTCGTCGGTTTCAGATGTATAAGGAGCTAAAAATATATATTCATACTAGCGGACCCGGCGAACGTTATCCCGCCCTGATATTAAAATGAAAATCTTGACAAATTATACACCTAAATATTATCTATTGGTGAAAACCGCATGAAAATCTGCTGAGTAGTTTTTGAGTTTATCGCGAACAGACAGACATACGTGGCAGATGACTTTGTTTTATATAATGTAATTATAATGAATTCACTGTTTGAGTAAAAATTATCGAGTATGTTGTTGCAATAAACTCTCGATATTAGGTATATGTCTTGCTAACTTATTAAATAATTATGATTAGGTATCATATATACTTTTATATACAGTTGATTTTATAATAAATAAAGACAAATTAACATAGGAAAATGCTCGTAAAAATTGCTCCGTGCGCGGCTATATGCGATCGCCCTTTTGTAGACAGGCCGTGCCATGTCATAATGTACTTGTATAATTAATAACTCCCTAATTATAATAAAAATATAAATATATATAAGATAATGAAAAAAAAATAGTTAATATCTTTATTAGTTTACACGGAATCTAAATAGAAATGGGTGTGTTAAAAGCTTTGATTAAATTACGTGATTAATGGCTTAACTCAAGTAACGCATAATAAATGTATTAAGTTGTAATATCACATATCTTATACAATATTGAAAGAATGCCTTTGTTAATTCATTTACATTCCCCGCGTAAAGAATAACCAATGGTCGATGACGCGCTTTGTCAGAAAAAAACCCATAGCAGAGATGTCTAAATACTGCTTCAAATAGCCTACTCTAGATGATTTTTTTCCTCTCTCCTATAGAGTTACTCGTATGAAGTGTTTGATCTTATTGATACAGAGATAGCGTTATCTTTACTTTGCTAAATTTTGGTACATATGGGTCGTTACATTTCAAAATGAGATAATCCAATTTTATCCGTTCCTAATATCTTACGTTATTTTTGGAGATCTTCAAATTTTCTACATGTAAAATATGAAGATCATTAAAAAAAAAAGTGTGTTGTGTACTTATGTACACGCGTTAGAAGTTATACTTCTTTGGCGTAACAAGATAAAAATCTACGCGCCTAAAGAAGTATAACTTCAAAAACATTTGCATTATATTTTTACCTTACAGGTTGAGTATAATTAAATTTAGCGCCATCTAGTATGCACATTTGAGAAAATGTTGACTATAGCTAACTTCAGAGTTAATTTGTTAATTTTGTGTCACAGATCTTAAAATTTCACTCTCATCATTTTTTCATAACGCGCCTAAAGAAGTATAACTTCAAAAACTAAAAACCTTATGAACGGCAAAATTTGAACTTCGTTCTCGGTCTACAAAAACTGGAAAACTTAAAAAAATTAAACATATTATATGATGAACGTTTAAAATTGGATTTTGAAATGTAACGACAAATATAACCTTTGGCCATTTCTGTTTTCGCCTGTAAAATACGTCATTAGGGGTGGGTTTCAGGGTTGAGGATGGAGGGAGGGTGGATTGCATTTACCCTTTTTTTTTTTTCAAACTGACTACGCTATTGGCCAGGTAAGGCCTTAACAGCTTCACCGGACTACCGGATTGTATTTATCGTTTTTTGTTTCCACAGTAATAACATACAGCTTTTTCACACAGGAAAGTTTCCAATCAGGAATAGTCTTTAGTCAATTGCATCTTCGTCATTGATACACCATTTAGTGATTTATGAAATTTAACTTTCAGTTTAAATAACTTTTGAACGAGTCGGTTAGCGAAAAATGATAGAGACACGTTTTGCAGAGCGTTTAAAAATATGTATCACTTATTAAAATCGTATATATAAAAATAAATTAATAACGGCTTGCATATAGCCCGATTATACTTGCACGTGAAATTAAATATTTATGAATTATTAACGCGTGATAAATATTATGATTCGCGGAATTTTATCGTATGGTAGGAAAGCTATTCATGGGGCAAAGATAAAACAATAACGTTACAGTGATATGTGCCACTATCTATAAGTGAGAATATTTTTCAATAAAATATAATGTTGTCCTCAATATTGTCAAATTTCCATGTAATTCAAGTCCCTTATAACAATAAAATAGTTACATGACTGTGAATAATTATTTCACTTGCAGTCTGTTTACAGTCATTGTCCTGTCGCCGATAAATTTGTTATTGTCAATCGTGTCATTGTAAAATATAACAGGCTGTGATTTATCACCTGTTATATAATCGTGAAAAATCACGGAATTCCACTTTAGACAAATGATTACATGCAATAATGGAACTGAAGGTTGAGGCAGATAGATCTCGATGACAAAATATGGACACCATCATCTCTCCGTCCAAGACAAATAAGATTGCAGTCGTGAACTGAGTTGGTATGCCTTGTGTGATGATGGTTGTTGCCTACCATACTACTTAGAGTGAAACAGAACAGTTCGAATAGTAAAGATATATATTGTTACCGCATTTCTTTTGAAATATAATCTTGGACAAGTCTTATGTTTTTTTTTAATCGATGCGTTAAGACGTAGAAAGAATTGTAGAATGTTTTATTAAGTATTTTAAATTGATTTTACTCTTAGGAACCTTCGAGTATCATGTAAGTAATAGTTCAGTAATTGTAAACTCCTTTGTAACTGTTTATGTATGAGGTAAAATTAACAAATCCTCTCTCCTCAAATGATAAGGCGTGAACTTTTTGTAAGGGGCTTTCGTTATTTCGTAAATCATTAAAAAAATTAAAAGTCTTTTAATAAACTGTTCTATCGTTTATTACTGATCCACTCTAAGAAATTCCTATAACATTTGAAAATGAGTTGATTTTTTAAAAAATAATTATGAGATTTTTATTTTCATGTTACTATAAGATTTGTGATGTTCACTCTGTTTTATAGGGAAATGAATTTAAAGAAAAATTATTTATCCGCTTCGTGTGCTTGTTTATGTATTGGTCAAATTTAACCATGAAGATGTCCGAATTTCATTTATCTGCATTTTATCATATACATTCTACAATATATAAGCGAGATAGACGATAAATAATTGTTAAGTAAGTTTTTGTGAATCGTTTCATATAGATTTTCCTACTGTGTAGGGTAATTGAGTAATAGCCGACGTTTGAGCAATATTTATAGCATTAAATAAATCCAATCCAGAGATATCTTCGGAAAAAAATGTCGCTTTCCCCGAATTACAAGTGTTCCTCGAAATTTCCGTTATAATTATTTTCTAAATTTTTTTTGGGGTTTTGTCACACCCAAACCGAATTATCTCATCAGAGATATCTCCGACAAAAAATGTGTCGACTTTGAATCACTTCGAAATGCAAATGTTTCTAGAAATTTCTATGAGAATTATTTTGTAGGTTATTTTTTTGGGGGTTTTGTCACTTCCAAAGGGTATTTTTTCATTAGAGATATCTCTTACAACAAATATGTCGTAATTGGCATTACCCCGAAATACAAATGTCTCTAGAAATTTCTATGAGAATTGTGATCTACATTTTTTTGGGGTTTTGTCAGACCCAAACGGTATTATCTCATCGGAGATATTCCTGACAAAAAAATATGTCGGCTTTGAATTATCCCGTAATACAAATGTCTCTAGAAATTTCCATGAGAATTGTGAACTAACTTTTTTTTTTGGGGGTTCTGTCAGAAACAATACCTTGTTATCGCAAATATTAAACATTTCTAATATCTGACAAAAGTATAGGTATTACTCAAACGTCTCAATTAATGTTTATAATACTATAAATGTAATATATTCCAGTTTATTAGAATTACGTTCATTTAAATATAAAAGTTCTATCCTTAGATTTAAGGTAAAATATGTGGCATTTTTTCATGGAGACATCTCGTATTCATGGAAATAATGTTTCCCGGTAAAAAAATAAATCTACTTTAATCCCGTTGCCGAACAAAACGGATAACTAATCGATCTTATAATAATGTCGTTTATACTTAAAATACTTTTAAATAAATGTGTTATGTAAAATATGATCAGATGATGAGTAATAAAATAATAAATTATTCTCTGAATCCACATAAATATAATAAATCAAATTCACATTTAATTCCTGTATATATTAATTTTTGATTATGATTTTGAATTACTTTTCTTTATTTCCCTTTTTAAAAAACCCTGTAATTCATAGAAAACCCCTTAGCAAAATTTTGTTTAACTTCTGACAGATAATGAATATTTACAATTATTTTTTTTATGATTGGTACAATACAATATAACTGTTGAAGTGAGTGTTTTAGATAAACCCTATGTTGTTTTCTTAGTGAATAATTATTATCTGTCGGAAGGGAATAAAAAAAATGTAATAAGAAATAAAAAAAGGAAACGAAATTGATATCATTGAAAAAGGCTGAGGACGCAATTTGAAGTTATACAATGTCTTTTAAACAGGGTAAATTTTGTTTTACTGTTGTGTAATTTTTGAATAGTGACATTGTTGATCGATTTTTACTAGGTATGTAACGAAAACACTATTCGGTGTTTTTTTTTCGGACACCGAAACGACGGTTACTGTTTTCATCATTTGATAACATAAGTGAAGGATTGTTCGATATTGACTTTTACAATTTATTACAAAATAATTAAATAAAAATAGTTAACTATATTGGAAACTTTGTTTTGTTTGTTTAATCTATCGATATAGAATTAAGGGCGGTCACTTTATTCCCAGCACTTTCTGATAGACTAATAATTGATATAAATAAATATAATTCGGATGTTCTTTTGATTATTATTATTTTTAATCAAAACACATAAAAGTATTATATCATGTTTAATGTTTATTTAGCCGGATGGTATAAAACGCCGGATAGTTTTAATAAATTCGTTACATCCCTAATTTTTACTCTTTGTCTACGTATATAACATACTTTTGTACAAAGATCTGTTGTCGCTTAATCTGTCAGTGGTTGAACGCTTTTCTGCAAAGAGTTTAATTATTTACTGAATTTTAAAACACTTTGTATTTTTTATCTTTTTTTAAACAGCGTGATTTTTAATGTAATTCGATACTGATTACTTAAGAAATATATCCTTAAAACTACATCCGATATTAGACTATAGCTGATTAACTTTTAGCCCGTGGGTTCACTCGTGTTAATGCAGATTTGACGTATCCCTTGAGAACTTTTTTTTTGGATATGGGATATCATATGGCCATCTCAGTACTCCTGACAACGCGTATGTCAAATTTCATTATAATCGATTGACTACTTATGGCGTGACAGCGTAACTAAAGAACAAACTCACGCATATACCAGGTGAATGTTCAGACGGTAGCAATATTTATGGAGGCCACTCTGCACTCGATACTCATTCTAAATCAATAAGTTTGAACAAACAAGTGGGCTTATTGTCCGTTTTATTATCGAAAGTTATTAACTCCGAGTCTTCGCTCGCTGGTTTTATCACCGGTCATTCAACCTAGGTTTATTTAAGTTATTATCCATACTTATGAAAATTCTTAGAACAAACCTTACCTAAGGTTTTCCTTGTTGTCTTTTAGTATTTTTTTTGATATTATTATTTAATGTGTTAAATGTGACCATGAAGTGTCGTATCCTAGAATACTGCGAGTGTCTAACCTTTCACCTGGTATAATATTACTAAGGATGTCCAGTATCTATGAAGCGCAATGTAATTGCATACTATAGATTGATTTATAAGCAAGTGAGTCATGATCTATAGATTTTATAAGTAATCAGTGTCAGAATGGAATATTAACGAGATAAAGAATTTATTTTAAAATCAGTAGAATATATCAATCGTTTAAGACATTATTGAATGTTATACCTTTTACTAACGTGACTTTAGAACTTGTACTATAAAAATGATTTGGATTTATCACTAGTTGACCGTTGTATCTAATCCATTGTAAGATGGTATTTACTATACTATTAATTTCACGCGGTTTCGCACGCGTTTTCTATGGAGGAATTCGTTTTCGATTTTCAATCATTTATCCATATGTAGGTAAAGAGGTGGATTTTCATGCAGTTGCCCCCCCCCCCTTTTCATCAACCTAAGAATCTATTTTTTTTATATTTCCTTCCCGCATTGATATATCAGTCAGTCATTATTTTATATATACAGATTATATACTCTGTAGATGTAGGTCCGGATCTAGAGGAGGGCACAAAATAGTATTTGCCTTCTGGCTGTAACCTAGTAAGGCGTCAAAAGCATATTTATAAAAAAACTGTTTACTAAGTCCCGCGTCGAACGATCACTTAATTGGAGTGAAATTCTGAGTTCATTTTGGAGCGTTTGCATAGCGTTTGTGTTGTCTCTTGCAGGGGAATTCCCGTTTCGTTTAGTATTGTCAAATTATAGTGTGAATGAGTACTGCTGTGGACATTTTGCTCTGATTCCGGAGAATCGTAGATCCGGGGCCATCTAAAAATGACAGAGGACATTGAATTTTAACACAGATAACGGTATTTGTTAAGGAAATCGATTATTTTGTCGTTACTTGTACAAAAATTAACTTTTTAAAGTTTGGATTCTATGTCTTAGATTAAAATAAATTGTCGATGTTTTCTTCATTCGATATCACTGTTTTTTTATGGTCAATTAATGATTTCTTATTAAAAAAAATTCTAACCTCTAAATGTATTGAAGTTTTAAATTATAGTCCTACAGTCGCGTGCGCTCTGTATATTTTATCAGATAGAGAAACATTTTTTTATTATTATATTTAATTATATAGGTTAAGAGTTTAAAAAAATAAATGTTTATAAACAATATATTTATTTGTAAATGCCAATCAATCGTATGTTATAGGTTTAATTAATTGGCATAAAATAATCGGTTCATCTGTTTGATTATGTGAGTTGTATAGAAGTAGATGTCATAAGTGTTAATTTCTAAATATATAATTTAGTTTTTTTAATGATATCGTTGAGTGTGATTACAATATGACGGGTGTGAAGTTGTCGGTTTAATATTTTTTGATCGATATAATAAATTCTAAATATTTTGCACGCCCATGTCTAGCCGTAAAAATAGAAACATACATTTTTGTATCAAATGGACTTTATTTTGCTTATTTTACCCAAATATATAAAAATCTAGTGTCGTGATGTTTGGGCAATGATTCAATGTTGATTATTGTTATTAATTCTAAGTTTCATCAGTATCGAACAGATGGCGCTTTAAATTAGTTTGTTGATAGAAAATTGTATTACTGGTTGTTATAGATGTCTCATAGATGGCGCCACGTTTTAATTTTGGATAATTCTACATGTAGTAACTTAGCTACAGCGACGCTTGGCCTGGTCAGCTAGTTTATATATAACTTAGAAAATTAATGGTTTACATTACATACCTTTACATAAATGGTATTGAAATGATACGAAGGACACACAGATATTATAATATATCATGACAGAAATTATGATTTTAAAACCCCTGTGTAGAGTTATATGTTATTATTTAAAATGTTTGAAATTCTTATTGGTACAAAATTATGAGATACTGTTAAAAAACTATAAAATGTGAATTTAAATCTGCGCTTACATTCATTCGACAAATGATTTTTATTTATACAGACTCTCAAGTATTAATCAAATGAATGTAACATTATTAAAAAATATAATGCTTAAGTTCTTTCAACTATCAACTTTCTTCTATCAACTTTGAATATTTTTTTATTTCTTCTATTTTCATTATAATGAGTGACATGTCATGTACCACAACAAATACTTGCTACTCATAATTTTGGGTTGCCATATAAAAAAAAAACTTTTAAACTGACAACGTATACCCAAATAGCATATATATAGCTATATCATTATATCTATTGTACCTATATAATTGATGTTGCAATACTTAAAAAAATTCTATAGAATTGTCACGATTTAGGTGGAAACTGTATTAATAGAAAAAAAAATAGCTCTGTCAATTATAAAGGCTCGAAGTGTACCGCCCACCGACTTATTATACCTTCTTGTTTGGAGATCTTTTTTTTTCTGAGTTGCTACGTAAAAAAAACTTCGGGCTTTTATGATTGTAAGCTAAATATTAGGGAAATAATTATATATAAAAAAGTTAATAATGTTGTATTGTAATCGCATTATAGTAGGTAAATTATTCAATTGAACTATTGGAGTGGCCCGCGTTGTTTGGTGTTGCCGTTAAAAAATGCATTAATTGGCGACAGGGTTGTTGAATTTTTTTTTTGTATATTATATCGTTTGTTGTTTATATCCCTGTACTTCACGCTTAAGAAATTAAGTGACCGGCAGAGGTGTATCAACATTTTTTTGGTTCTATAGGAAAATTAAAATGAAATTTGTATTGTTAATGCACCGTATCCGTCGAGCAAGTGTGAGGCTGTATGAAAAACAACGCGGTCCCCGTGTATGTATGTACGTGTATTACATATATCTTCCATTAGAATCGTAGTCGCTGTGAGCTGCCGTATGCGTATAAACTATAAATAATATTAAACATTTACGAAATTTTTGGTTTTATTTCGTACTGACATTTCCTTGTTCCTTGTCCGGCGTTACGCAAGTATACCTGGGGATAGTTCCGCACACTACTAGGAAAGAGCTTTTAACCTTCTGTTAATGTTAAATGACCTAAGTTTTTTTCTTAAATATCTTAATTACAATATTTGTAAATTGTTAGAGTTCTACCGTTGGGTCAAATTCCCTAAAAACCTATTCTTGTTTGAAGTTACAAGGTTTGAAGTTAAGGCATAATTATCTCGAAATCCTACAACGCATTAAGTTTTCATTTATTTAGCCACATACGGTAGAATGAAGAATCGTTGAAGAGATGATGCCTTAATAGCGTGTTCGGTCGCCGCTTCGATGGGCGTAGGTTCGAGTCTTAGCAATTGAGTCGAAGCTTCCGTTGAAGGAAACATCGCGATGAAACCACAACATGGTCGTATGGCTTTTTCTAAGTCTGCCTGGCTAGCTACCACCCTCAAGTTGAAAGACACCAAGTACCCGTTTGTGTGTTCTGGCATACGCACTTGAGAGTCCGCTTCCACTACGTTTAGCGTGCATACCATCTAGGATCAAATTGTCGTTTAACATCAGATGAGGTTGAAATTAAACGCAGGCACGTATCCAAAGTTTTGGTTAAGGGGGGAGGGGGGGACAAACATTGAAATAAGCAAGTGAACTCTGTAAAAAATTGCTTATGTTCCCGTTCACTTTATGTAACGTCAGTTTTCGGGGGAGATGAATCCCAACTATCCCACCTCTGTAAATGTGCCTGGTTAAACGATTTTATATAAAGTGTTAAAAAAAAATATGTGCGTGTATCAGTGTACATACGTAAGAAGTGAAACTTCTTTATGACATCATTTTTCGAAAAATGATCTACTATATTTACAACTTAACAGAAAAAAAAAACGGAATCTGATCATTGTGAGCGCACCTTTAGAAATAAACATGGCGCGTAACGGAAAAATGTACAGAAATTAAGATGGCGCGTAAACGAAAAACGTTACATACGTTTTTACATGCTCTAAAATTCCTCCCTACGTCGATAAAGAAGTTTCACTTCGAAAACTAGAAGAACATACCTTATACACATAGTAATTAACTATAATTGAAATTAGTAAATGTACTCGAATTCGTTGGAACCCGGTCTGTGTTTGAACACGGATGTTGAATTCATTTTTCGCTGACGAAATCACTCAACTACGTTGACTTTTTTAGTTTATGAATTGATTTTTGTCCTATTTCTAAATTTACTCACATTGTTGCCTACAAATCGACACGGGCCCAATCCGCCCCCTAACACTGACTTAAACAGATGGTCATTAAAGCCAAACACTAATAGAGTGCTATCGGTGCAGGAAAGAAGAAGACCTGGTTTGCGTTTTTAAAATATTCATTCCTTTAATTAACATTGTTATAATTTGTTGTAAATGTCAATGCGTTCGACCTGCTTATATGTAAACCTTGGAATATAATGACCAAGTTCTATTTTTAATTTGACAAGAACACAAATGGTAGGTTTTTAATTTTTTAAAAGGAGTGTGGCGCTTTGATCGCTCACCCCCTTTGAGAAAAGGAATGTATAAAAAAGAAAATCAAATATAGAATTTGGTTGTCATAAAAATTATATCGAGTCATTGTCGAAAGTATTAGATAACCAGTTTGCCGAGCTAGCCGATCGTAATGTATACCTAGCAAAATTATAAGGTATAATACAATGCGAAAAATGCGGCGCAGTTGCAAGGTTTCGAAACTTCGCTTTAGTTTATCTATACTATTATAAAGAGGTAAAGTTTGTGACGTTGTGAGTTTGTGAGTTTGTGACGTTGTAAGGGGTAATCTCAGGAACTACTGGTCCGATTTGAATAATTCTTTCAGTGTTATATAGCTCGTTCATCGAGAATGGTTATAGGCTATATATCATCACGCTAAGGCCAATAGGAGCGGAGCACAGATGAAAAATGTTTCAAAATCGAGATTTTTTTTTTTTAGAGCTTCTGCTGTGTGTCAGCGTTAGCCCAGAGAACTATTACTACGTGGACGAAGTCGTGGGCAGGGGCTATAATCTATATACTAATATTATAAAGAGGTAAAGTTTGTGAGTTTGTGTACGTTGTAGGGGGTAATCTCAGGAACTACTAAACCGATTTTGAAAATTCTTTTACCGATAGAAAGCCACGTTATTTGTGAGTGTCATAAGCTATATATCATCACGCTAAGGGCAATAGGAGCGGAGCTACAATGAAAAATGTTTTAAAATCGGGGCTTTTTTCCTTTTGAGAGCTTCCGCTGCGTCTTAGTCCAAAATAACTATTCCACGCGTGCGAAATCGCGGGCAAAAGCTATTAACTAATTATATTATCTATAATAATATTATAAAAAGGTAAAGTTTGTGAGGTTGTGGGGGGTAATATCTGGGGAGTCGGAGAAAAATGGTCGAACGAAAACGTTTCTTACGAACGCTGCCTTAATTATGAGATATATATGATTGAGTTCTAGAGAAAATTTGTAGCTTGATAATGCCTATTACCGCTCAACGAAGTGGGCACGGGTCGGCTAGTGGCATATAAAGAACAAGTATTTGTTCGTCTCCTGGGACCGAATGAAGATATATTAAAGATGTTTGGTTGAGTGAGTGTCGAAAAATAAGAGGATTTACCCTTTGGTTTCGATAGATGAAGTAAGAAAATATATATAGAAATGGTTATTCATTGCAATTATGAGTATTATTAACTATTAACATACCACTGACGGGAGTGCAGATTAATGTCCAATCAAGTACTTTTAATATTTTATTAATGCATGAAAATGAATTGTATAAACTATATACCAGCTGAGGTACATCTGCTTCGCCGTGCATTAAATAAAATTTTAATAAGAAAATGGCACACGATCAAGGGAATACAAAAAATAAGTATCTTAGAACTATTTAAAAAAACCCCTTATAAATGGTCTTAGTCCTATAGTTAAGTACTTTTTTTTGTACCACAAGAGAACTATATTTTTAAAGTGAAACTTTTATTACATCGTCTCAAACTTTTTCGTCTGTGTGTTGCATGTCGCGTGATGGTCGGCCGCGGAGTAGGGATAAAGTGAAAGGCGCTCGTCAGAGCAGCCAGGGCCAATATGGCGGCACCTATAGTTCGCAGCAGCTGACCGTGTAGTGTATAGACTATTATTAGTTAAATGTCTATAGTGTGAAAAAAAGTTTCACTTTTACCGTGGTTTCATAAAACCACACAATCCTTTTTTACGTATATGTCGCTACTTAAATAAAAAAAGGTTCAACTGAAAATTTACGTTTTTCGAGTTTACACAAGAAAGTAAATTAACGTTGGGAGAAGAATACGTCCAATTAAACAGCCACTTCAATACGAGCAAAGCTATGAAAATAGACGACTGTTGTTCTCACTATGATTTAAACTTGTGAAAAACTTAGTCCTCAAAGGTAGTTAATGAAATAAGCCGACGTTTTAATAAAAAATAAATATATTATTTACTTTAACTTGTTACAAAACTACATTACTTTAGTCTATGACATTTTATTTTAAAATATGTACGTAGTTTTTGAGTTCGTGGAAACTTCTATAGAGTTTTTTGCAGGAGATAAATTTATAATTTCGCGTCACGACATGCTAGTAAGCTTGACCGTATTGCGGTTGCGTGACTTGCGTCAAACTAGCGACGCGTATTATACGAGCCTGTGTACATTTAATATTGAGAGTTTTAAGCCCATCATACATACGTTTGATGAATTCATAAGCTATATAAAAAAGTATACTAACTATTGCTCAGAGTTAAAGTTAAGAGAGACTAATGTTAATAATTTCAATTTACAAATTATGAAATTTAAATAATTCAAACTATTGTAATGAACAAAAGTATAATCCATAAAAATTATTACTCTGTAAGCACTGCGACTATTTATCCGAGCAGAGCTTCGCCTTATAATAACTTCGACATAGCAATGAATATCCGATTTTTTTTTTCGAACTGACTACGCGATTGACCTGTCATGGTCTTTACAGCTTCACCGGACTACTAAGGCGAGCGCTTAAGGCACTCAGCCGATTTTATTTTTAGGTAAAACGCTCGAATATCCGATTAACGACATCTTGTCTTTTTAGGCCGAACTCTCTAATAAGGTGGCGCTAGTGTTAATGTTCCGGTTGCGTATTGCGTATCGGATGTATTATAGCGGTACCGGAAGTAGATGTTTAAATAATTTGAATATCATTTTACTTTATAAAAATATTATAAAGGCCATATTCAATCATTAATATTAATTACAAAAATAGAAACCTTTACACTTATTAATTTAAAAATTCAAAAGAGAACACAGTTTCAATTCCATTGTTTTGAGTTTACACTTCTGTCTGCAGTCCTTATGACTCCCTCGACTTTTTTTCGGTAACATTACGACTTAATTCAGTTTTATGCTAATTATCGCAGTGGATTATGCTATTACTCCGTCAGCATTGAAATTATTTTATAGCATTTGTTATAAATTTTTAAGCGAATTAACTAGGAACTTTTTTAAATGCTAATGTAAACGTCTTTATGTTACAGATGATGATATTTTCTACAACGACAAAATATCAATATAATTATACTTAACCCCTACTTTTAGAAGTGACTTAAAGCGCTTAATTTATTTTTTAATCGACTTCAAAAAAAGGAGGAGGTTATCAATTCGACTGTTTTTTTTTTTTGTTTGTTACCTCATAACTTTGAACTGGGTGAACCGATTTTGATTATTCTTTTTTTATTTGAAAGCTGGTACTTCCCGTGTGGTCCCATTTCAATTTGGTCCAGTTCCAATAACGGCATCCAGTGCAAAACCGTATAAGTTTTAAATTTGCATTAAGTATGTACACGACAAATAGAAGAATAACTCAATATCACGCTAACCGATTTCGATGATTTATTTTTTATTAGAAAGGATGTACTTCAAGGGTAGTTTGATGAGAGTTTGGTTAGGTTCTGATTATGGGATCCGTGACAAAGTAAGAAAACATTCAAGAAACGAGCCTACTCCTTTCTTAAGGGCCGGAAATCGCATCTGTGTTTCCTCTCGTGTCGCAGGTGTCCATGGGCGGCCGTGATCACTTACCATCAGGTGACCCGTATGTTCGTTTGCCACCAATATTATAAAAAAAACTCTTCAATTCTTAGGAGCCTATTGTACTTATGTTCGTTGCTGTGTTGCAACATGACGCAAGCAAAAAGCAAAAATGCGCATATTTTAATATACTTAAGGCGGAACGGAGTTCGCGGGCACTGCTAGTAAAATATATTTATGTACACTAAAAATGGAAAAATAAAGTAAATTTTCAAAAAAAAGTATTAACCGACTTCAATATCAATCAAAAACCCATAAGGCACTAAAAAGCGGAAAATAAATAGTTTATCAAATTAACCAAATTAAATAAAACATATGAATATGTGTGCTACCTAGAGATGTATTGGAAGTCGGTGCGAACCGAAAATCATATCATCTACATAGGTACAAAGTTTAAGTCCACTCTCGCGTCTCTGTAATACATTTCTACCTGGAACAAATTTGAAATTTCGGTTGGCACCGACTTCCAATACATCTCTAGGTAGCACACATATTCATATGTTTTATTTAATTTGGTTAATTTGATAAACTATTTATTTTCCGCTTTTTAGTGCCTTATGGGTTTTTGATTGATATTGAAGTCGGTTAATACTTTTTTTTGAAAATTTACTTTTTAGATACATTTAAGCCTAACGCGTAAACACGGTCAAACTTTAAACGCATATTCACACAAAATTGATTTACTTCTTTATTAAAGATATATAAAAATTAATTGGTGTCCGTTAGTCTTGCACAAATTAGAGAATGGCTTAAGTTAAAAATCAAAACGAAATCGGTCATTAAACAAAACTGAAACACGAAAATAATTAGTAGGTGCATAATAAAAGCGTGCGAAACCGCGGGTAAGACAAGTATATATCAGGTGAATGTTTAAAGGGTGACACCTATCAATCCAGTAGTTCATGGTCACATTTAACGTATAAAATAATAATATCAAAACAAATACTAAGAAACATCAAGAAGAACCTTAGTTAAAGTTTGTTCTAATTTTTTTTTAAATATGGGAACGATACTTTTAAGCGTAATAAAATTACACCTAGGTTCAACGAACAAAATTAAAGGGGCGCTTTGCAAGGTTAATCATTACGTATTACTGCTTATTGTCGGAATGCTGTACGGTCGAACAGAGGGAAGCGTGGCGCGGGCCGAGGTGCGGAGCGCGGCACGGTGTGATTCACTGCTTCTGTATTTATTACACCGATTCGTTTTTGCGTAAGTCACGTGAAAATTATGTTACTATGAAAAGATAAACCAGATCGAGTTTCTTGCCGGTTCTTCTCGATGACTGGGTTGTTTTCCGAACCGGTGGTAGATTTGACGTTCATAAGTGCCTTCTCAGGGCCTAAATTGAATAAAGAGTATTTTGATTTTGATTTTGATTTTGATGTTGAGTGTATATCAGTTTTGTTTTTCTCTAGATACTTAGGTCAAATATTAAGCACCTATTTTTTAATTGATTTAGAACAAGAATAGACTACTGATTATCCTGTAAAAATATTGCTAGCGACTAACCAATCGCGCTGTATATAGAAATGACTGTAAGCGTTATTTATCGTTTTTTTTTGCTGTTTTTAAAGTAAACTTTATAATGTATTGGAAATCTGGTGTATAATTTTAACAGAAAAAACAGATATTAGATATTGCTTGGTCGCAGATATTAGGTTATATTTCATTTAATGATTATGTACATTTGAAGAGCATATCCAAGGTAACTTTAGTAGGTTCTTGCCGAATTAGTCAGGGAGAGGAGTACGGGCAGTGGAGGTAAACCTCCATGTACATTGGTAAGGGCCTTTAAACCTGCACTAAGATCGCAAGCCCTAAGCACTGTTCCGGTTTCCTCGCCCTGCAATATTATGCACCATGAATCCGCAAGAAACTGTGTCTCTACAGCCCAGAATATACATGCTTGTTACTCGCATAAAAGCATGCCAGTTACTGGTAAGAACCAGCTACTGGCATGTGTATTGAGATTCTCGCGTGCCAGTACATAGCATACCAAGAGATCGCAGCTCATTTCATTTTTTCCCATCGCAGGGAAATGGAGAAGATTTTGTAGCACGTCACTAGCATGAAGAAGCTTGATTCTAGAAACTGGTATGCCTCCCAAAGGCATGTGTATTCTGGCCCTATGAGTAAGTATAACGATTTTAGTACTATTACACTGCCGGATTAGTCATATAGCGGCTGCAACAAATACTATGGACCTTGCACTTCTGGAGTTGGAAGACGCGAAAATTTCGGCAACCTTTTTGTTTGACGAAAAGTAATTGAGGTAAACATTGTCGGGTAGAGTGTTGAAACACCAGTTCTTGTCCGATCGCCGAAGTTAAGCGACGTCGGGCGCGGTCAGTACATGGATGGGTGATCGCCCGGGAACACCGCGTGACGTTTGCCTTCTTGTCATGTTTTTTTTTACTAACATCTACTGTGCCTTTACTGCCTTGTGCGCCTTTATTATATCCCCGAATAGTAGTGATTCCGCTTGAATTCAGCAACTTCTAGGAGCTGCCCCCTCGGCTCCCGAATTAGCCATATTAGGTCAAAATGGCTTACGCTAAGTTTTTTTCTTTTTTTATTTCGTGACATACAGCAATGACATTTATGTACCTGTATACTTGCAATAATACATTTATTTATATGTCAATGTGATACATTATATATGTATATCGTTTTTATCTACACTCTTATTATAAAGAGGTAATAAATAATAGCCTATTTTATCCTCGACCTACTCAGGTTAAAAACACCGCAGAGGAAGCTTGTTGTATTTGTCTACCCTAGCGGTTGGCTCAATGCCGTTGTGTGCTGCAGGCGCTTTTTAAATTTATGACAGTATGTGTGGTTTTTATACAAAGATGTTTGGGACGACTGTCTCTTATTGTTTAGATGTTTATATGTCTAGATTTACTAACATAATTAACGACTGTAATTGTAAAAGTAAATTTGTATGTGGAAGCTGCGAGGTATGCGAACCTTTGCGAATGTTGCGTCCAAAGTTTATTTATTTTATAACCATACTATCCCTGCCCACGACTCCGTCCGCGTGAAAGCCAATGTATAAAAACTTGGTAGTTAGTCAGGTAGACTTAGAACCCTACCACCATGCTATGGGTTCATCACGATATTTTCCTTCACTGGGCGCTCCGACTTAGTTATAAGAATTCAGACCTACGTCCATCGCTGTGTCATACGTTATCAGCCACCATCGCAAAGTTTTAACCAGGTTCCCATGAGATAATCTATATAGTGGGATATTTATACAAATGAAACGATAGAAGTCTGCCGTTGTGCATCACACAAAAAGTATATTTCCATAGTAAACTACGATAAGCATTCCAGAAGACTAAAAGAATGTTGTAAATTTATTTTTGCTCTCAATTTTTTTATGATTCACCTATAAATATAATACATTATTTAGATAAGCAACGTAGATAAAGTCGCTGGTACGAGCTAGTACTACATATATCAATGCTATTTCTTTATTATTGCAAATTCAATAAGTGAAAACATCTATACATATAATAAGAATGTAAATCTAACGTGTCTGTACTATTTCGATTTTCGTGAAAAAAATTGTTGCAGGTGTCTAGGAATAAGTAATAGAATACATTTCAATTATTTTTTAAAATGTCTGTACGTCTGTTTGTGTGAACACGCATCATTGCTAAAGTACTGGCTTCACAATAAAACTTCATATAAGCAAAAAATATATAAAGCATATCCTCGGCAGTAACTTATTCTTTGTTTCATTAAAATCGGTCCACTCTAACAAAAGTTATTGTAGTTTTAATGGCGCCGCTACTCAAGTATAAAAGAAAAGTAGATAAGCAAATGGACTAAATACGTTCAGATGACTGTATTAGTCATTATCTTGTACATCAGGTTCCATGTGGACGAAGTCGCCGGCACAGCTAGTGTTAAAGAAACTGGAATGTCAAAATACATTTTTGGATCTTTCTTTTGCACGATTACAAGATCACGAGTGAAGTAACGTTTATAAAAAAATGGCATAACCTAATTGGAGCGTTATCAGACATATTAGACTTTTTTTACCATCAGAGAGAAAACTAACCTAAAAAATGCTGACTAGACGAATTTTTCGAAAGCGACCATCCCACGGGCTATTCTACGATTGTTCCCATCGATTTCCCACAGCGCATGTCACATTTCCCGCCATTTCGCCAGTACCGCGCATTCTTTGCCGCGATATGCACGTTATGGCAGTTCGGATCGACCGCCTTTGACAAAAGTAATAAATAAAAAAAATTAACACAAACATTTAGCTTTATACAGTTTGATTTTTTAATTAACACGAATTGTAAATAAGTTGTTCGGTTTTTTTTTATATTTGAACATCGTGTTTTTTAAATACTATTTTTGAGGTGAGTTAATATGTTATCAATCAATAATACTGGAAATTACAGGATAACTGTGGGAAAAACATTTTTTTTGTATTTTTCCTTGATATAAAATTGGGAATAAGCGATACAACTATTTATATTCGTTATTTTGTAAAATGCATTTACGCAATACATCAATAATATCTATGTATATATATAGTTTTATGTTCTTAATATATGCAAAAAACAAAAGTAATTGAAATACATAGGTACCTATAGTATGCACGTATAGAAAGAAATAGGTATATAATTTTTAATAACAAACAAAGGAATTCCTAATTTTCTTTTGTTTAAAGACATATACTGAACTATCGTTACAATATAATGTGATCCGGTTATTTCAAACCACAATAAACATCACATCAACACCATTTTTATTAGATTCTCATCTGTGAAATATTGGCAATTTTGTGTGAGACTTTTTAAAAGTCCAAATGTAATATTTTATGTTATTAAAATGATGAGAAAGTTACCTTCAATCGATACAATTCTACGTATAATGTGATAATATATAAAACGAATTTACGCGACGATCTTAGGCCGCTTTTTTGCTTTTATACCAATGTAACTTGTTTTTTATGTATTTGTTTATATAAAACGGGTTATGCATAACCTATGTATATAAAAAAACGCATATGACAAAGAAGATATCAATACAAACCGGAAAATGAGTAGCTAAAAGGAAACTAGAAGTATTATAATGCTTTTTCGTTCATTTTTACAAAGCGTGATTAACGCATCTGCCAGTGTATTCTTTTGAATGTAAGACGTGTATAAGGACATTTGTTTTGTAGAAGCGCATTTAAAAATGATTGTATGCATACAATTTGGTTTATATTTATAATTAATTCATCTTTGACCTTATTTCCACTTTTCGATAGATGTTGTTTTTTTGTTTGTCTTTTAAAGAGACGAGAAATTAAGTGCTGCGAAATTACGTTATAATCTCGGTAGTGTTATATTGATATAGAACGTATTCTTTGTCACTCCATATAAGTTGTAGAATTACATTTGCCCGCGACTCCGTCTACTCGTGGAATTATTTTTGTTTTTTCAAAGGGATGAAAATTTTTATTGTTGTTTTTTTATTAAAAAAAATTGTAATTACTATTTAATCCCTTCAACCTTTTTACCTATTTTAAGTTAGATAGTTATAGATAGATAGTCTAGATAATACTCCAAAAATTTCTCTGTCTATCAGTTAAAGTATCCTCAAGATCGGTTAAGCCGTTTATAAGATTCACTAGAACAAGCAATGGACACCTTCATTTTATATAGGTACTAGCTGATTCCCGCGACTTCCTCTGCATCGTTTATTATCCCAATTGTTTTGTAATGTCTCAAAGGCATTAGGCAGCGTTTTCGACGAAAGCTTCCAGGCGGCTTGACTTTTTTTGACACTTTCAACAATTATCGTTATATTTCAACCAATTTACAAAGAAACTTGACAAATTATATATATAAAACTTTCCTCGTGAATCAATCTATCTATTAATAAAAACAGCATCAAAATCCGCTCAGCAGTTTTGAATTTATCGTGAACAGATAGATAACGCGACGGAGGGCTTTGTTTTATAATATGTAATGATATTATTAGATTTCTTTTATAGACACTATGTCATAAGTGTCTGTAAATTTTATAAAATAAAGTATAAATCCACGTCTATGTTTTAAGCGACGCAGCTGATTTCGATGCGTTTTTCACTGTTGTATAGATAATTTCTTCTGGGAAGTATATAGTAATAAAACGTGTATATTATATCTATATATAGTACATAAAAGTCGAAGTATTCTAATGAAGTCGCAAAGAAGGAGTTTCTACATTCAAATTGGTAATGCTGGCTAAACATTATGAAATTCATGACAATAACGTATTATAATACTGAATTAAGTATATATAAAATGCATACAGAAAAGTTCTTAATGGTATATCTATCTATCTTGTGACGATAACTGACAGTACCCCTGCTTATGTTTTTTCAATATTATTAGAAAACTAGCGGTGCCCGAGAAGTCACCCGCCTGGAATCTTACTTAAAAACAGTTATTCATAAAATCATCTGAATGTATTAAGTCCGTTTATTTATCTACTTTACTCTCATACTTAAGTCACGTAGTCATTAAATTTACAATAACTTATGAATGAGTGGTGCGGTGATGCGTGTTCAAACAAATAGACAGACAGACATTACTCATTCCTAGATACGTACAAGAATTATTTTCACGTAAATCGAAAAAGTACAGACATGTTAGATTTATTTTTTTATTATATCTATGTATAGATATTAATACATTGCACCTATGGAAAGTCAGGACGGATGGCTACTATATTTTTTGGGTACTATTTTTTATGAGCTCTACGAAACTGGGTTTAATTCAACAATTCGATATTATATATTCTATAAGCATACATAAAATTAAACCCTTCTACGTAAACACGGCTTACAATTGTATATACAAAACAAAAAAAGGATTGTGTGGTTTTATGAAACCACGGTAAAAGTGAAACTTTTTTTCACACTATAGACATTTAACTAATAATAGTCTATACACTACACGGTCAGCTGCTGCGAACTATAGGCGCCGCCATATTGGCCCTGGCTGCTCTGACGAGCGCCTTTCACTTTATCCCTACTCCGCGGCCGACCATCACGCGACATGCAACACACACACGAAAAAGTTTGACGATGTAATAAAAGTTTCACTTAAAAAAAACGGTATATGGGAATATATAAAAGAAAAATAACTAAAGGTAGGATTTAACTTAAAAAAAAATAAATCTTTATATATAAATTTCTTCTGTACATGTGTATGTCACTGAACTCCTCCTAAACGGCTGGACCGATTTTGATGAAATTTTGTATGCGTGTTCCACTGGATCCGAGAATGGTTTAGATTCACAATTGGACCGGTAGGTGGCGCTGCGGCTTAGTGTTACAATTTTTTTTTATTCTCAAGACAGGACAACGTCCGCCCGTTCCGCTAGTATATATATATATATATATATATACATTATATATTCTATTTATATATCTATTATATATATCTATTATATATCTGTATGTCCGGCTCGCAGGGACTAAAACCCCACGGTGTACAGTCCGGCGCATGGTAGGGGCGGCCAGGGATCGAACTTGCTGTCTTCCTGAGAATCACTACTAAAGCACTGGGTTCACAATAAAACCTCAGCAAGAAAATCGTAAAGCATATCCTCAGGAGTAACTTAGTGTTTGTTTCATTAAAGTCGGTTCACTCTATCAAACGTTATTGTAATTTGAATGACGGCTCGAATTAAGTACGAGAGAAAAGTAGATAATACTAGGTGACCCGGCAAACGTTGTTTTGCCATATAAATAAAAAAATAAGGGTTGATCGTAGAAGGGTGAAAATTGAGGATTGTATGTATTTTTGTATGTTGTATCATAAAAAAATAGAAATTAAAAATTTTGTCTAAAAAAAAATAAAAATTTAGGGGTGGACTACCCCTAACATTTAGGGGGATGAAAAATAGATGTTGGCCGATTCTCATAGATACCGGATAAGCACAAAAAATTTCATCAAAATCGGTCAAGCCGTTTCGGAGGAGTATAGCAACGAAAACTGTGACACGAGAATTTTATATATTAGATATTCAGATGATTATATTTTTATCACTGTTTTTTCACATTAGGTTCCACGCGGACGGAGTCGCGGGCACAGCTAGTAGTGAATAAGAAAACAAAGGGTGAAAACGATTTAAACTGCAGACATTACAGAATAAAACGTTCATATTTTCTTTAATAGAATTCTTTCCACTACACATTTCATGAAAAATGTTTCCTTCTCTAACAATAGTACAGCGCTCGCATTGTGTGCTGTCTAGATTTAAAGAGAATTTCTGTTTAAAACATCATTTAATCCTATTTTTAAAATGAGTTCTTGTCTAAGAAAGACTATTGAGTAGGTGACAGGTAAATATGTGATTTGACATTATCACAATTTCTATACTATTAGCGCCTGCGATTTCGTCTGCGTTTAATAACGTAAAATTGAACAATAATAAAATATAGCCCAGCGCTACTACTACGCTTAAGTACAGTACCTGGCTTTAGATTAGGCACGTCGGGGAGTCGACCGAGACAGTCGGTTAATTTCGGTTTCGTATAGCGTTATCTTTGTCTACCGTAGTCATTGCGCTGTACAATAGAGAGAACGCTTTACAACACCAAAGCAAGTCGGTGTTAGCCGGACGTCTCACTCTTCTGCTATACTTAATTCTATTTTAAAATTAGTTTTTCTCTAACAAATACTGTTGAATAGGTGACCGGTAATTACCAGATTTGACTTTATCACAATATTTATATTATTAGCGTCAGCGACTTTGTCCGCGTTTAATTACATATAAAATTCAAAAACGATAAAATATAGCCCGGCGCCACCTAGTAATGAGTTATGGTAAAACGAATGGCACAAAATAATTACCATGAAAAAGAGTCGGTTAGGTATAGTCCGCGTCAGGCTTTTTGGCTGCTCTGAATATAAAGGCGCAACGAATTCAGGTATAAATACGTATTATATTATTATAGGTATAAAATTGAGAGAACTTAAGGATATATAAATACCAATTCTAGATGCATATAATAATATTTTAAATTTGTTTTGTATTAAACTCTTAGCAATATTATGTGCAAGCCCGAACTAACGGCTATATTCAGAGCGGACGAAAAGATTGACGACGGCTGTAGGAGATAACATTCATATAGATTGGAGTTTATCTATCTATTTAGAATTTCAATCTGAATTTATCAACGTAGTGTCTGTTTACATTGGTACCGAGCCGCCATCAGTTCAAATGCAATGCTTTCTAATGCAACTAATGCAAATGCAAAATGCAAAAATAACAAGGCATAGAACCATCTTACTATCCTCAGGTACTTCCTCCTTATTATCTTTCGATAAAAAAAAAAATGAAATTAATCGCAGTATCTCATTCGCTGAAAGTCCATTTAAATGAATCCTCGGAGATTTATTTCGCTACTGTATTTCTGTTATTTTTCCCGACGTTACCGCTTGAATGAAGATACCCGTGGGAATGTCCGGGAAGGTCTTACGCTTGCCTGCGAACACGTATCTTTATTGTAGTTTTGTTCAATACTTATATAAATACTAGCGGCCGTCCGCGGTTTCGTCTGCATTATTATCTTTATATTTAATGACACCATATGTTACCTTCGTGTAACTAAAGATTTATGCAACGAAATAGTTCTCAGAAGGCAGGTTTTTTTATAACCTTTTTGATGTCAAGCTTCGTCCAGTGTAATGTAAAAAGAAAATTACTTGACACTTACCGTTATATTTTGGTCAATTCAAACAATATATTGATATATTGTTGTAAATATATGTATTACCCGCCACGCGTTGCTGTGACTTAGTTATTACATGTTGAATTCAAATGGTGATAAACTATCTTCAAAATTAAAACGTGGCGCCATCTATAAGATACCTATTAGAGTCGGTCAAACAGTTTTCTGTCAAGAAACCAATTTAAAGCGCCATCTGTTCGAGACTGATGGAAGTTAATAACAATAATCAACATTGACAATCATTTAATTTGTAATAAAAAAAATATTGAGGGCATTGATCGAAATATAAATTATCCTATATCTCAAGTTGGACCAAATTATACATAAATGCCAACTTTCATGAAGATCGGTTGAGTAGTTTCGGAGCTCATCGTGGACAAACATCATGACAGTGGATTTTTACGTATTAAGACTATAACTTAAGTGTATCTTATGTATAAGCTATATTACTGTAAAGTTTCATCAAAATCTGTTCAGAGTTTTTGAGTAAAAGAGCAATGAACACCCATTGAAACTCACAAACTATCTCTACTAATAGAGTGTTTGATTTCTAGGAAGAAAGCCAGGAGGCTAATTAATGTTCGAATCAGCTGAACTAACTTTGACAAAAGTCTCGGAAGTTTTTGGCAGGATCTTGGGATGTCATGTAGTGAATTTAATATTTTATTCGTATATTCATCTTGTGTTATTTGGCTCTATATTTTGTAATATGGGTGGTGTATTACGTGACGTAGTTTGGTTATTGTGCGCAAGTGGATGGGAATTAATACCACGGGGTAATGGATTCTGATTTGCAACAATATTTCCCTGCAAAGTTCTAACAAGACGGCCACCATCTTGTTAGTTCATTGAATTTTTTTTTTTTTTTTTTTTATTGTAGCTCGGCAAAGTGACTGTACTGTGCCTGATGGTAAGCACAGTACAATCCAAAAACAATGGCGACCACCGAAAGACATACTATCTATCGCCGGTCGCCGCTGTCATGCCGGCCTGAAAGCGACCCAGTCAGGGACAGACCCCCCCCGGTTGCTGGATATACACCGGCTGATCCCGGAACGCGACACGCTCAAACGTGTCACTATGGCGGGTGTTCCACCTGGCGTACGGTGGTCGCGATCCAGTCGGGTACAGACACCCTACCACCCCGCAAGTACATGATGACGATGATGATGATCGCGAGAGACTTGTAATATCATCACCTACTCGACAATGTTAGTAATAATCTACTAGAAGATTGTTTGCTTAAAATAAATGAAATAAAGAAAGACGAAAGTCTCACTGACAGATTGAGGTCATTGCAAAACAATATTGCATAGAATTGTTGTAAAATTTCACATAAATAACTGAATAACAATTTGTATCAATATTTATCGCTAAGGACCTATACGTGTCATCCAACAATTGCACTTGAGAGCTAGTGATCCTCTAGGCTTGGCG
Source organism: Antheraea yamamai (assembly GCA_036509395.1). NCBI lineage: Eukaryota > Metazoa > Arthropoda > Insecta > Lepidoptera > Saturniidae > Antheraea > Antheraea yamamai. The sequence continues at coordinate 2,737,911 of AP028451.1, forward strand.
CGTTTACCATCTTCGACCATGTCGACATTTTACATGAGAACCTATGAAATATTAAAAACAAGAAAAACTGTATTTATACGCTGTAAAAGTGAAACTTAGTATCCTGAATAATTTTTAAGAGGATAACATGAATGCACTATGCCGGAGGTAAATTTTATTTGTTTATCCTTATATATAAATTTCTTCTGTACGTGTGTATGTCACTGAACTCCTCCTAAACGGGTGGACTGATTTTGATAAAATTTTGTGTGCGTGTTCCAGTGGATCCGAGAATGGTTTTGATTCACAATTGGACCCTGTAGGTGGCGCTGCGGCTGGCTTTTAGGACTTTTTTTTATTATCAAGGCAGGACAACGTCCGCCCGGCCAGCTACTTTTAATATATATTCACAATGTTAATAAGTCACAAAACAGAATAACTTTTAAAAGTGCGCGGTAGCCATTACGATCCAACAGAAAATAATGTACTATAGATTTGAAGGTTTCTCGTTCTCTCTTTATGTATATTTCGAGTACATTAATAATATACTATCTCATTCTCTCACAGCCTAAAACCTATAAATACATTTATAGCTATCTCTTTTTCGTTACATATTTTCGTTTCATACAGTCTAATACAAACCGTCCCGAAAAAAGTTTTTTGTTAAAAATTTCTGACCTAGTCTACAAAGAAATATATTTCCATCCTAACAGGGGTAGCCGTGAGTTAAGCTTTATCTTCCATTCATATAATAAGAATGTAAATCTGACGTGTCTGTACTTTTTAAATAAAAAAAATCTGTCTAGGTGTCTAGGTATAAGTAATAAAATACATTTCAATCATTTTTAGAAATGACTGTCTGTCGTGTCTGTCTGTTTGTTTAAACACGCATCACTGTTAAAGTATTGCGTTCACGACAAAATTTCACAAAATATAACAAAATGGAAATGACAAAATATGATAAAGCATATCCTCGAGTAACATTTAGTTTTGGTTTCATTAAAATTGGTTCACTCTATCAAAAGTTATTGTAATTTTAATGACGATGCGACTTAAGTACGAGAGAAAAGTAGATAAGGAAATAGACTTAATATATTCAGATGATTTTATTAGTCACTTTTTTTCTACATTAGGTTCCACGCGGACAGAGTCGCGGACACAGCTATTTCTTAATAAAACAATAGTTGGTCTCCTTCTCCCTGCACCAACCCTGTACATAAGTGTCGTTTCAATATAGCGTTATTGAAGTCATACTGCACGTTCAATTTGCGTTCTTTGATCGTAGCGTTCTCGGATTAATTTTTCAACTGACTGCGCTTCAATATCTTTCATATCATGAATTTTCATATAATATTCTCATAAAAAATCTCTATTTGTCTGTAGTCAACGCTTTGTTATTCTGGTGTGCATTTCTATCAAGTAACTATTTGTTTTGGAGTTTTTGGCGGGATTGGACTTTATATTTTGTAGCGGACCCGGCCGATGATGTCCCGCCCTGATAATAAAAAAAAACTTGACAAATTATATACCTAAACCTTCCTCATGAATCACTTTATTTACTGGTGTAAGCCGCATGAAATGCGTTCAGTAGTTTTTGAGTTGTTCGCGAATAGCCAGACAGACTTGGGAGAGGACTTTGTTTTATAATATTTAGTGATTCATAGTCTTGTGTTCTTTTGTTTGTCTCAAAAACTCCTTGAAAAGTTCTAAGTTCTCTCAGTAGAACATTGAAATGATCACAGAACACTTGTAATATTACTCGATAATGGCAGTAATAATCTAGAAGATTGGGCACCAAAAATAAAATTAAATCTATACATATAATAAATAACTAAGCAGGCTTAGCGTTGGCAGGCTAATGGGACGAAATCTGTACATTAAATATTTTAAAGAAAAAATACTCTGGGGGGCTTAGAATCAATGACAGAACACAATTCTATAGTTTTTAAAAATTTTGTCTGTCTGTCTACCGTTTGTACAGGATTCACGCAAAAACTACTGTACGGATTTTGACGAAATTTGGTATGGTAGTAGTTTATACACCGGTATAACATTTAGGCCATGTTTTACATATATATCACATTCGTGTGTCTGTTTATTTGACTTTTAATAAAACACAAAAGAAAAGAAATTTACGCAAAAATTACTCTACGGAATTTCACGAAATTTCGTAAGATAGTAGTTTATACACCGATGTAATATACTAGCTTCTGCCCTCGATTTCGTCAACATTACTCCGTTACATCCGTCACGTTACGTTCGTAGTTACTTTTGGGCCTCGAACTCGAAAAAAACTTCGATTTTGGAACATTCTTCATCGGTGCTCCACCCCCATTGGTCTTAGCGTGATAATATATATACTCTATAGCCTTCCTCGTTAAATGAGCTATCTAACCCTATTGTAACTAATTCATTGGTTCCCTATTGTTCCACATAGTCTGAATTATTAGTAGTTGATTATTATTTTATGTTGAGATATGACGATATTATTATAATGGGATGGATGGTTTAGTGAGTTACTTATTGTTTTATGTTGATATATGTCGATTTTAGTATGGTGAGGTGGTGTAGTGAGTTACAAACGAGCAATATAAAGTTGGGTTGGGGATTCTTTGGTCGATCATTGTGGGGTGACGTTGTGGAGAAGGCAAATATGACATGGTCCTCATTAGTATTGTCATTTTTGTGATGGATCCTGGCGAGTGTTCTGGCCACGCGCTGACATGAACTTACATACATTCGGTGTTACATTTTTATTTTATACTAGTTATGCCCATGTCTCCGTCCGCATGGAACCTAATGTTAAAAAATAGTGACTAATAATATCATCGGAATATATTAAAGGCCATTTATTTTCTGTCGTAGTTAAGTTGCGCCGTCATTAAAATTACAATAAATTTTGATAGACCGATCACCGAACCGATTTTAATGAAAGAAATAGGTGCTATGTGTTTTTTTTTATATGATTGGAGGCAAACGAACAGGTGGGTCATCTGATATTCAGTGATCACCACCGTCCATAGACACTTGCAACACCAGAGGAGTAGCAAGTGCGTTGCCAGCCTGTATTTGGGAGAAGGGGGAGTGAGGAAGAGGGGAGAAGGGGTGGTAGGGTGTCTGTACCCGACTGGATCGCGACCACCGTACACCAGGTGGAACACCCGCCATAGTGGCACGTTTGGGCGTGTCGCGTTCCGGGATCAGCCGGTGTATATCCAGCAACAGGGGGGGGGGGATTCGGCTGCCCCCCCCGGGGCCTCCCCCCGCCGCACACCGCCCCGGGGTGGGTATGTCTTTCGTGGTCGCCATTTTTTTGGATTGTACTGTGCTTACCACCAACGGCACAGTACAGTCACTTTGCCGAGCACAATAAAAAAAAACCTCCCAAGAAACACAACAATGCATGCACTGTTCCCCCCCCCCCGTTTTTTTTGAGGGGGTGGGACCACCCCGGACGAGCCCACCCATTCATCCTGAAACCGGTAATACCTTCAGCGTGGCTCTACCACTTCGATATTACTCGTGTTAGTTTATCGTTACGCAATATTACTCGAAGATATATCATGAACGCAGTACTTTAGGAGTGATGTGTGTTCATACGAACAGACAGACAGAAATTTCTAAAAATGATTAAAATGTATTTTATTACTGATTTCTACAACCTGCAAGATTTTTTTAGAAAAATCTAAAAAGTACAGACACGTTATATTTACATTCTTATTATATGTATTGTTTATTCTAGTGCAGTATTTATGTAGCCGTTTTGTAATTGTACTTTACTGTCATCTCGTTTTTGATCGTAATACGACACAGTGACTGCATTGTGTCTGATGTCAAACACAGCGGCTGTCCCATTTCAAAACCTCGTAACGGCTTAAAATTAAATTGTACACGAGAGAGCGTAAACGTAAAATAGGTCAGCCTTTAAAAAGTATTTATGTTGTGGAAAAAAGTATATATTGGTTGTATAAAATACTAAAAGATAAACACATAGTACTACCAATCTTCTATACATATAATGAGAATGTAAATCTAACATGTCGGTACTTTTTCGATTTTCGTGAAAAGAATTGTTGCATGTGTCTAGGAATAAGTAATAAAATACATTTCAATCATTTTTAGAAATGTCTGTCTGTCTGTCTGTTTGTATGAATATGCATCACTGCTAAAGTACTGGGTTCACAATAAAACCTCATATAAGAAAATCATAAAGCATATCCTCGGGAGTAACTTAGTCTTCTTATTAAAATCGGTCCACTCTATCAAAAGTTATTGTAATTCTAGTGGCGCCGCGACTCAAGTATAAAAGAAAAGTAGATAAGCAAATGGACTAAATACGTTCAGATGACTGTATTAGTCATTGTTTTGTACATCAGGTTCTATGTAGGTAAAGTCGCGGGCACAGCTAGTATTTTAATATTTGTGTATATTACATATTTTAAAACCCTTAGTAAGTTCGATATTTGACAAAATATAGTTAGGTTCATGGAGCATCCAGTTTCATAACATAGTAAGAGCACTTGTTAGGTTTTGTTATGGTTTATGTCTTATGATACTTAGTACATCTCATTGACCAAATTTTAGTAATTGCTGTATGAGTTATGTAAATAAAATAATGATTCATTGAATAGAAGAGCTTATTATTTAAAGAAAATCTATTCAGTCAGACGTTTGCCCATCATTTGTCAAATCGACAGCAAATAAAGACTGGAAATTATTCTAAAATGACTTTCTTGATTTAGGTATCAGACGTACCAGTTTATTAATAATTTCTGCTTATTATCACGCTTTTATTATCTTCACCTGTATGTATGTATGTAACCGACCCCTTTGAGCTCGATTTTGTCTTACTTTGAACGATCAGATTTAATTCAAACTTTGCACACCTGTCAAAGGTCGATTACAATGCAATAATCCGAAAAAAAAGTAAAAAAAAATTAACTAAAAAATCACGCTTTTATTAGCTTCACCTGTATGTATGTATGTAACCGACCCCTTTGGTCTCGATTTTGTCCTCGATTCAATGCACAAAAAACTTTATTTCCCCTTTTTTTTTTTTTTTTACCCCCCCTTTTTTCTTTATTTTTTCCTACTTTGAACGATCAGATTTAATTCAAACTTTGCACACCTGTCAAAGGTCGATTACAATGCAATAATCCGAAAAAAAAGTAAAAAAAAATTAACTAAAAAATCACGCTTTTATTAGCTTCACCTGTATGTATGTATGTAACCGACCCCTTTGGTCTCGATTTTGTCCTACTTTGAACGATCAGATTTAATTCAAACTTTGCACACCTGTCAAAGGTCGATTACAATGCAATAATCCGAAAAAAAAGTAAAAAAAAATTAACTAAAAAATCACGCTTTTATTAGCTTCACCTGTATGTATGTATGTAACCGACCCCTTTGAGCTCGATTTTGTCCTACTTTGAACGATCAGATTTAATTCAAACTTTGCACACCTGTCAAAGTTCGATTACAATGCAATAATCCGAAAAAAAAGTAAAAAAAAATTAACTAAAAAATCACGCTTTTATTAGCTTCACCTGTATGTATGTATGTAACCGACCCCTTTGAGCTCGATTTTGTCCTACTTTGAACGATCAGATTTAATTCAAACTTTGCACACCTGTCAAAGGTCGATGACAATGCAATAATCCGAAAAAAAAGTTAAAAAAAATTAACTAATAAATGAAAAATAAATAATAGTTTAAAAAAACTAAAAAAACACGCTTTCATAAAAAATCCAACTAAAAAACATGCGATGCGTCACTGTTAATATCAGCACCTCCAGATATCAGTATTTTTATCATTTTTTTGTCACTTTTTACAAAAATATACATTTATTTCTAATTTACACTATTCTTAATACAAATTTATTAAATTTTATTTTCTGTTTTTTAGTTGGATTTTTTATGAAAGCGTGTTTTTTTAGTTTTTTTAAACTATTATTTATTTTTCATTTTTTTTAAATATTATAGTGGGCGTTACTTTTCTATTTTCCTCTTTTGTATTTTGTTTAAGGGGCACCTTGGAGTGACGATACTTTTAGGAAAGACACTGCAATCAATTTTTACATCAGAAAATTCAATTTCTTGAGGGGAATCTGACTTAACATTGTATTTGAATAAATATTACCGTATCTTACAGAAAAGATTGCTTGATCCAGCTATAAATTCAACTTACACTACAGAGTATAGGTTAAATTGTTCTAATAATTCATTAAGACACGCTGTTCTCTTCTTTTCCGTCCATTCATATCTGCAAATGATTTCAATAGTTTTATATTTTTCCTTGGTTGCATCACCGTAACTTTAAAATCATATATAATTCTTTTGCCGCCTCATTTTCATCTAGATATTACCATGAACAACATCCGCAGACACGTGAGTATGACCTTATGTTAGATAGCTAATCATTAACAATTCAAGGTTATTCAAGAAGTCGTGAAATGGCTATCATAATTATTGCTGTGTAAAGGGTCAACTTCTTATTTTCGGCTGTACAATTATCAGCCCATATATATTACTCCATAACTTTGTCAGCTTGAATTTCGTGCCAAAGGACATTTATTTTTCGAACTGACTACGCTATTGACCTATAAAGGTTTTAACAGCTTCACCGGACTACGGACCCGTATGATAAAATCGCTTGAGTTCTTTTCAATTGGAGCAAATGTTAAATTAAAAGTAACCAAACAACCCATGAAATACACATCACTTTCTGTAAATCCATTGATATATACTTAACTTTGTTTGAGTCTTTGCTTGTTCCTTCTAATCCTATACCTTTGTAAAGCAAAGCCAGCTTTCAACTCATGATTTTCGTATTTCACTCCTAATCCTTTAATTCTTCTTTATAAATCGAGCATTTTGCATACTTATCTCCGTTAGGCCTGAAAAATGATATTCTCAGTTCTTTTATTCTGATTACTTAAGAGTATTTCGTTCGCGCGTCCACCGTCATTGTTCTTCATCGAGTGAAACAAGAGCCTGTGCACTTACATGTTTTGCTGGGCTGAAGGCCCCGCGCACCTCTTTTCTTCGTCTTCAGTCATGTCTTCAAAAACCTAGTCTCTTTAACTATTTAAAAATCTAGTAGGTCTCAGATACATACTAGGTTTTGAAATGGTTAAAGGGACTTACTAGGTTTTTAGGTGGTTACGAAGCACTGAATGGAGCACTTACTAGGTATAGATGCTTAAAAGTATTTGCTTATTTGTGAGTTTTCAATGCTGGTGTTTTAGTATTTGGTATGAACTTATTAGCTTTGTAAGATTAAGTAATAAAACGATTTCTTAAAAAGTGTCCCTTATTATGTTTTGAAATGGCACAGCCAAGAGCGTTATTTAATTAACAACGGTGACCAATAGGAATTCTACAATCACTCGCCAGTTATCATTATCATTACCGGCTGATGGGGAAGGACAACTTCGTGAGGAAACCTGAACCTAAGACATTTTCTTGTAGCACATATGTAGGATACATTTTTAGGAAAATATAGAACTATGAATTTTTCCGAAATTCAAAACGACAATACGTCGTGGGATTGCGTAGTGATTACTCCCATACCTTTCTTCGAAAAGAGACTTATTACCCTGCAATAGTTTGCTTACAACGAATGAATATCTTTCAAGTAACAAGCAATCCGACTGCCAAAAATTATGTTTCGTAATTTGTTAGGATAGTTTTAATACCAATAAAAGGTTAGCTATTATGTTAGGTATATATCGTGTCACAAAGTGGAACAAAGCCATAACAAAGATATAAAAGTTATCCGAAGCAATAAATTTATAATAAAATTATTGAACGGTGATCGGTCCCGTTATAAAACAGCCAACAAATGACCTTAAGAGTGGCCTCCCGTCGCGATTCTGACAAGGTCCGAATACAAATGACCAAATGACATCGTACGGTGACAAATAACCAACTTACTTTTGCTTATGCATACTAAATTCTTCACGGGATTACAGCCTATTGTTATGGTGCTTTTTAAAGGCTGTAAATGTGATATATTCTCCTACCAATAGCACTTTTGCATGATGTTTGGCTATATACCATCTCTAAGTTAAAAAGCTGCCGCCAAGCACCTATTGGCATGTTCCGCCAACTGCCTTTGAGAGCCAGTCCACGTCTAGGCTTAGAGTTTTATCTTCTTAGACCAAATCATAATTTAACGTCAGGTGAGGTTGTGGCTAAACGCTGAAACCTATCTTTAATATATATAATTCTCCTTCCGTGTGTATGTGACTGAACTCCTCGTAAACGGATGGACAGATTTTGATGATTTTTTTGTGAATGTTCAGATGGATTCAAGAATTGTTTAGATGTGACTGGACCCGGTAGATGGCGCTGCGGTTGAAATTAAGTTTTTTCTTTTATTATGAAAGCCGGGCAACGTCTGCCGGTGCCGCAAGTAAAATATAAAAATGGTGATGACGATTTTAGCATATAGGTATAATCTTTATTTACTTTTATACATTTGCTCATCAAATTCTGTAATATTACTTACTCTAAGTTATAGTTTATATGATGATATGGCAGATGTAAGGGAATAGAGAGGTATAGTCAGAAAAAAGCTTTATCTTCCATGTCGAAAGGGTGTTTTTCTAACGCCCACTTAGCTACCACTCATAAGTTGAAAATCTGTTGGCAAACACCAGTTGGTGTGTTCCAGCAGCTGCACTTAAGAACCAGTCCTCTGAGGCACTTCGTCATAGAGTGGGACAATATAAAGTTATCATCTTCAACTGTACCGTGAGTGATTGAACATGATTAATTGATCTTGCTAATTACGACATACTAGCTTCTGCCCGCGACTACGTCCGCAACACGCATCGGGAGCTCTCAAAAGGAGAAAAAAACGATTTTGTAACATCTCTTCATTGGTACTCCGCTTCTATTAGTCTTAGTGTGATGATGTATAGCCCATACCTTTCCTCGATAAATGAGCTATCTAACACTAAGGATTTTTCAAATCGGACCAGTAGTTCCTGAGGTTAGCGCGTTCAAGCAAACAAACTCTTCAGTTTTATAATATTGGTATAGAAGTATAGATGTATGAAACTATGATATATTTGGAATTGCGGTGGGTAAATAAATGTAATGGAATACAATCCTAACTAATTATAAAAGCGAATGTGAGCTTGTTTGTTATCTTTTAAAACTTCTCAGCCGTTTATTATGATGCTTTACATTGTCAGGGGTACAAAAAAGGGTAGGTAGGGTATAGTTCATTCTACAAAACAGGGGTAGGTAAGGTACAGTTCATTCTACAAAACAGGGGTAGGTAGGGTATAGTTCATTCTACAAAACAGGGGTAGATAAGGTATAGTTCATTCTACAAAGCAGGGGTAGGTAGGGTATAGTTCATTCTACAAAACAGTAATGTTCCCCAAGGAACGCTTAAATTTTTTTTTAATGCGAACAAAGCCGTGACCTAAAACTAGTGCGCTATGAAAGCAGTCTGGAAAACAAATACGAATTTAATGCGGATAAATGTGCAGGAACCCCGACTGATTTGTATGCATATGTCAGGATAACGTAAGCGCAAACTACATATATTAAAATGCAGTACTCAATGGCATTTGTTTATATTCAGCGTACTCCTTCGGTGTTATTTGCATTGGCAAAGGAAAGTTTTGAGTAAATTAGCGAAAGGTATTATATACGCAATATTTCAATTGAGTAATTCGACCCTTAAACCTATTTAGTGGTGTTTTGATTTGAATTGTGGTTTTAATCACGTAAGATGCAATGTAACTTACTCTTCAGGAGTTGCAGTCTATACTACGACATCGAAGAAGACTACGATCGTATTTGAGATGAAATGACGTAAAATGATCATTTAGAATCGGATTGTAACTATGTTGATGTAATTGGGATTACCACATATTACCTATTTGCCGGATAGTGAGTTCAAGCACCATGTCAAACGGATTTTAAAGTCTCAAGGCTATATTATATGGTGGATCAATATGTGAACGATTGTAACGTCTGGAAATGACGTCCCTGTCTGTGCATCCACCGTGAATGTAGCGTAACTATCGATGTTTGTAAAAATATATGTCATGAAAATATAAACCAGATCGAGTTTCTTGCCGGTTCTTCTCGATAATAGGGTTGTTTTAGGACCTAAACTGAATAAAGTATTTTTGGTTTTGATTACCAACCGACATATGAATCCGGTTGATACTAATTTCTAGAACCCGGTTGAAGAGTTCCACACAAGTAATATGAAGTGAGTTTTCATATTTGACAATTATTGGATTTGGAATTCTGATCGGCGACCTTCTTTGTATCACGAAAAGAGGTGTGGGTAAACACTGTGTCGAGTAGAGTAGGAGCAGTGTCTCGCTTGCTTTCGCGTATTGGAGAACAGTGAGACATACGCTCTTCTCGCTTTATTTTTTTCTCGTTGTCCGTGATTATGTGTACTGCGTTCAGGCGGCGTGGCGATCATTTAACATAACCTGTGCTATTCAAAAGTGATTCAAGAATAATTAAAGTATTTCTCTCTACCACAAAAGTTTCACTACTATCATGTGTTTTTACGATACACACTGTTTTTGTATTGTTCCTTTCTTCATGATTTGCAGTTCTATTTTTATACTAGAGGTAAACGAAGCATATATTGTTAGCTTTTTGAGCCTTGTCAGATATTTTCTGCAAATTTAAATCCCGACCTCGGTAACTCCAAATGTACAGCTACTCATTCTGTTATTAAACAGGCTGATGATATATACTGATAAAAGAATTACAAATAAAGTGCAGATAAGTTAACGTGTATAGTCTATGGGGTTATTATCTTGTTTTTGTCATACGCCTCTTGAGTTTTGCGTCATAGGGGCAGTGTTGTATTCAGGTGTGAGTTTAGGGGGTAATATTCACTGCAATTGTTTTATGCGATTGTCCAAAAGGAGGGTAACGTTTTTTGATTTTATGCATGTCCATTTCTTTTTCACAATCTGTAGCCTAGATGACTTAATTAATTTTAACATATGATATATCGTTATGTTCGGCTTACTTGTGAAAGTGACACAGGTTATATAATATTTATAAATTGAATTTATGCGATTTTGCGTTCGGAGGTTTTAAAATTTCTTTATTCATGATTCTACCTATTTCACCTTGGTTTTTGTCTAATAAACGAATACGTACAAACGTTGTTTTTTCTCATAAACCTTCTAGAAACCTTCCTAGCGGAATTTATGTAACTGTAATGATCAGTAGAGACTAGGAAAGGTTTAATTATTATTTAATAGCTATCAAAATACAAGTTTTTTATTCTATTTAAACTGGCGATGCGGTTAAAGATAGTAAGTCACTAAGCGTAAACTGTAAACAATTTCTCATGTTCATCTATCGAGGTATACTGTCGAATAGTTGGCGAAAAAGTTTCTAAGTTAAGCCATATGAAAGCTTGCAGAATAGATCCCTCTGTATGGGAAACAATAGCTGCGAAACTGTCAGAGTGAAGAATTCTTGACATAGAAAAAAAATCACATTTAAGAGCAGAAGATAAGAGGAGCTTGATATTAAGCGTAGTGAACTGAAAGCCAGACCACCTAGGGCTATACAATATAATTATAATAACGGTGTGTTGACCTGTTCCAAGTGTAAACGTACGTTTACCGCGAAGGTAGGATATGCTAGCCATCGTGCACACGAAAGGGTGGAAAAAGAGACTGTTAAGTTTTTGTGTTCTAGCGGTCGCTGTAATCGATAACAGTTAGGAGCAGATAATGAAGTTGAGATTCGTACGTAACTGTTGGACACGTCAGGGATATGTACCCAAATGCTGCTTGAATTATGTAGAACATTATATTGTGTAATATCGTCACTTTGTCAAGCTGTGATAAAATAGAAATATCCTAAGGCGTGTTATGCTTGCATCATTATGAAATACTACGATTTAAAAACTGAAAGTTGGGTTGGGGCCCGTTCCCTCTGTGTTTACGCTAGAGTACTTGAAAGTCACACTATATGTTATAAGTAAATATAAGTAACTTTCCACCTCACATAATATCGTTTGCGATAGTTCTTATAGATATTTATTATGAAATTTTCACTATATTTCTCCCTTGTTCCAGCGTTCCATGTACAACCATACAACGAATTAAAAGTTACCTCAAAGTTTCTGTGTGTTGTGAGCTGAAATAGAATGTGTTCAGTGCAGTTAGAGTGCGCGCGACCTGAAGTACGTTTTGATGACTTCGGCCGTTTCAGTGACAGCTGTCAGTGAGAATACAAGATGGCGGACAAAGTCAGCTGATCGGAAGTTTTTGCGCGGAAACCTCGCAGTAAGAGGCGAATAAAGCGCATAATGGTAAGTAAATATTATGAACGAAATAGAAACACATTTTAATTTATACTACAATTTATATCTATCAATAAACACTAAACTATGAGAGGATGACAGCTGTTAAAATATAGTTTGATGATTAACAGAGTATACACCAAGTAGACAACACTGACGTATTGATAAGTTTTTGTGTTGATCCAGTTGTCGAAATTCGACCATAATAAGCGATACAAAGATTTTTCTGCAATTGGTAATATATAGATACTAGCGGGCCCGGCAGACGTTGTCCCGTCCTGATTATAAAAAAAATCCGTGACAAATTATATACCAAAACGTTCCTCATGAATCACTTTATCCACTGGCGAAAACCGCTTGAAAATCCGTTCAATAGTTTTTGAGTTTATCGCGAACAGACAGACAGACAGACGCGGTAGGGGACTTTGTTTTATACTATGTAATGATGATTATTATCTGTATGTCTTTTTGATTTTTTTTAATATTGTAGACCTAAGTATTGTGGAGTATTGTGAATAGAGACTTATAAAGTCGAACTGTTAGAACTGTTAGATTGTATGCAAAGTAATTACTTTCAGAATTATTTTACTGGCAATACTAAAGCTTATTAATAGGTACTCAGCAAAAGAAAAGAGTTTAATAAATACAAAAGAAATCATACTGAACTGTTTTATTCTCGCCTATTTATGTACAGATAGATATAAAACTTAAATATTGGCTTCATTTAGACATTATTGTTTTTCAGAGAAAAATGATTGTGAATTTATAATTTTAATTTGGCAGAAATTGGTATTTATCCCCTTTTCTATTCTCTTTTCTGTCCTTTTATTCGATTTAGTTTTAATTCGCTATGAACTCTATGGGTGTTATTACAAAAAAGTTAAATACGTATTGAATACTTGCTTTAAAAAAGTTTGGATACTTACGTATTAAATGCACCGCGCTCGCTGAACGTTCGACATCTTGCTCTTCTATCTCGGTTTGGTTAGGTTAGGTTACACTTGTTACAAAAAAAAGGTTACACTTGCGAAAAAGGATAACACGATCTTGCCGCGGCAGACGTCGGCAAGTGCGGTGCATTTAATACGTACGTATCCAAACTTTTTTACCACCTTTTCTATCCATCTTTCCTATGTATATAGTCCTAACTAACCTGTAATATACCAGATATTGTTTTTTTAATATACTCGTTTGTGATACTTTGATTCTTTTGTTACTTTTTGTATGTAATTTTTAAAACAACGAATGTCCAATTTTGACTCCTGTTATCGATGACTAAACTTATGGTATTGATAAAACAATCATACTATTGGCTTAGTGTTTGTACTCATAATCTAGCGTTCCTACTATTTATTACATCTTTATACTAATATAATATAAGAGAATAGCCTCAATTGACCCGTACTAAATTACTGTTTGGGCGTAGTCGATACCCAGTAGGCTATTTACTATTGATTAGATTCTTTTAAGTACGGTAGATGTATAAGAGGTATCGAGTTTATAGTATACAACTGTGTGTTTTGCCATATACTCCAGAACGCGAAAATATCGCGCGGTGTATCACGCGTGATTAGCCTTTCCGCGAACTCTCTTTCCTCTGTGATTAAAAATGGTTTAATGAATGCCATTTAAATCAACAGCTGACAATATAAGCTTTCAAATTACGTTGACGGCATTCTCCATCGGGTTGATTTGCTTAACAAATTAAGCGACGGGATTCGAAAGATACATGACGTACATTATATATTGATGCAGTATACAAATAACTGGATCCGAAAGAGAGTTGCTGATGAATAGTATAGATTCAAGCTGTCACAATATAGGTATTTGTTATAGCATTTTGCCAAAATTGTGTGCGGATCTTGGCAGAATTCTGTGTTATCTAGGAGCGCTATCTGGTCAACATAAATCCTGATAAAGGAGAGAGTATAATCAGGATGATACATTTATTTGTATAATTTTAATTTTTTTAGTTTATACATTTCAGCGCTCGACCACAACCTCGCCTGATGTTACAATGATATTGTGGTCTAAAATGGTATATATGTTAAAGCTATAAGGGGGATGACCCTCATGTGTTGCTACTGGAACACATCAACAGGTGCTTGATGATAGATATCATTTCAACTTAATCTTTTGCAATGGTTTCGTAACGATGATTAGCCTTCATCGAACGCTCTGACTTAGTTCCAAAGATTCGAAACTACATCAACCGACGCGGTGTCCGAAGACGCTACCAGCTAAGCCATCATCGATTCGAAAAAGTTTAAATGGAATAACCTAAATTAATAACTTTACTATTTCAATTTCAAAGTTTTAATATAATATAGTGTCTGATTTTAAGCCTATAATTGGAGGATAACTATGACCAATGTTAGAGGTATATCAGTCCGCAGCAATTACCATCGTGTCTATATACAAATGCCATGCCAAATGTCTTGAGATATTAGTGTGTTATAACTATTTCATTTTGCGTTGTACGAACAGCAGGTATTTGGAGAGTGGGCGCAAGTGGAGGTGGTGGAATTGGTCAACGATGGATCCGGTTTGGCGTTCGGGATCGTCGGCGGCCGATCCTCGGGGGTCGTCGTCAAGAGCGTACTACCCGGAGGTGTCGCTGACAGAGTAAGCACAGTTTTTTCAAATCCATTTAGCTTGAGACATTTACGTACGTAGATCTATCTTTAGATTATCTTCTAAACTAAATAAGTGGCTAAGCAGTAGTGATAAATTTTAAGAGGTTATTTAAAGTCTACAGAAGGGTTATAACTGATAAAATTGTAACTGAAAATAGAAGAAAGCCCACAATCAATCTACATACAACAAAGAATTCCTTTGAAACAGTAACCCCATTTGAAGTCGTAGTGATTGAGGGTTTTAACGTTAAAGTGATTATCGGGAAACTACTTGTAGTACCACCGTTTGTGAGAAAATAAATCTCTCGGTTTCTCGAAGTCGCCAATACGTCATGGACGGGCGTGGTGATTATGCCAACATCTTCCTTTAGCAAGAGGCCTATGACCTATGGCCTATGACACTACATCAGAAGCGCTTCGACAGCGCCTTGTTAAATCTTGGATAGCTAGTAAACTTGATCTTAGTATCTTTATTTTTGACGGCTGCTTGTCAATCCGCCCGTATATAAGCAACATATAACTATTTCTTTTTCACCACGGATATTGAGTATTTTTTTTTCCTCGAACTAACTACGCTACTGACCTAGCAAGGTCTTAACAGCTTCACCGGACTACAAACGGATATTGAGAATATCCCATCTTACTTCCACATTTTATATAAAATAATGTGGCGTTACAATATTACTTTAAATATGTGTGAGTTATCGTGCCATTTGTTTTATCAAAATATTACGCAGGTAACGTATCTACAGCATTTTTATTATAATATCGTTGTTTTCACGAGAACAGTGTCGCGGACACCAATTAGTTGTTTAGTATTATATTTACAGTTCATAGAAATTCTTATCACACTGTAACAAACGATTTAATTGCATAATTAATTTAATTTAATTGTGATTGAAGATTATTACAAAGCAATATGTGCTCTAGTCAAATCAAATCGTTTGATAATTTTGCTAAGCATGTGATCGCTAATCTTAAGACATTTAACAGTCCTTGAAATTACCCCGACTCTTTGACTTGTATCTTGTAAGGCTAACAAATATTGGTAACCTTAATATTATGCCCATGCAAGACGTCAAAGGAGTGAATAGTGAATTGTATGAAATCACTTCTCTCTCCCTTTATATTGCCAATTTCAATTGACCTCAGTGCGAAACCAACAAGTTTGAAAAAAAAAAACAAAAGGTTTATGTGTGGCTCAAGATTTACGGTGAATACCGTCGAGAATTATAATGATTAGGGACTCATTTGTGGAAAGAGAGCATTTGAATTTCTATACTTATATAAGACGAACAATTTTTTTTTAATTTATACTTCTTTTGACGCGTTAGGGAAAAATGATGAGAGTAAATTTTTACGATGCGCGCGCACATCGACACGAAAAACCGACACCCTGAAGTTAGCTATAGTCAACATTTTGTTTCTTTGTATTTGTTGTTTGTATTTTTTTTATTAAAACTTTCAATGTATTAAATACGTTTTTTATATTGTTAGTGTCGTTTTTTCTACAAACGTAGAATAAGGCAAAAGATAAAATTTTTATCTTGTTACGCCAAAGAAGTATAACTTCTAACGCGTGTACACAAGTACACACACACTTTTTTTTATTCATCTTAGTTCCAAACTTTATGCTCGCTGAAAAAGTATCATCAAACAGCCAATGCAATTCAAGTGAAGATCAATATTTTACTATTTGTTTCAGTTTTTTAACCCAGATCATTATCATCAGATCATGGGTTTTAGTATCATTAAAAAGTGCTTGTCTCCCGGCGTCACGATCTTCTGCCCGTTTAACAAATTATGATAAACGTTTATGTTCGACCAAAAAATGATCGTTTAATATATTTATTAACAGGAACTGTACATGAGAATTGAGCTAGAGGGGTCTTAATTGAGCGTAAGGTGAGATTTCGATCAAGCGCTAGATTCTGCGAAGAATAAAACATAAGACTGGAGCTGGAAAATTAGTTCTATTTCTCAGTTGCAGTCGAATTCCCGGGAAAGTGTAAACAATAATGCGATTCGGGCTTATTATTGAGCGATAAATCATAGCAAAACTGTTACGATCCGGCCTAACGCCTCGCTCTGAGCTACGCGTTTGTAAATATCGCGGATTTGTTTTGCAAGTCGTTCCTAATATTAAGATTCACACGTCATGAAATCAAACCGACACAGGAAGGTGGTAGAATTCTATTTCTATCAATGTTCTATGATTCATGTCTTAATTTATCGTCTGCATTTATCATAGTTGAGAGTGCAAAGTGGTTGCTGAGTATTTTTAGAAGAAAAAAAATTCTTCATATTTTGACTATATTTTTCAGTTTAGTTTTGTAAAATATAGAAGTTGGTTATATATAACTGATATTTTTTTATGAACCTCTATTGTAAATAATTATCTACTACATTTAAATGCTTAATATATAACGGTTGGAGTAAAATAATGCAATGGAATGCACTGACAATCCAATCTTTTGTTCATACAATTTTTTATTTAACTTCATAACGGTTTACATATACACACATATATAATAATATATGTAATAAAACGTGGTAAATAATATTCTACGTACATCACAGTTGATCTCTTTAATGACCTTTAATTATCATGTAAATTGGTTCGATGGTTTTCGAGCTATAAGCACGTTAATGGACAGACATACAGAGAGGGAGACGCTTCATTTTATAATGTGTAAGAAAGTAAAACAATTCACAGATATAACACGATAAAGAGTATTAATGTTGGTACTATGATATACTATTTTTTAGCATTTTTTGGCCGTAGGTTACTTTACGTACAATCTCTCGTGATGCTAAATAAGTATATAGCTAAGATGAGAGTCAGACAACGCGACGTTTGAATGGTAATTGTACAACTACGATGTATGTATGTGTGATATATATGTATGACAACTATGTAATATATGTATAATGCGTCTCAAAGAATAAAGAGGATGAGGTCCGTTTAAATCATCAGTGTCGAATTTTATTACACCTTATTTGTCTATGTTCCGTAGTCACATGGGTATCTTTTATCAACCGATATTTTTCCTTCTATGTCGTTAAATTCTACCTTGTGCTAATCTTGTCTGTGATTTTCTGTGTTACCTTCAGTCTTCCCAGTGAAGTAAAGCTGTGTTGCGTTCTCTGTCGGTTCCATTAAGCCGTATAAGCAATAATTTGTGTGCAGGATGGGAGGCTCAGAAGCGGGGATATGCTGCTCAGAATCGGAGCGGTGTCTGTCGTTGGTATGTGTGCTCGCCAGGCCGCAGCGGTTTTGCGACAATGCGGGGCGTGCGTCCGACTGCTGGTGGCTCGGCCTGCTGCATCTAACGCCCTACCTATGCAGGTACTCTAATTTTATAGATATGGAAAAACATACTCACTGTTGAGACCTTTCTAAAAGTTTCCATACAGGGTCAGCGTAGTATAATAACGCTGGAGCTAACTACAAGACGTCATGAATAATAATGACCATCTAAACAAAATTTCATTTAAAGCAAATAAATTCTAATTAACGTACGTAATGTAATATTTTCATATATAATCTTAATATTAAATTATGCTTTGCTCGATAGCCCGCAAAAATCATAAAATAACACACGGAAAACCAAATACCAATAACGATTTTCAAGATCGATAGATATATACATATATACGATACATATGGTCATGATACTCACATTCTTCTATCGTAGAAGCCGGCATTATATTGAACTATAGAATTCAAGACAAAAGACATGGCACATGTTACATGGCATCGTATGGTCGGCATTGAAAATGGGTGTGCTTATATACAGATATATATAAAATACCAATATTTTCTCGAGGCAATGAGAATGAGTGGTTAAAGCCGGGGGGAAAATTTATCCCGTAGTTTAACTTTTCTATCTAATGCCCTTGATTTGAATTTGAACTGAATTTCCTTAATTAAGAAAATTATAGTTATTCATATCTAATTCGAATTGAATAGAATTGTATGTCCTTAATAAGGACAGTTATGGTGGTTTCTATCTAATTTTCGTAATATGAATTGAATTAAATCTCCTTGATTAAGAAAGTTATAGCAATTCCTACCTAGTTTCCTTTTAAATCAAATCAAATCAAAATACTCTTTATTCAATTTAGGCCCTGAGAAGGCACTTATGAACGTCAAAACTACCACCGGTTCGGAAAACAACCCAGTCATCGAGAAGAACCGGCAAGAAACTCGATCTGGTTTATCTTTTCATAATAACATTTTTTTTTTTATTATTACAACAATAGACACATAAAGCTACATTCGTTTTTAGTGGTTGCACAGAGAGACAGACAGACGTCGCTATCGTTCACATACTGATCCACCCTGTAATAACCTTTATGTATTAAGACCCGCTAGACATTACACTTGAACCTACTATCCGGCAAATCGGTAATGTGTTTTGGGACTTTGTTATAAAATCTAACACTATTACCTAAAAAAAAAACTAACCTTAATTATCATTATAACCACGCTAGCAGAACAATATCTGCAAGCTTGTCATAAAATGCATTAACCGTAGTATGAACTAAAACTATTTAAAAAATATGTAAAATATTAACACTGCTGTAAAGACGTGGCCTATTTCCAGCCCGCGTCAATTAATTAAACAAGTTCCTCGCAACTTTCTTGAAACTGCCGGCTTCCCTCGGTAACTGTGTCTAAGAACACGTCACATGCTGAAGAAAGCCGCGCTCTAAGTTTACCTTTAATTGCACTTTTACGTGTGACCTTATTTCTAGATTTCTTTTCATATGTACATAACACCTTTCGTGTTTGTTTATAATTTATGAAATTTGTTAACGAATTAGTAAAGTAACCGCGTGACATACTCATATTCTAATAATAATTATTATTATAGCCTTTATTGTTGACATTATATTAAATATATAAGTTATCCGTTGTAGTAGTCAGCGTGTCACTTGACACGTAGGCATCTTCCAGCTGTTTCCAATTTTTCCTATCATTAGCTTTTCTTTCTCAGACCGAAACACCAACTTTCTTGATATCGTCTGTCCATCTTTTAACTCGTCTCCCTCTTTTCCTTTTACCATCTCTTGGATACCAATCCGTGACCATTTTTGTCCATTTTATCTTACTATACATACATATTCTAATGGTTTAACCTAAATCGTTTTTTTTTTATAAGTTTTAGTATTTAACTACTATCTCATCCAATGTTAAATATTAATCTGGTCTAAGATGATAAAGTGTTAAACTTAAGAGGACTGGTTTTTAAGTACAGCTGACGGAACACACCTATTGATTCTTGGCAATAAATCTTCAATTTGAGAGTGGTAGCTAGCCAGGTGAGAGCATTAGAAAAACCGTACCACCATCTTACGGTTTCCTCATGATGTTTTCCTTCACCGAAAACATAAGTTCATTGCAGCGATTCGAACATACAGCGAATGACACTGCGTCGGAATAAGCTTATCACTGGGCAATTATCTAGAAAGGAATAGGATATTACATAGTGATCACAATACACATTGTGCAAAAGTAATAATAGTTAAAACCGCTGTCAGCAACTTCATCGCAGGGATTCGAGATCGAACGATTCGGCATCGGAACAAGCTTTCCACTGGGCGATTATTTAGAATGCAATAGGACATTAGAAAGTGATTACAAACCACATTGTGAAAAAGTAATCATAGTTAAGAGCCGCCGTCAAGAGGGTTTGTGGTAGGTTATGGACCTTTAAATTGCAATAACAATAAATCAGGTGTGACATTTTTGACACGCTCAGGTATCTTTCATTCGGAGATAGTGCATATCTAATATTAAAATGGGGCGGAGTGTCTGTACCCAACGTGATCGCTATCACTATGCACACGGTGAAAAACTCATCAAAGTAACTCTCCTTTGATTTGTCAAATTTCGAGATCAGTTAATGTGTATTATTTACAATTTAATAATATATACATACTAGCTGACCTGGCCACGCGTTGCTTGGTACAGAAACAGCAAGGTTGCGCAGTAAATAGATTAACAGAACACGTGCATCATAAGATAGACTGGAGTTGAAAAAAAAATTCAAAATCAAAACGTGGCGCCATCTATTAGATATCTATAAAAGTCAGTTTTCTCTCAACAAAATAATTTAAAGCGCCATCCGATGAGATGAAACTTACAATTAATAATAACAGTCAATATTGACTTTATTTTGTTTTGTAATTAAAAAATATTGAGGCCATTAATCGAAACGTAAATTATCCTATCCATCACGTTGAACCAAATTATACATAAATAACAACTTTCATGAAGTTCGGTTGAGAAGTTTCGTAGTTCATCGTGGACAAACATCACGACACACGCACACCACACAGCGCTGATTTTAGCTTGCTATGATTTAAAAGTATAACACTGACTAGAAAACGATTCCATATGTCATGTTATATAAGAAAGATAAGATGTGACGAGGTCGAAGACGAATAAGAGGAACCTTTTCTCTTATCCATATAAATATTATAGCAGCGAATGTGGGCTTCTTTAAGATTTCACAACGAAACTTTTATACCTTCGCAATGTAATTCGGCACTGAGGTAGTTTGGAGCCAGCGTGTAGGGTTCTCTATGAATATATTCAAAACCACGTAGCCGAGGTCACGGCAAAAAGCCTAGTTGTCTAATACATCCGTTAGCGCATTCTGGAATATTTCCATATGTCCTGTGGACAATACGAAACAAGCGAGACGTTGAATATGAATTTGTTATTAATCAACAAAGTAGTATGACTTAGTTAAGTTAGTTTTGTAGGTGGTAGAGCCACGCTGAAGCTATTACTGGTTTCAGCATGAATGAGTCGGCTCGCTCAGGGTACTACCACCCTCTCGTAGAAAACCGACTTGAAGTAACAGTGCTTGCATTGTTGAGTTTCGTTCGGTCAGTGAGAGCGCCGGAGATCCACCTCCCCTTCCCTCTCTTTTCCCCTCCTCTCCTCATTCCCCTACCCCTTCCCCCAAACATAGGCTGGCAACGCACTTGCGATTCTTCTTATGTTGCTGGTGTCTATGGACGGTGGTGATCACTTAACATCAGGTGACCGACCTGTTCGTTTGCCTCCTATGATAAAAAAAAACACGTGGCTTGCTTATAAATTATTTTCTTTTGTATAAACACCAGCTACGTAAAGTTTGACTGGCATCCCGATTCAGCTCCTTAGTATCGCAGCGTGAAGTTATATAAATTAGAATAACTAAATATACGCGTTATTAAAAGGAAAAATATAATTTCGTATTGGACTGATATTTTCTAAGGTCGACGCGTTATTAAAGATTAGATATTCTTAACATAACTATACCAGTGTATCAATTAACAAAAGACATACGTATGATATAGTCCTATTAATGTTTTAAACGGAAAAGTTTGTGACAATCGATGAATGTTTGTTACACTTTCGCGCAAAAACTATTGCACGGATTTTGATGAAATTTTGAAGAAATATAGCGAAAAGAATTGTTTTTTTTTATACCATTGGCGGCAAACGAACATGCGGGTCACCTGATGGTAAGTGATCAAAATTGCGAGGCATATCTTCGAGAGTAACTTAGTCTCGGTTTCATTCAAATCTGTCCACTCTATCATAAGTTACTGTGATTTAAATGACGGCCCGAGTTAAGTACAAGAGTAGTCTATACGTACTATTATAAAGCTGAATGGTTTGTTTGTTTGGTGGAACGCGCTAATCTCAGGAACTACTGGTCTGATTTAAAAAAAAACATCTTTCAGTGTTGATAGCTCATTTATCGAGGAACAGGAGCGGAGCTACAATGTATAAAGTTTCAAAATCGTGCTCTTTCTTTTGAGATCTCCCGCTACGTTTTAGCGTTAGCCTAAAATGACTATTCCACGCGGACGAAGTCACGGGCAGAATCTAGTATTTCATATACTTTGAAGTAATTAATAGATTTGTTTAATATTTTCTTTATCTGAAACCGGTTGCCATAACGATGTGAAAACTACATTCATATTAATTCCGTAATTCTCAAGTAACGCACGTACTAGGATGGAAAATTTATGATTACATTACACATACATTACGTTACATAGATAATTATTACTTCTGTAACAGAATATTTATTTATTTATTTGTTACTTTAATGCACAGTGTCGTATCAATTTTCTGTGCATCAAAACAAAAATCTATACTTAATATTATAAATCTGAAGAGTTTGTTTGTTTGAACGCGCTAATCTCATGGAATTACTGGTCCGTTTTGAAAAATTCGTCCGGTGTTAGATAGCTCATTTATCGAGGAAGGCTATAGAGTATATATTATCACGCTAAGACCAATGGGGGTGGAGCACCGATGAAGAATGTTCCAAAATCGAGGTTTTTTTGCGGGTTCGAGGCCCAAAAGTAACTATTACACGTTGACGAAATCGAGGGCAGAAGCTAGTATATTACATCGGTGTATACACTACTATCTTACGAAATTTCGTGAAAATCAGTCTAGTAGTTTTTGCGTAACGTGCGTAACGTATAACATTACGCTAAAACCAACAGGGGCAGAGCACCAAGGGAGAACGTTTCAATACCGTTTTTTTTTCCTTGCGAGAGCTTCCGCTGCGTGTTAGCTTTATCCCAAAGTAACTATTCCACGCGGACGAAGTCGCGGACAGAAGCTAGTCAGGAATAAATACGTACACGGTGTTAGATGAATGAGATTTTTTTCACTTTATACAAACACGTTTTTATGTCCATTCTATGTAATGTCTAACGAGGTTGATCTCCCCGTAATATTATTTTTAGATTTATATCTCGCGTGCTAGTTCACTCTGTAATAAAATTATTCAATTTAATAAATCAAAAAAACTTCTATATTTATACATTGCAAATAAATTTAATGTTTATAAATTTGAAGTTATGCATACGAAAATACTCGTTCAGTAGTTTGTACTTCTACCAGTTTGTTGTAACTATATACCTATATCTATATTAATATATAAAGCTGAAGAGTTTGTTTGTTTGGTTGAACGCTATGATCTCAGGAACTACCAGTCTGATTTGAGAAAATCCTTCGGTTTTAGATAGCTCATTTATCGAGGAAGGCTTTAGGCTAAGCCCAATAGGAGCGGAGCACCAGTGAAGAATGTTTCAAAATCGGGCACTTTATTCGCTTTGATTGCTTCGTGTTAGCGTTAGTATTATATACGTTGCCGTGGTAACGTGGTAAGTTTCTATCGATTTCAAAGATTATTTTGTGTTCCTATTCAAAAAGTTTATTCTATGTTAGTTTTGTTTCCAATTTTTTTTATTTGCATTCTATTACGTATTATAAAAATAAAGTGTGTGTATGTAAAAATAAATAATAACTTTTTGGTGAATGTATATAACTACTAATAACAAAAAAAAAAAGATTTTGATATTCGGTCGATATTTTTATATTATTATATTTTGTCTGTTTGTTTCTTAGTTCCGGGTAATCTTCGAAACGGCTGGACTTATTTTAACGGGAATTTTACTGGCAGATAGCCGAAATTATAGCGGTTGACATATTCTATTTTATGTGTCCGCGGCTTCGTCCGCATTGCTATTTCTAAAATGGTTGGACTGATTATCACGGGATATTCACAGGTAGATAGCAAACCTTATAAAAAGTAATTTTGGTTTTTTATTCGCCTTCCGCCGCAGTAGAATATCCGAAATGCTTGAACTGATTTTCACGGGACTTTCACTGGCAGATAACTAGCTAATGAGCTATTTTATTTTAAGCTAGCGAGCTTGGTAGACGTTGACCCGCCCTGATAATAAAAAGAAAACCTTGACAAATTATACCTAAACCTTCCCCATGAACCGTTCTACCTATTGGTGAAAACGGCATGAAAATCCGTTCTGTAGTTTTTGACTTCATCGCGAACAGACAAACAGATAGACCACAGGACTTTGTTTTACACTATGAAGTGATGAACTTGTTACCTGTGCATTCGTTCATGTGAATTTAATAAAAATAGTTTGTTTACTGTAAACAAGCGCGTGAGACGTGCGCTGTACTGGACTCCAAGAATAAATGTATGTAATTTGAATTATATTATCATTTTGGTCAATTTGGCGGCCATTTTGTTTTATTTACCGCGTTTGCATCTACATAACTCAGTGATTATAGCTACGTATAAGAATAATACAATTATATCGACAATATGGGCATGTTATGTCTATATAATAAACAATTTAACACATATTGTTCGATAATGTATAGTTTAAAATTTTGATTACTTTCTTATATAGTGTTAATGAGCACTGAGGGTGGTACATAGTAGGTTAAAGTTCCAGGTATGTTGCTGATGATAAATCCCATCCCATTCGATATACTATTCGTATTCACATATCTAATGTACACGTTACATGTTACAGTAGATGGCGTAATGTAAAATTGTAAGTAGGTGTGTACATTACAGAAATGCTTTTTCAAAAACATTTGTAACTATGACACCATAGTTATTTAATACATTTAAATAACGCGTGCGAAGCCGCGGGGGACAGCTAGTATATTATAATTTGGGAACATGTCGTTTCTAAACTCAGAATCCTTTGTGTTAGGCGACCATATATAAATATATATGATAGGATTCGTGAACCTAGAACCTGAACAGAGAAAATGCGGATTCGACCCTCGTGCAATCGATTTGTATACTAAATTTTTTTATAACACGTTCAGTTTAAGAATGAACTCTGGATAATCATTGAAACATATTTTCACAGTCATGGTATGTTAGTTTTTACCCGTGCTTTCTTTCCGTTCTCTTCTAAATGAAACGACTTGAACGCCACCTGTTGCCCAATGAGTTGCACTAACTCAGAAAGAATCACAGTAGTCTACCAAACTAACCAAAGTTCCAGCAAAATAAATAATATAGATTCGTTCATAATAAATTAGAAAACAGCAAACTAAGTTAATTGTTTTCAGTATGCCATAATACTAACGCTGCTTTATACTGACAGACCTTCCTATATATCTAACCTATATGAGTTTCAATATTAATTCTTAACCCAAAGCGGCAGCACTCGCGCTTTTTTGTTCCGCTGAAAGGTCTTGTTGGTAATATATGAGCCGTTACATTTAATTATTAGCTAAGTCGTATTTGAATATTTCATGTAACATGTTAATTTTTTTAAGACTTCCAGTTTTTATACACCGAAAACGAAATTCAAATTTCTACTTTTTTTATGATCTCTATAATTAATACTAGTGGGCCCAGCGGACGTTGTCCTGCGTTGATAATAAAAAAAACTTAAGAGTCAACCGCAGCGCCACTTACTGGGTCCAATTGTGAATCTAAACCATTCTCGAATCCACTGAAACACGCACACAAAATTTCATCAAAACGATCCAGCCGTTTAGGAGGAGTTCAGTGACATACACACGTACAGAAGAACTTTATATATAAAGATGTACCAAATTAGATAAGTAACATGAAATATGAGGAACAGATAAAATGTGATTTAGCATGAGTACTTAAGCCTACAAGTTGCAAATCTTACATAGAACTAAATTCTTGTTAGGAGATTCAATAGAAGCAAACGTCTGTCGACTGCATTTCTTTTTAGTACGTACATTAGCCAGTCCTAGTGTTACGTGTTCAGTTGTTTCTAGTAAAAGTCTTTTGAAATATTTATATCCTTCTTTATTGAAACCATGCGGACGATACATCAATGTCTCAGTTTTATATATAGCTTTGTTTAGATGAAAATCTACTTTTTCTTCTTTGGAATAAGGTTTATTATAATCACATTTGTGTATGTTTTCAATGTTTGACATCTTTAGTGGTGTTCTGGTCACTTTTGCCTTCCATTTGAATATATGGAACGTTTGAATTGGAGTATTACGAGTTAGAATAATAAACTGGTTAATTTGAAGTAAAATAGTGTGTTCGGAGACGTCGTGGCTCTATATAGATTCGAATGGTGATATGATTGTGAGATTTTGGTGATCAAAAAAAAAAGTCGAGACAGTCATAAGGACTGACGACAAAAATTAAAAACTTAATGTAATAACTGTGATCTCTTTTGTTTTTTTTTTTATATGCCTTATTGAAATTTCATAATTTGTATTTTGAAATTATTAACTAATTAGTCTGATTTTCACATCTATTGGTGCTCCGAACAATAATTAAATATATCTTATACACTTTATTAATTAGCCAAAGATGTGACAGTCTGTACAATCACAATATTATACGTAAACAGGCCGCTATACTATATATACGTCACTAGTCTGACGCAAGCTGCTCAAGCGCAATACGCTCGGTCACGCTTATTTAGCATCTCATGACTCGAAATCATAACTTTATCTCCAGCCAAAAATACCGCACAACGCGCCGAAAGAAGTTTTCACTTCGAAAATGTAGTGAGTATATAATACTTAGATAGGATCGTGTCTGATAAGATACCAGCCGCAACATTAAAAATCTGTTAAGGTTTATCACCTTCATGATAGATTAATGTGTTTAAATGTAAACACCAATCTGATATTATGAGATATATTTTAAGGAATACGAATGAGCACGGATACATACACGCAGTAAAAAAGGAAGTGACAGTTGACAGTAGTGACAGTAGTGACATTACATTATTCGAGACGCAATTGAATAATGTTTACAGAGCATGCTATAAACAATCATTATCGAAGACCTATTTTATTTACCTTTTTTATAGCATTGCGTTTACAAAGATAAGTAGCTCTAATACTTTAAATATTTTCAAGTAGTTGCAATTGAGTATCAGTTCCTCTTTGTTCACGTTAGATTCTCGAGCTAAAAGGCTCGAAAGTCATAAATGAGATTGTTGTTAAGCACTAAAGCTTTGAAATATTTTAAAAGAAGCAAACGATAATGGCTTAGTTGATAGCGAGTTTGGATACAACATCGATGGGTTTAGGTTCGAACTCTTGCAGCTCATTTGGAGCTTCTGGAGAAGAAAAACACCGTGCTGAAGCCATAGCATGGTGGTAGGATTTTTTGTAAGTCTGCTTGGGTAGTTATCACCGTTGAGTTAAAATCTGTCGCCAAGCGTCTGTCTGTGTGTTCCGGCAAACACTTAACAGTCAGCCACCTCTAAGTTTGGCGTGTTTACCATTTTAGAACACGTTATCATTTAACATGATACTGTGGAGAATCGCTAAAATTTAAAAGATAAAAAAAAATCTGACTCTAAAAATATTAAGAGTAGAAAGAAGCCAGTTGTTCAATTGCGCAATATTATTGCTCTCATTTCTAATTAACATACATTATATAACTTGTACCACTTCTACAAATCAACACAGAACTAATCACACCTCAAAGGTTAACATTGATTAGACCGCTTAGCATAGAGAGCGTGTTAAAGAAATATATACATTTGAAAAAAAATGACTCTTCATCCTCACAATTGGGTAAAAAAGAAAATTAGGCGAGAGATAATTGTGATATTGTCTATGTAGCAGATATATCTGAATTCTCATTTGTTGACAGTCTTTGGGAGCTTCACAAGGACCGGTAATACCGTCGCGGTTGTTAACAGACCCCATTGAACTTGAAAGAAGATTAGCAGAGGCAGGTCATGATGGCTTTGGAGCACTATGCGAGGACACCACGCCTTCATCTCCACCTCCGACAATCATCGAAGAGAGATTACATCATAGGGTACGATCATTTTATAATTTTCCTTTGAGTACAGTAGAAAGCTTTCCAACATAAAATTGGTAAATTGTCACCCTTAGTTTAAAATATGTCGCCTGATAGTGTATGTTGTACATCTGCGTTTGACGTAATCTCTCCAGGCTAACCGTGTAGCAATTTGCGGACACATCGTCACTTAACATGGCCGGAGATTGAGGTCACATCTAGCATATTTAATAGTATCGATAACGCTAGCTTACAGAGAGTACCTATTGCTAGCTAAAGGCTTCATCTTAAAACAATGTGCTGTCTTAATTATAATTCATCGACATTCGGCGATACTATAAAATTGTGTTTCAAAGGCTCTGATTTCAACGAGATGCTTTTGTCACCATCAATCGGTAATTGGTAGAGTTACTAAATTGAGTGTCTAAAAGTTTGTTTTAGATTTTGTAGGTTTTAGCGTTCAACAACAATGTTGAATGACGGCGTGACTTAAGATAGTAAACACGTTAAATGTAGAGGAGGATTGGCTCTCAAGCCAAGTTGCTGGAACACATCTATTTATGGGTGATAAATTTTCAATTTGACGATTGTAGCTAGCCAGGCAAATTTAGAAATAGCACTACTATTATATATCATGCTATGGTTACATCACGATATTTCACGGAAAGCTCCGGTTTTCGAAAACCCTGCTAATTGATGCATCATCATTTTAACATTAACAATATCAACTTCCAGATAACCTATTGCTGACTAAAGCTTACAGGCTTAATGTAAACCTAGATCTAAGACCGGGTTTTAAGTGTTCCAATTACCTCGCCATATTGTATTTTATTGTAGCACGGCAATGTGACTACACTATGCCTGATGGTGTGTAGAGTACAATTCAAAAATAAGGGTGACTACCGAGAGATATGCCATCTATCGTGCTTTTGGTTCTGCGCTATATAATAAAATTTTCAATTTACACGTGAATTCCAAAAGATTCATGGGTAGGGATATCGGATCAATTTTGCCACTAATATATATATATATATATATAATTTATATATATGTAGCCGGTAGCATCAATAGTGGCGGTTGTGCCTCGTGGAGCGCTGGCTCCATCGCCGCGGCCTCCGCCGGTTATCACAAAGCAGTCTCCGCCGCAGCCGCCTCCATTACGGTAAGCCGATTAATGCTCGCTTAAGATTCGACAGCGGTTGCCAAATCTATATACCGGCTTTGTTAATATAAAATCCACTGTCATTAATTAATCGGGAGAGTAAAATTGTTTTTTTTCCGGAAAAGAAGCTAGAGGTGATTCTTTTATGCGGAGCAAAAATTTAGGTGTAAATACGTTTTATATTGTATGTATAAAATGAAGACAACTTAAGGATCAATAAATGCCAATTTTAGATACCTATAATATTATTCTCACTTTGTTTATATCAAACTCGTGCGTATATTATGCGAAAGCCTGAACTTATGGCTCAATTTCAGAGAGGTCAAAAAAATTATGAAGGCTCTTCATATCGTTTGAAATTATAGAAAACTCATTAGTCTTTCGCTGATTATCGGTTGTACGTTATTATTATTAACAATGATAATAATTGGCTGTTGTTATCGCAATGTGCAGTAACCACATGCATGAGAGTTCATCATATCGTTAGATCGAAACACACGTGAGAGGGATTTGTTTAATTGGTGATTAACTATGTTGTGTAATCATTTGATGAATGTTAACTATACGTTGCAGAGAATTAATTTAGATTTTAGTTTTTTTTATTTGAACTCACAAAGCGACTGTACTATATCTAGTCATAGGTATAGCTGAATTTAATTATAACGGCGACCACCGAGAAATCTACAGTCTATTGGTAGTCGTTACTGTTATACCAGCCCGAAAGCTTCTCATTGGCTGGATAACTTCCCAAAGAACCAAACCAAAAAAAACTGACTAATGTTTTTTTTTATGTATTTAATGCCAGGTAAACTGGATCACATTGTGGTACAGATACCTGCCACTCCATTTTCTGTCTACATAATAATCGTGATTGCGTCCCAACGTCACATTTATTATTATTATCAGGTTATTGATGTTTACAAGTAATTTATCCAGGGCTGGTAAATTCGTTTTCTCGTATCGTCACTGTTGCAGTAACTTCATCGCTTTTACACGGTTTTTAAGCTCCACTTGGTACGGTACGATGCTTCGAAGCACCTTCTCGCCATACTTCTGTGTGTACTATTCGTGGATATCGGATTTACGGGGGGTAATATGTACATCAAATTTCTTACCATAAAAGGCAGAAATCGTTGAAGTCTATTAAAAAGGCTGCCATTTTTTAAGTCCGTAAAACGCTTTTATTTGTTCCCAAGAGAGAAATTATTATCTAAATACACTTTGACAGCAAATTTTTTTTTAAATTTTATTATCAGTTCTAAATCTGTTCTTTAATGGTCCTGAAAAGTAACATTTATATTTTACGTTTGTTGCAAGTGCAATAATGATGGATAAAATAATCAATCCCGGTAGATAAGAGATCCAGCCTACAGTTGGAAACTGTTTAATTTTGACTATTATCTTTTTGTTAATCTTTGTTAAACGTTAATCTTGCATTCAAATACTGTTCTCTCGAGGCAGTACCATCTATATATTCATATATGATCACCATGTACATAGATATGTGGACACCAAAGTTGCGCTGCTAACCTGCCATTTACGATTCCCTTAGATATTCACACATCTCTTATGATTCGGTTTTTTTTGCGCTTCCTAAAGTTAAGTTTCGTTATTGCCAAAATAAAAGTCAAATTAAATCTTTATTCTTACTAGATTACCGTTGGATATGGCAGTGCGAGGGAACGGAACACCAGAAACGATAAGTTACGAGGTATCTCTGAACAAGGATTCGGCTCTGGGATTAGGCATAACCGTGGCTGGATACGTTTGTGAACAAGGTATGTATCCTTATGACTATGTTTCAGATATATTTCTACTTTTAGATACATTTCTTTATCAGGTTCCGCAAAGGAAATTATGAATATATGGCTAATTCGATTTTGTAATATAATGCATATATTTTTATCATAATGTATGTAATTATTAGTACGTCATACATAAACAATCATAGCAGTAAGTGAGTGGATAAGAACACTGCAATATCTGTCTGGTACTCCACCAGGTCAACTTCGGTATTTATCATCAATCTTTTCTGAATTCTTCTGAATTGCAATCTTTGTTTACTTGAACTTAATTGACAAAACTATTTTTGAATAGAAACATCATGAGGAAACCTGACCTTTTGCAAAATATACTCAAAGTATAATCATGTTTTGGGAAAGTTATTATATAGAATTGTCGATGCTTGAAATGCCTAGTATAGCGTAGACTGGTGTAGGTTAAATCTGTATTGCGGGGTGGTAGGGTGTCTGTACCTGACTGGATCGCGACCACCGTACACCAGGTGGAACACCCGCCATAGTGACACGTTTGGGCGTGTCGCGTTCCGGGATCAGCCGGTGTATATCCAGCAACCAGGGGGGGGGGCTGTCCCTGACTGGGTCGCTTTCAGGCCGGCATGACAGCGGCGACCGGCGATGGATAGTATGTCTTTCGGTGGTCGCCATTGTTTTTGGATTGTACTGTGCTTACCATCAGGCACAGTACAGTCACTTTGCCGAGCTACAATAAAAAAAAAAAAAAAAAAATTTGACAGATTTTGATAAATGTATTTATGTTCTTTTTGTAAAATAGAAAGTAGAATAAAACATACGTGTCATTTGGACAAAGAAATTCTCATTCGGTTTTTATTTAACACGTAATCTTTACTAACGTAACTGAATAAAACAGATAACGTTAGGCCTGTTTATATCATGTGAAGAAAGAAATATTTCATAATGACATGACACAACAAATATTGAATAAATAGAATTGTTTTAATTTTTTTTATTTACCAAGAGAGTGTTGAGAGTATTTAGTATGAACTAGCGGGCCCGCCGAACGTTGTCCCGCCCTGGTAATAAAAAATACCTTGACAAACTATATATTTAAACCTTCCTCATGAATCACTTTATGTTCTAGCGAAAACCGCATAAAAAGCAGTTCAGTAGTTTTAAGTTTATCATGAACAGAAAGACAGACGTGGCAGAGGTCTTTGTTTTATACTATGTAATGATGATATATCCTGAATTAACAAGATATTCCAAGAGGCTGGTGGACACAATTTGATACGAATTACATCGCTTCCCATCGACATATCGTATGAGAATGATATGCGAAGTCACAAAGATTACTCTAATGAAAATTTTGAAGGTGGTAGAGCCACGCTGAAGCTATTACTGGTTTCAGCATGAATGGGTCGGTTTGCCCGGGGTAGTACCACCCGACCCACAGAAAACCGACATGAAGTAACAGCGCTTGCACTGTTGCGTTTCGTTTGGTCAGTGAGAGCGCCGGATACAATACCTCCCCGCCACCATTCCCCTCCTCCAGCCTCACTCCCCTACTGTTGCTAGTGTCTATGGACGGCGGTGATCACTTACCATCAGGTGACCCGCCTGTTTGTTTGCCCCCTATAATATATTTAAAAAAAAAGTAAAATCGTGTGATAATTTACGTACCAATAAGAGAGTCACAGTAATTTCAAAGTCTGCCGAAAAGTTGAGAGATTAATCACTACGTCCCTTACAAAATCTTCAAATGATTTGATGACAGAATCCTTATCTATCAAACCTAAAAGATCGAAGGTAGAAGATACGAAAGTTTCCACAAAGTATTAAGAGCGATAATCGTATTGAATTAAATCTGGGGCATTCTTGAATTTTGAAACTTAGGACAGATGTGTTCAAAAGTATTTCAAGGAATTCTCGGATCGTGCAAATCAATAATACAGTTCTGTTATTTGGAGCACCGAAATAGTTTTGATCACTAAGCTTAGTACATAGAATACACATAACTGTACATAAAATGTGAGAAATGTCCAAGTTTAACACAAACTAATAGCCGAATATTATCGTGGCTATAATAAAATGGAAAAACGAAAATATTTTCCACCAGAAAGTTGGCGAAGACATTGGTCGCTCGTAGAAAACGATCAATTTAATCCTATAACTACCCTCCCGTGCCAAATACACTCCGATGACCTATATTCTGGAACAATACGAATTGGGTATTTATTTCTGGAATACAAACGAATAAAGGTGAAAGAGTATTTTTAAGTTCTTGTATCACCTGTCTAGTCGTTAAAGGTTAGTAAATAATTCGGTGTATCGTATGAATAATAAATGGTACTGATTTGTCTATCGTTTGTGTAACGTGTCTGTAGTTTTTAGATATTGTAAAAAAATTGTTTCAGATGTCCAGGAATAATTTAATAAAATACATTCCAATCAATTTTAGAAATGTTTACCCGTCTGTTTGTATAAATACACATTACTGCTCAACTACTGCGTTCATGATAAAACCTGTCAAAAATCATGAATCATATCTACGAGTAAACATTTAGTGTTTGTTTCATTAAAATCGGTTCGGTCTATCAAAAGTTATTGTAATTTTAATGACGACGCGACTTAAGTACGAGAGAAAGGTAAATAAGAAAATGGAGTCAATACATTCATTCGGATGACTTTATTAGTAACTGTTTTGTACATCAGGTTCCACGCGAATGAAGTCGCGAGCACAGCTAACTGTTTAATGAAAGTAGTTTGAGAAGGATGCTTTAATACAAATGACTTCTTAGAACGTGCAAGAGAGGATCAATTTTATCAGGAGGATACTTTATCCCTTATGGCGATTGCGTTGTATATGACGCAGTTATTGTCATTTCATCATCTATTTAGTGATCCACAAAGGAAGAAGTTTTGTGAACGTAGAATCACATATATAAATGCCAATCACTCAAGATATATTTACTGTACAACACAATTTCGACAATATGGCACATATAGAATCTGAATAGTCAGAATGAGACTTAAAATATAGGTTTTTTTGACAACACTAATTCTCTAGATTATTAGATTGTCGAGTAGGTAATAATATTACAAGTGTTTTTGTGATACTTTCAATGTTCTAACAAGATGGTGGCCCCCTAGTTAGAACTTTCCAGGGAGTTTTTGTGGCATCTCAGAATTCATGATCCGCGGTATTATTTTCCACCCATTTCACTTATGCACAATAACCGAACTATATTACGTAAAATGCCATCAATATTACAAAATATAGAGTCAAATAACACAAGATTATGAATAAAATATAAAAGCCACTACGTAACAGAGTAATACCTAAAATATAGTTGATATTTGTGTGTAACTCCTTATTCGTATTTGTCTGGTTAGCTAGCATTATCGATATAAATCCTCTATAGAAGTGTTGTAGCTGACAAACCTTAGATTTAGTTCCATTTCGAGATTTAGTGTTTGCATTTTTAATAATGACTTAACAGCAGATGATAACAAGTCTAAACAATATTGTATATTTTTATCACTATCCAAAACAGGTTATGAATTAAGGCATAATTTAGTCGGTGATGATAACAAACTAAGAAAACATGTTCCATAGTCCACACTATCAGCAAGTCTTTCAAAATTGTGTCAAGTATCTCATTCATAAAGTTTTTGTACAATATAGAAAGTATCCAATACTATGATAATACCAGTTATGCTGTATGTATCTGTGTGCTGGGCTAAGAAAGAGACGGATGAGAGAAAATTGCATGTGGCAGAGATGCGAATGTTAAGGTGGAAGTGTGGTGTGACTAGAATGGATAAAATTAAGAATGAGTATATCACAGGTAGTTTGAAAATAGCACCAGTGACGGAGAAGTTGAGGAGTAATAGGTTAGCATGGTATGGGTATGTCATGAGGAGAGATAAAAACCATGTAACTAGAAAAGTGTTGAGTAACTATAGTGGACAGATATAAGACCGAAAAAGGTATGGATGGACTGTGTGAAAAATGATATTTGCGTAAAAGGTGTGTGTACTGAGATGACATTTGACAGGAGAGAGTGGAAAAAGAAAACATGTTGTACCGACCCTACTTAGGTGGGATAAGGGTAATGATGATGATGAGAAAGTATCTAATATCTTCAGAGTGCTTAAAGTACATGAGAAATCGTTGGGAAACTGTCTGTAGTATTCTCCTGAGTTAGAGAACCTCAAATACATTTTAATATGAAAAAGAAACTGATTATTGTCTCACAGTAGCAGAAAAAGCATTATGTAGATAGTATTTCTCTATATACTATTAAGTTGATACGGTGTAGTGATGTCTGCAAATCGAATCGTGCATCAAGGAAGTGGTTTATATTAAATCGCGTTAGCTTACCGCATTTCCTCTTGATCTTTCCTTATCCTAAATCCGATAAGTGACCGACACTGAGTCAGTAGTGTACGCTATAAGTGAATTTAGATTTTAAGGAATAGTACGACTTTTAGCTACTGTTAAAGATATTAATTTTAAAGGCTATCTAGTATATTATGCATTAGTATCTATATACTGCTTGATTTCTATTATATATCATTACCTATGAATTGCGAAATTATCACTAATTCATAAAACATTACTCTCATAGAAAAGAAATGCCGTATCGATGAGTGTTCTACTTTGATGTTTTTTTTATATCGGTTTAGTGTTTTACTATATTTTCGCTGTTATGTAACTATGTAGTCGATTATGTCAACACGTTAAGCCTACAATATGATTAGCTCTCAAGTGTAGCTGCCTGAATATATGTATAGTATTCACTAGCTTCTGCCTGCGACTTCTTCCGCGTGGAATAGTTACTTTGTGCTAACGCTAACACGCAGCGGAAGCTCTCGAAAGGAAAAAAACTCCGATTTTGACACACTTCATTGTTGCTCCGCTCCTATTGGTCTTAGTGTGATTATAGTTATATAGCCTTCTTTGAAAGAGTTTTTCAAGTCAGACCAGTAGTTCCTGAGATAAGCGCGTTCAACCAAACAATCAAACCGTTCAGCTTTATAATATTAGTATAGATTAGCCCTAATTCTAACAGAATGTTACGTTTTCATTACAATATTTGACTTGTCCAAAACTCTTATTAGGCTTATTGTATGATTCAAAATCATGTAGATTGGCGTGCTCTTCGAACATATTACTTTCAATTATCATCGCTTCACCAATCGCTTCTCACTTACGCCCAGGATTAATTAGCTAAAGTAATATCCTAATGGGTTTTGCACATGCCCGGCTCGTAGTCGACCCGATAACCTCAATGTTGATCATGGAAAGATATTCCTAATTAACTTTCTGTTTTATTCATTTAAAATTAACAAGGACTAACACGTAGAGAGATGTATGTTGGTTGGAGTTTCCCTTTAAAGTAAAGTACGTATCAAATTTATAACAGTTAGTTTTTTTAATACTTTATAGGTATAAGCGTTTAACCATAATTTCACCTGATGTTCAATTACGGTGTGTG
Source organism: Antheraea yamamai (assembly GCA_036509395.1). Lineage (NCBI taxonomy): Eukaryota > Metazoa > Arthropoda > Insecta > Lepidoptera > Saturniidae > Antheraea > Antheraea yamamai. The sequence goes on from AP028451.1 coordinate 2,774,889, forward strand.
GTCCAAGATGAGAAACACTAAACTTAGAAGAGGGATTATCTCTCAAGTGCAGCTGCCATCATGATATGGTTTAATCACGTTGTTAACTGAAAGCTTCACCTCATTCTAAAAGATTCGAACCTACAATGATCAACGCGGTACCGAGAACACTATAATCTCTGAGCCGTTATTGCTTCAAAAGGTAGTACCCAATACTGAAATGCTAATCGAATTTAAGCTTAGATTGTGAGATTGAAAAGAGCCAATGACTACATAGTGCCTTACTATGCCTTTCCATAACTACAACAATAAGAGCATCAGGTACGCTGCAGATCACTTGATTGACAAATGCCCAAGAAGACATGAAGTATCTTCACCTGACTAATGGAGATATACAAATAATTAATGGTGCTTCTTGATTAAAATTATTAAGATTATTACTGGGAAGACGCGAGGATAAAGAAGACGCTGGGAGGAGTGAAACTGAATAGTAAGTAGTAACAAGGCTTCGCTGGATTCTACAATGAAAGCCTTAATGCTTCATTGAGTTTATTAATAAAGTAATACTGTCTCTTGATGTAAAGAATGTGGGTGGAAATATGCTCTTTTGTATAAGCAACATTTCAACTTAGTCTTCAGGAATAATTTTTTGGATTAAATGTTGTATCCTTGTTAATGATTATGTGGAACACTTGTGTTGCAGATTATTCCAAGTTTCGAAGAAATAATGCGACTAAAGATACAATATTCCTAACAAGTTTCGAATCACGTGTCCCCAAAACTTTTCCAATATCAAAGGCGGTACGAATTTATGAAATTAACTCGGATTTTGTTCTGTCTCCAGGGAGATTTATTTTATATTGGATGTTTTTATTTGTAGAAATCTATATCTAATTTATATTGTTTGCAAAGTAGTATATATTTGAAATTAAAAAAAGTAACAAATGCATAACTAATACTCTCGGAATAATGAAGTGAGAAATACTTGTATATTTAATAATTGCTTTCTCGGACATAGTTTTAATGTTTTCGATGACATTTTGTGTTTAGTTAATATTGAACTTATGATGTTTATTCAATTCAATCCTTTTTTGCAAGACATTCAAAAACCAAAAACACTTTATTCAATTTTGAATTAAACAAATATGTTTCTAAGATATTAAGCATAATTTTGCGATTTAAAACAGTAATATATGATCATCTGCCATCACTTACAGTTGTGTAAAACAAATGTTCCAATTATGGAACGGGTTTAATTTAACTATTGTCTATCTAATTCTTATAATACTTTAGCCTTCCATTTTACACAGACTGTCTAGTTTAGGGCCTTAGTTGATGCTGATTTCTTTTAATTGATTTTGTTTTTCGGATTTAAAATATTTCTATTTGTAAGTCTAGTAATCTCTTTATAAAAGTTATTGCGTAACTCTATATAGTGAGAATTCTATGACTGTTGATGATAAGGATCCGGCTCGAATGGACCAAGAAATGGTGGTGCCTCCTTCGATCGAAAACCACCTGTGATGCGAATCAAATGTGATATCAGCGAGAGAAAGTAGCGAATGTTGTAATCACTCACCGGCTCGTTGGAGGTTCGATGCCGGTGGTCGGCGCCGACGAATTGCGATGGTGCAAATAGGATATGGCAAAACGAGGAGCGATGCGAATTGAGTACGCATGCTTCGCCTACGATGTGTGCGAGCGAACTGATTCGGCGTCACAATCGCCGGGGGCGATCGACAAACCAATGCTCCTACCCTCGCTGACACTATTTTCCCTAATTGACTATTTACGCGGCTGCAACAATGACTGTATAGTTTTCCTCCGTTTAAGTTTCCTCACGGTGTTTTTCTTGACAGTTAGTTGATAATTTACAAGCTAAAATGATACTAGTAAATATGATTGGTGATTATGGAAAAATCCCTCGTAAATAGTAAGGTTTAAATTTGTGAACAGCTTATTGATTCTCATAACGATGCTCCTCTTAAATGATTTTTTCCATATTCATCTGTAAAAGTGACTGGTTCTGATCAGTAATTTCGCTCAATTTAGCGTTTGTTCCCAGAGGAATTGAGCGGTATATTCGTGAAGAGTATCAGCGATGGAAGTTCCGCGGACCTCTGCGGGAAGATGCAAGTCAACGATCGAATTGTTGAGGTAAGGTGAATTTAAAATCTAGTGTGTTAATTATTTTGAATTTGAGATCATTCATCGTTAGTTTTAATTAGTTAGGGTTGTTATCGAGTATTGAGGACACCATTGTCTTCCATTATAATAACGTGGTAAAGTTTGTTTCTTCTTGAGTGGTAATATAAGTAAATACTGGCCCAATTTTGAAAATACCTTCCCCTATAAAAGATATGTTTTTTTAATATTTATCATCTTTTTACCCTTATCCCACCTAAGTAGGATCGGCACTACATGTTTTTTTTCCATTGTCCCCTACTAGACGCCATGCGATTCACACCTTTAATACACATCGTTTTTCACATAATCTATCCTTACCTTTTTCGGTCTTCCTTAACTTCCATCTATATTCCTTCTATATCCGTCCATCTTCATACTCAAGACTTTTCTAGTTACATGAGTATCATCTTTAATCATAACATGCCCAGACCATGCTAATCTATTACTCCTCAACTTCTTTGTGACTGGCGATCTTTTCAAACTTCCTCTAAACTACTCATTCATAATCTTTCATTATAGTTACACCACACATCCATCTAAACATTCGCATCTCTGCCGCATGTAATTTTTCTCGCCGTCTCTTCCTTAGCCCTGCACTCGGATCCATATAACACGGCTGGTCTTATTATTAATAAAAATAATAACTAATAATAATAGGTCTTTACCTATGAAATTGCCGTTCTGCAGTACTGGCCATTTCAAATCAAAATAATTTTTGTTTGGCTAAGAATTCTGATTTCAAATTAATTTTATTTTAAAAACATGGAATTCTTTTTCCAAAAGTATTCATTTGTTTATTGATTAGTGTTACATTTTCATCGCTTATCAATCTATTTTGTCATCATGGATACGTTAAAAAATCGAGTAATTATGGAATATGAGTACCGTCGTGGCAGCAACGCGGCACAAGCGGCACGCAACATCAACGACGTTTACGGAGCTAACACTACAAACCAACGCACCACCTGTTATTGGTTTGCTCGCTTCCGTTCTGGGAATTTCGACCTGAAAAGTGAACCTCGCGGTCGTCCGAAGACTTTGGTCGACAATGACGAATTAAAAGCGATTGTGGAAGCTGATGATACACAATCTACGGCTGAATTAGCAGCAGCTTTCGACGTTAGCGTCAAAACAATATTGGTCCATTTGCGTCAAATTGGCAGGGTAAAAAAGCTTGACATATGGGTCAACAACAACTGCGATGAAAAATGGATTCTGTTTGATAACCGCAAGCGCTCAGCAAGTTGGTTGGATCCTGGTTCAGCACCTAAACAATGCCCTAAACGAAAACTTACCCCTAGGAAAGTGATGGTCGCTGTTTGGTGATCTAGCGCCGGTGTGATTCATCACAGCTTCTTACCAAACGGAGTGAGCATTACTGCAAATGTGTACTGTGAAGAACTGAACATAATGATGGAGAAGCTGGCACATCTCTAACCAGCATTGGTCAATTGCTCGTCTCCGCTGCTCCTGCACGACAACGCGCGACCTCATACTGCACAGCAGACGGTCTCCAAGTTGCAAGAACTGGGGTTGGAAGTTCTCCGTCATCCGCCCTACTCACCAGACCTTGCGCCTACAGACTACTACTTTTTCCAGAATTTGGATAACTCCTTGGCGGGAAAAAAATTCAATACCCGAGAGACAGTACAAAATGCCTTTGAAGAATTTGTTGCCTCCCGTCCAGCTGATTTCTTTAAGAAGGGCATCAATAAACTGCCACTGCGTTGGCGAAGATGCATTGATTGCATGGGTGATTACTTCGATTAATACAAATAAAAAATACATGAAAAAAATTCGTTTAAATTTTTTCATAAAAAACGGCAATTTCATAGGAAAATACCTAATATTTTGGTTATTGTTTACAAGTGAAGTGGATGGAAGTAATCGCACGGATCATGAATTCTAACTTGCTAAAAAAACATCCTGGAAAGTTTTAACATCTCTTCCATCATTTTGTTAGAACATTGAAATAACCGCTAGATACTTGTAACATCGTTACCTACTTGACAATGACAGTTATAATTTATTAGAAGATTGGTTGCCAAAAAAAATACATATATATATATACTAGCTGACCCGGCTATATATTGCTGTGATGAATTAAAATGATGATAAATTAATTGTGTGGCGCCATCTATGAGATATCTATAACAGTCGGTTCTGTCGAGAGTCGCCGTCTGTTCGAGAGTGATACCACTTACAATAAATAACAATAATCAACATTGACAAACATTTAATTTAATTTGTAATAAAAAAATACTGAGGATATTAATAGAAATATAAATTATCCTATCTGTCAAGTTGGACCAAATTATACATAAATGCCAACTTTCATGAAGATCGGTTGAGTAGTTTCGGAGTTCATCGTGGACAAACATCATGACAGTGGATTATTATATTTTTAAGATATTGCAAACGACAAAGTTTGTGAGGACTGATGGATATTTGTTACTCTTTCACGCCAAAACTTCTCAACGGAGTTTGATTAAGCTCAGCATTAATATGACTTTTATATGCAATACTAGCTTCTGCCTGCGACTTCGTCTGCATGGAATAGTTACTTCCGTCTATCGCTAACGCGCAGCGGAAGCTGACACAAGGAAAAAAAACTCGGTTCTCAAACATTCTTCATTGTTGCTCCGCTCATATTGGTCTTAGCGTGGTGATATATAGCCTATAGCCTCCCATGATAAATGAGCTATCTAACGCAGAATTTTTCAAATCAGACCAGTAGCTCCCGAGATTATCGCGTTCAACCAAACAAACAAACCCTCCAGCTTTTTAATATTAATATAGATTCGTGCCCACCGATATAGATAGATATGCAGATATGGACACATTGCGACAGTATTCATTAGTAATATGCAGTTCAATATTCGTTTAGAACGACGGAACCTCGTGTGACCTCGTATTTACGAACCGGATGATAAACAAGATATAATTGATTAAATTGAGACATCAATCGACCTCGTGTTTGTGCCGTTTTAATTAATTGTCAGACGATTTACGTCATACAAATGATGTAGCATTCGAACTGGAGGGCGTGTCAAACGCTACAAGTACATTACATAATTGTGTTAATAGAATATTATTAATTAACGCGTATTTCACAGTCGTACCACCTTATTCGCACGGTTGGTGAAATTGAAAATGAAAGACGTAATTTGTAAAACTTTTATGCACATATAGAGTAACTGACTGACCAACATATTAATTTCAATGCCAGGTTCCATTTGTAATGGTTACTATTTTTGTAAATAATTTAAATGATTTAATATGGCATTTATAATATTTTTACTAGCTAAAATGATATTCAAATGATTTAATCGGACTTATCACATGAACTCTAGCTCCACCCTATTAGAGAGTTCGACCTATAAAAGACAAGATGTCGTTGATCTGGGGTGTAGTTCGGTGAAGCTGTTAAGGCCTTGCCAGACCTATAACGTACTTAGTCAATTCAAGAAAAAAACGATCTGGGGCTACTTCCATGTCAAAGTGTTAATTGGTTGGTAACACTACAGAGTGTTAATTGGTTTCCTTGGCTGACCGACTATACGTTGCTTATTATACTTTAAAGAAGGATTTTTAAAAATTCAACCCCAAACGTGGTGAAAAAAACGTTTCTATAAAGAAACGTAACTTTTTAACTTCGATCTATAAAATTGGTATTCAGCAGTTTCAAAGCATATTTTTTTATCGGCATGACGTTCTAATATGTATATACTATTACATTAATATTCTTACTATTAGGAATGATAAAATATAGACTCTTATATATTAATAACAGAAAATAAAGAGTCGAAAATCATTACACCGTTGAAAACGCGCACTAAGCCACGGGAAATTGCTAGTATGATATAAAGTATCAAGAGACATTCAAACAAATACGGAAATTAATGTCGCTTTTACTTAACCAGTACAGCGACCAATTTTCACCAAAATCCCATTAGATTGACGGATTTCAGTCGATATAAATGTAATTGTTTTATAGAAAGCCACTTTAAATCCATTATATATAAAAAAAAAATACATAACGCCTCTAGATTTGAACGTGCTAATCTCTGAAATCACTATAACAATTTTGTTATAGTTTCCACTGACAAATAGACTCACTATCTAGAAAAGTTTTTATATCATTGTATTCTTTATGATATGTAGCGAAAAAGCGAATAAAACGTTTTGGAAAGTTATTGATAGATATAATTTTACAAAAATTATGGTATACGAACAGGGACTTAGTTCTGGAATAATCTAGTGCCGTCTGTTTTGATGTTGATAAAAGAAGCACTTTTAATTTTTGTATTCATATCTATTTGATTTATTACAAAACATACGTTGGTACTCGCTGAGCGCTAAGCCATGGAGAAGAAATAATTGCTAACAGTTTACAAACAAATTATGTTGGGTTGCCAACACCGTCAGTAGTACTGAGATTTGTTTTCTTGTGAAGTGTAAGGCCAGTTATATCAAAGTCGAATGAACTGCTTTTATAATGTATTCTAAGGGGCAGTAAGGTTCGTATTGTCGAGTTTTATCGTCCATTGGGTCGTTTGAATACGAATAAACGATGTTTACAGGCCAGCGAGTAGGTAGAGCGAAAGATTTTGTACAATTACAGACTGCGTCGGTATTTCTGTGATTTGAAAAGTTCTTGATGCTTCATTCCGTATTTGATTGTTATTCTGGTTTGATGATTATCTTGTAACATAAATTCGATTTATTTAGTTCAAATGATTACATTAATACTAGCAGACCCGGCGGACGACGTCTTGCCTTAATAATAATAAAAAATAAACAACATTGACGATTATTTAATTTGTAACTAAAAAATATTGAGGCCATTAATCGAAATATAAATTATCCTATCTCTCAACTTGGACTAAATTATACAGAAATGCTAACATTTCAGGAAGATCGGTCGGTTAGTTTCGTAGCTCATCGTGGACAAATATTGGATTTTTATATAGTTAGAAGATAATGTCACAAACAATTTTGACTATTCCCTAACACATTTATGCCGGAACACCGCCACAAGACGACTAGTCGTTGTGAAGAATTCTGTTATTATATGGTGGATGTCCCTTCAATTTTAACGAAGCGACATATTATATCGTTTATTAACTCTTGTCGTCTATCTTCTCTTATAATTTGAGAGTGTTCAGGCGAGGAGCTTATAGGCATTTCTTGCGTGAGTGCGATCTGTCGTTGCTTCATGCATTACTTATTACCAGTGGAGCTACAGGCCAAGCGCGTATCTCTAAAATATAAATACCTTTGTAGGTGGTAGAGCCACGCTGAAGCTATTTATACTGGTTTCAGCATGAATGGGTCGACTCGTCCGGTGTAGGACCACCATCTCACAGAAAACCGACGTGAAGTAAAGTGCTTGCACTGTTGCGTTTCGTTCGGTCAGTGAGAGCGCCGGATACCCACCTCCCCTCCTCATTTCCCTCTCTCCCAAACACGGGCCGGCAGCGCACTTGCGACTTCCCTGGTGTTGCTAGTGTCAATAGACGGCGGTAATCACTTACCATCGCGTGACACGCCAGTTCGTTTGCCCTCTATTATAGGAACAGGTTCTCTGTAACTATTAACTAGATCCTAAATCAATATACGCGTTATTTTATTCCTGTTATATTTTGTATTGTAACTAGCTACCGCTCTGGCTACGCATAGGCATGCTAACGAAGAAAATAAGACCAAAATTTCAAGTTCAATTTGAGAGTCGGTCCCGCTCTCAGTTTAGCATGTTTCTGATCTAGTCAAATCCTATAACCTATAAAGTTATATATATTCCTGTGGGATGCTTTGGCTGAATGCGAAAGAAAAATAACACTATAAGAAAAATAATTCAAAGAAAATCATAGGAAAACACCGAGAACCGAGTTGTTAATAAAACAAAGCCGAGAGTGTATACGTAACGAATGACGTAATATTTTCCGTTCACACATACGACAGCTATTCTTTTGGGGAGCGAAATCATAAATCACGGTATTTAAGATCTCAGCCTGTCCGTAAATGTATTAGGAGAGAGGTATTTTTGTTTGCTATCTTCTCTCACTGCCCTTACAATAATTTATAATTAAGTGCAAGCTATTGTAACGGATAGTAGTCCGCGCTTACTTCTCTCCAGTTATCAACATTTACTGACAACAGATAAAAACAAAACCAAAATGAAATCATTCAAAATCAATATCAAAGATAGTTTATTCAATGTAGGCGCTTATGAACGTCAAACCTACCACCGGTTCGGAAAACAACCCAGTTATCGAGAAGAATTCTGTCAGTAGAATACCAAATTAATAATTAAAATATCACAATATACGTTGTATTTGGATATGTATATACCAGATGAAAGGTTAAACTCTCGCAGTGTTCTAGGATATAATACTTCATGGTCATATTTAACATATAAAATAATAATATCAAAACAAATAATAATAAATAACAAAGAGAACCTAAGTTAAAGTTTGTTTTAAGACGTTCAAAAGTATAAACACAATCGTAATACTCCTAGATGTAACGACCGGTGCCCGGAGCTGTAAGGGGCGACCCGGAGTTAATAACCTTCGATAATAAAACGAATAATAAACCGTTTTGTTTTGTTCATACCTTTCCCACGTTCACTATCAAGTGAAAGTGGATTCACCCGACGGTCCGGTGACACTGTGCGTACACTGTTTAACATAGAAGCGTAGGGGATTGCATATAATTTTTGTATTTTTCTAGATAATTAGGTCAAATATTAAACACTTATTTTTTAAATTGATTCAGGACGAGAATCGAAAAATAATAATATTGGTATTGTCTAAACAGTCACTTGATATAATATAGGTTATATAATTCTTCGATATTCCCTTTATTTTGTAGGAGAAAGTTTTTCATTTTTCAAGCTCCGTTATGAAAGTGTCGAGACGTTAGTTTTTGTGTTTGTATTTTGTAATGCGCCAGACCGTTTCGAGAATTTAAATATCATATTATAACATGCATAGTCATCACTTACGAACTGTATTATAGAGTGGATAGTAAATATATATACAAAGCTGTATTTTGTATATTAAATATACCTAGCAATAGGTAAGTATATCGATGATGCTGCGATATTAGAAAAACATTTAAAAATGTAAGATGAGTTGTTAAGAAAAGTGAATGTGATAGTGTTTTGCATTAAGCGAAATAAATTGGGCAGATAAAAAAAAGTCGAGGCAGTCGTAAGGACTGTCGACAGAAGTGAAAACTCAAAACAATGGAATAACTGTGTTTTCTTTTGTGATTTTAAAATAGTCATAGTCTGAATTATTTAGATTTTATAATTTGTATATTGAAATTATTAACATTAGTCTCCCTTTCACATCGATTGGCACTACGAATAATAATTATATACATTTTTATACAGTTTATTAATTCACCAAACACAATATGATGGGCTGGACAATCTAAATATTATTAGGTGTAGATAGGCTCTTATACTACGCGTCGCTAGTCTGACGCAAGCCGCGGAAGCACAATACGGCCGGTCATGCTTACATAGCATGTCGTGACGCGAAATTATAAATTTATCTCCTGCCAAAAATACCGCTTAACGCGCGTATAGAAGTTTTCACTTCAAAAACATTAGTGAAGCGACCGACTGCTATCTTGTTTCCATGTTATTTTTATATTATTTAATCATTACATAGTATAAAACAAAGTCCCCTACCGCGTCTGTCTGTCTGTCTGTTCGCGATAAACTCAAAAACTACTGAACGGATTTCCATGCGGGTTTTCACCATTGGATAAAGTGATTCATGAGGAACGTTTTGGTATATTTGTCAAGGATTTATTTTTAATCAGGGCGGGACAACGTCTGCCGGGCCCGCTAGTTGTATATATTTGTTATTTAATAATGAATATGGAAAATTTCACTACCGTAAAAATACATAAAAGAACCAATTACCGAGATAATAACGTTCATAATCGCAGTGACCTAATTTTGAAGCGATGTGACGCTACACAGTTAACCCGAGAAACAAAGTTGTGCCTCTTGATAACTCGAGACTAGAGCTTTTGTACGAGCAGATTACGAAACGTAGATGGGGAATGGACTTGAAGAGAGGCTGTTTTAATGAGATATTTAATGATATCACAGGAGGCCAAACAGGTCACATCTACCAAAAATTGCTATTGTTTCATTTAGGCCATGAGAAGGCATTAGACAATGCCAACGATATCATAGGTTTGGAAAAATATCTCAGCTTTCGACAAGAACTGACAAAAAACGCGATCTGATTTATCTTTTATTTATCTATATTTTTATTACACGTTATTGTGTTCATAGTTCTTTTAGTAGTGTAAATAGAGGAATGACATTTCCAGATAATCTTTCGCACAATGATCTACCCTATAATAATCATTTTGCATTCAAATCGGCTTGAAATGGTGTTTAGAACTTACTGTCCAGGTAATTACCTGATGAAGTGCTTTGGACCCTTACTAGAACCTAACGCTTTTGTCTAAAAAATGATGGGCCTTTACTGAGTCCTTAGTCCTTACTAAATTGTGTCCTGACATCATCGGCGCCACTCATAAAGTCATTGTCTATATACCATGGGGGAAATCATGTTTATCTGAGAATATCTACAATATATATTTCACATTACTAGAGATGTGGTTTAAAGCTAAAACTTTGTCTTCAAACTGATGAGTTTGGCTTTTAGTACTCCAGTTAAAATCTGTTCTTTTAGATTACTAGTCACCACCCACGAATTCAACAGTTTTAAATTACAAGAAAATATTCTATAACAATAAAATACAGCCAAAAAATAAAGCCAAAAAATAAAGCCACTGAATGGTAAGTTATAACAAAAACCTTTATGATGAACTAGCCTCTGTTACTTTGGGCTAACGCTAACACGCAGCGGAAGTTCTCAAGAGGAAAAAAACCCCAATTTTGAAATATTCTTCATTGATGCTCCGCTTTTATTGGTGTTAGCGTGATGATATGTAGCCTATAACCTTCCTTGATAAATGAGCTTTATAACACTGAAAGAATTTTTCAAATTTGACCAGTACTTCCTGAGATTACCCTCTACAACGCCACAAACTCACAAACTTTACCTCTTTATAATATCAGTATAGATAAGCATTTAGGTGTGCCAATTTTATTATAGTTGGTCAAACGGCTTTGGAGTTTATTGATCTAAGATATACCAATATCCATTCTGCATCCCAAACTATACTATTAATCGAAAGTATACTGTCCATAGACATGTTAATTATAATATAACACTTAATAATTATATTAAAAGATAGCTTATAACTGTAATTTCGAATTGGCTAATTCCAGTCGATGAAAAGATTTCAAGAATCAGAGACTAGCTCATAAACTTTACCATATAAAAGTATTGGATTAAAAGAAAACTTTTGTTTCTTGCTTTCTCTGCACTAGTATTTCTTCATTTCAACAAAGAAATTCGCATAACAAGGACAGTCTTTCTTGTCATGTACCTGCCAATAACTATATAAATTTGATCAAAGGTTGTTGTCTGGTAACCATTTTTTTATACGAAACTTCTAGAGTAATATACAAGTCACTGGTTATATTCCTATTTATTTTTGAATTTTTGTGTTCCTCTCTCAGCAGTATAAATTATAATATGTCCAGGTTGATGGAGTTTCTCTTAACGGCGTAACAAATCATAGAGCAGTCGCGTTACTACGGGATGCCAAGGGACCGATTGTTCGTCTTAAAGCATTAAGGTATTTCAATCGGTTAAAGTAATGTATATTCTATATTCGATAGTTATATAAAAATTAAACTTTGAGCTCAAATAACTTTTAAACCTAGAAGCATAACGAAAAATCATAAGAAACCTTTAGGTACATAAGAAACTTAGGTTGGAATGCAAACTATCTTGGATTTAATATCAAAATTTGTTATCAATTCGGAAGCATTTAAGCCCTTAGAAGTAAAGAAATTTGAAAACAACTTGGCATGGGGCCAAGGACCACCCTAATGTACAGCAAACCTGAAATAAACTATATTTCTGAGATCATTTGTACGAGGACTGAGTGAAAATGTCTTGTGAAACTATTAGAAGACTACGAAAAGTAGTACCAGTTATGCAAATTACCGATGCAGTATACGTTTTATGCAAACTATTGCAAATAAATTATATTGGAATGATTCATTTCGCAGATATCTTCGCGGGGCGGGGTTTGAGAAACTCCAGAAGGCTTTGGCAGCTCAGGGTGGAAGGAGATCTCCTATAGCTCCACCAAGCCCGTCAGTTACCTCGCTGGCCAAATATAGTTTCAGTGTGGTTCGTACTTATATTTATTAACAATCACCTTATTTCTCCAACTAGGATTAGTAGAGACAATTGAGAACTAGTTCTATGTATTCTTGCAAGTCTATACATATAATAAGAATTTAAATCTAACGTGTCTGTACTTGTTAGATTTTTGTAAAAAAAATATTTTAGGTGTCTAGGAATAAGTAACAAAATACATTTCAATCAATTTTAGAAATGTCTTTCTGTCTGTTTACATGAACATGGTTCACTGTTAAAATACTGTGTTCATGAAAAAATCCGGTTTTTTTTTTTACCTTTTTATTGTGTTAGTGTAGATTGGAGGAAATATTAATACCAAGCTTTATAAAAAATAGTCCTATATCAAAATTGCAGTACGATGAATCAACGGTGATAGAAGTGGAAGCAGATTCGGAGATCCAAGTGCATCTCCCGTCACCCAACTCCCCGTCAGAGGAAGCGGAGATTGTAATCGGGAGAGATGAAAACGCTAATGAGAAGCAACGACGCATTCAAGACAAGTGGCGGGAGATTCTCGAGTCGGAACAGGACTGGCCCGGACATAACTACAATTACGAAATTGTTGTGAGTAAATACATTGCGTATACTTATTATTTGGGACGATTTACAATCCTATCTAACATTAAGTAATTATGTACCTAGCCCCTGGAATACGCAGTTAAATACTGCGAATACTAAATCTAATAATATATTAAGATATATAACAAGAGTCAGCGTACCTATTGCAGATTTTACAAAGTATAGATATTAATCTAAATGTCAGATCAATACTGTAGAAAAGTAAGTGGTTTTGGAAGTTTGTTATGAAGGAAAAAGTCATTAAGAAAATCGAATAATTAAAATGTACATCTTACTACATTAAGTGGATAAAAGTATGGATCGTAGTCGAAACTAGGTTTTGTCCGCGGCTTGTTCACATTAATTTTTGAACTAACCCTTGAATATAGTACATTTTTTCTGGATAAAAGGTGCCCTCTGTCCTTTTCTGTGTTTTTTACAATGTTTAGGCTGAACTCCATAATGATCGGTTGAATAGTTAAGGCGTGAATACGTAATAAACAAAACTACATTTGCATTTATAATATCAGCAAGGAATATGTGATGTGGAATACTATAATTCCTTTTATTTTAAATATCCTTCCAATGATTGGGACTAAGAGGATAGACGTTACTATTGAAGAAGCTATAAAGTCACATTTCAATCTTTCTCAGTGTTTTTGGCCACTTTAAATATATCCATAAGTTCTGACTTGCGCATAATACAGTCAATGGTCTAATACAAAACAAAGTTAAAATGATATTAGAGGAATCTAAAATTGACATTTATTTATCCCTAAATTGTCTCGATGTTTTATACATCAGGTAAAACGTATACCTATATTTCTTTTATTCTTTTTAATATTTTGCGCAGCTATAATCACATCAGTTAAAAAGTTTGATCAACCCTAATATGTATGTCGTGTAAAGATAAATTCCTAATTATACCGTCGATACTGACCAATAATGTGTTTTGAATTACCTGTTTCCTTTTCAGGTGGGAACAATAATCAAAGACAAGGATAGCGGATTAGGCATTTCCTTGGAAGGTACTGTGAGAGTGGTCTGCGGGAAAGAAGTCCAGGCCAGGCATTATATCAGGGCTATTGCGCCAAATGGACCTGTGGCTAGACTTGGTGTTTATAAAGTTGGCGATGAATTACTCGAGGTATGTTTTGCTCAAATTTTTGCTTTCAAATTTGCTAGAATACGTCTTTAAATAAGGAGTTTTTGGTTCAAAGAACGTAGTGGCTTACTTTAAGTAAAAATGCTGTTTCTGTCAAGAAGACGAAATCCTGCTAGAACGTAAACAATGTGTTATTGTTCTGAATATTAAATTGTGTTATTTTAGGCTGTAGAAATGTATTGTATAATTGTAGAGCCTTTTTTAATCTAGCCTGGATATCAATCAGTTATCCATTTCATCAGTTGAGTATATTGCTGCCAAACAACTATAGGTGTTTATCGACAGCTACACTTGAGAGCCAATTCCCTCCTCCCCCCTTTAGGTCTAGAGTGTTTAAATATGTTAAAACATTTCTATATTAATATATGCTGAAATCTGGTACAATTATGGTATATATTAAAATCCGTGAATAGATATAAAGTTTAGTTTTGATATATCAAAATGTAATAATAGTAAAGAAGTAAAAATAACAAAGCGAATAGTCTTATTTGGAATAAAAAACGTATTTATACAAATTACATATCACATTAGGGAGCGGAGGGAGGATGGGACAAACAAAACCTTCAAAAACACTTCTCGTAATTAATAGAAAACCCTTAGGTACCAAAGAAAGTATAGTAAATGTTTAGGTGCAGACTTGAAGTAAATGATTGATTTTCAGGTAAACGGATGGCGAGTCCTGGGTTCGCATCACGTGGAAGTGGTGACGAGGCTGCGTGCCGTGACGTCACCGGTGCTACTCGTCTGCGTCAGGAAGAAAGACCCTCAGGCACAGGCGAAGAATGAACCTAACTTTGCAAGGGTATCAAATATTGACCTTCCATAGTTTCGAATTCTTTTGGGACGGTGTGAATTGGATTTTATGAAACAAAAAATAGATAGCTATAAATGTATATAGATGGCTCTGAGAGAATTGGATAGTATATTCTTAACGTACTCCAAATATATACAAAGAGAGGGAGATAGAGAGAGAAACGTTAAAATCTATAGCACATTATTTTCTGTTGGATCGTAATGATTATCGCGTATTTTGTATAATTGTATTGTGTGTATTATTAGCACTGTTAATATATAATAAAATATTAAAAAGTGCTAAAAACTAATTGTATCACGTCCGTGGTGTATTCATCTCATTCTCTTAAAAAATAATCAGAATACTAAGTTTCACTTCTATGTGTGAACTCATGCTCGATTTTTATTAGTGTGAGTATAACACATGGTGTATAGTGATCGCAACTCATCGGGTTACCTAATTATTTGTTTATTTTGGTTCCAGAGCAGTATCTTGGGAGGCAGTTTACAAGATCTTTTAACTCCACCTCAAAGGTTGATAAAAGCCAAATCGGAAAGTTCTGTAGCGTCGTTATGCAGCACCACTACTGTCATGTCCTCTGGACATGATCATGATGGTGAGTGACTTCTAGAAGTTATAGATAAAAGCCTGGATGTCTTAACTGTATTGCTTTAAAAATGTACCAAATTTCATTCCAAGTTTTCTTGTTTTAATACTTTGACGACATTTAATACTTTGTAAAAGACTTAGTGTATCACCTTTTAATATTTTGGTGGACCTCTTGGTGGATAACTAGTCTACTATCAAATCATTCGATAATTTTGTAAAGGGTGTAGTGATTAATCTCAGAGCATTTGGTAGAGTTTAAAGTTATACTGATTCCTTAACTTACATCTGAATTACGACGTAAATATTATTTCTGATTTTATACTAACATGCATATGAAACGCATTAATTATTATATTTTCTATTTTATTCATCATTTTTTTTTATATATGCACTACTTACAATTTTTTTTTTTGATAAAAAAAACCGCCTTTTAGTTTGACGAAAATGCCTTGTGGTATTAAGCTCGCCAGTTTGCAAACAAAAAAGTACAATAAAGTTTGCGTACATTCATTAACTCATTCATTTGTTCATTCAATGCGTCTACAAGAAGGGAAGTGACTCCCGATACATTTTTAATTTTGAATATGTTTATGCGAAAAAAAACTATTACTACGACTTACGTGAATTGTTAGGACAATCCCGTCACAGCAGAATGGAAATTGAAATAATTGTAAATTGTTGCAGAGTTTTGCACTGATGATCTGGAGAGGAACAGGTCGAGATCTCTGGAGCCTTTAAGTGGCCTCGCAATGTGGAGCGACCACGTCGAATATATACAGCTGTTGAAGGAGGATAGAGGACTTGGTTTCTCAATACTTGATTACTTGGTAAAATAATTCAACTAAAGTCTAAATCTATTCAACATATGAATATGGTGATAAACCAGGGTTATTGTTTATTTTCTAAATGTTAGAAATAATATTTTAGCGAATTAAAAAAATTGGTCTGTAAGTTATAATGACTCTAAGCCATTTATTTTAATTTTAATCGTCCAAAGGTATTGATTAGTAATTAAGGACGATTGATGTTCCTCGTACATCTTAAGGTTTTAAATTTCCTAAAACGTTAGGCAGTAGACGTCTTTCTTTCTTTCTTAACTATTATGGAAGACAACGTCTTGGTTTTCCCTGATTGTTTGTCAAATATTTTTTCATAATCAGGGTGGGACAACGTCTGCCGGGCCCGCTAGTGCTTACATATAATAAACTATGGGGTTCAAAGAGAATTTAGCTGACTGATAATGAGTTACGATAATTTTCCTAAGCCATTAAATAGTAAAAAAACATAATTTAGTGGACAAAACAATTCCCAAAAGAAAAACATTTCTTGAGACGAATCACACAAGCTCGTTGAAAAGAAATTGGTTGTCTGTAAAGTCGGCTACGGACGATAATATTACGTGACAACGACTCAGACGCATCAGCCGATAGAGTGGAAGGGCGATAGATGCTATACAAGACCGATCACTTAGGCCGATCGCGCCTCTCTATCGCTTATTCCGCGCTCTCGCTTGCACCGAGCACACAGCCGGAACGTGACAATGAAACACCTTTACAAAATCGTACAGAATCGGGCACAGCTATATGTAAATGTATTTGTGGGCAGCCAGGGTAGTCTACATTTTTATAGGGATTGTAATAGAATTAATACATAAGGATGGTTTGATCAGGACCCGGCGGAGGCTGGCAGCTCGGTGATAGTGGTGCGGTCGGTGGTGGCCGGAGGAGCTGCTGCAGCTCAGGGTCGACTGGCTCCCGGAGACAGGCTCGTATCGGTTAATGGTCTCCACGTGGCGAGGAGTCCCCTCGCTATCGCCGTCAACGCTATAAAAAGCGCTCCTAAAGGTAACAAACCTCATCTACTTTATTTCTCTTTACTTATCTACTTTCTGTTTTCTTCATATACTATTCAGTTACTCATCTTATTCATTTTATTTCTGGTAACCAAACTTCTGAATTATTATTGTCATTGTTGGCTTGCGTAGGAAATAATAATACAAGTATCTTGTGATAATTTAATGTTCTGATAAGATGGTGGTCCCCTTTTTAGAAATTTCCAGGTAATTTTTATGGTATCTCACAATTCCTTCTCCATGGTATTATTTCCCTTCCACTTCACTTATGCACAGTACTAGAACTATACTACGTAAAATACCACCAATATTAAGAAAATATAGAGGCAAATAACACAAGATTGTGAATAAAATAGAAAAGCCACCATATGACTTAGATCCAGCCTATTCAGTTATTATATGTTTTTTCTTTTTGCTCGTTATCATCTCTTTAATTGATTTATACATTATAAGTACATTTGGCGTTTGGAACACACCGACAGGCACTTGGCGATAGATTTTCAACTTAAGAGTAGATAAAAATGAGGCGGTTTCCTCTCGATGTTTTCCTTATCTCGTCGTTTTCTTTTCGTCAGTCAACGTGTTGTATAAACACGTTACCACTAAACTATCATAGTTCTACAGGAGAGCAGTCTCTTTCTTATAAATGTTTCAATCTAATCTAATCATCTAAGCAAATATGAAAAAAAGGCAACGCTGGCATTAGGAACGTAAAAATGTTAACCTTCAAACAGAAAGCAATCTTTTACAAAAATACCTAAAGAAATAGTTCAAGCAATGATGCTTTGTATATTGGTTTAAAAAGTGTAATATTTTTAAATGATTAACTTGAAAAAGTCGTTAAAACCAGATGTTTAAAAAACATATAAAAAAAAATTAAAAAAAATGAGTGCGTGTAACCGTCACATGCGATTGAAGTAAAAAATTTTTTTTTTTATTTATTTATTTTTTCTTCTTATCTGCAGACTCTCGGTTCGCACCATTTTTTTGCTATCGTTTCATTTAATGTGTAAAACTTCAAAAACAGTTAAACCTCTTTGGCGTTATAAGAGATGTCAATTAAGTTAAAAATAAATACATCATATGAGAATTTCAAAAGGCATTTGTTGATGTTATAACACTAGTAATATATACATATATTATCGTCGACCACTAGCCATTTTAAAACAATAATTTAATTACTATCATACTTCAAATATGATATGATTGGTTTATGATAACTGAAATGAGAAACATAAATTCCTGTCTATATTTTATTTCCTTTATGACAAAGAGTTGCTAATGATATTTCCTGTGTTATTTAAGTTCCGAATTAGCTGATAGATGGCACCACAGATAATGAAGCTTTGATTTAGTTTGTTATTTATTTACATTGAAACCAGATGGCAGCACGGTCGCGCGCTCGTATATACTTAATTAATTCTATTTTTTGATTTTTATTATTATTCAATTTTCAATGTAATTTTTTTTTCAAAAACTTTTTTTTTGTAAACTATTTATTGACAAAATCAAAAATATTTAAAAACCGGATGGTATAGAAACGTGACGCCATATTCCCGTAACGGACTTCCGTTGCATTGTTGTCCAGTTACCTCCTAGGCACGCCTAAAAAATTTTTACTTTAAAAAGGACACTACTCTTTGTAATATTCACAATAGTAAAATGAATAGGTACATAACTCGAATATAGAAATTAGCAATGTTTATTTAAACAATTATGAATGCTATCTTATCAAACGTCGAGGCAAGTTCATTGCGAATCAAACTTAAGACAGTGCAAACAAGATATGTACTAGTTGTTGATATGATCAACATGGAGCTACGATTAAATAGTGTCTAATGTTAAGTGCTATGTGTTATTTTAATTTTTTTGTCAATGTCTGGTTTGGATAAAATGCTTGTACCTCATCCAATATTAATTATTACGGTCAGTAACTACGGCTACTTCCTAGACATATAGTTTGTAGGGTCAAAAGTAATAGGAAGAAGGGAACATGGTTTCAGAATGCAATTTTACGTTTTCTTTACACGCCGATATGGGAATTTGCGTACTTGTTTGTTAATTTTAAGATAAATATTATAATGTAATAGTACCTTTGCGGGCTATACCGAGTATTTGCGAAATTAAGGAAAGTTAGTGAAAAGAAAACGTTAAGAAATCTTTACATTACTCCCCATAGTCTAAGAAGTGACACACTCTTATTAAGACAATGTCCTAACACGGTTATTAATTAAATTGGTTTGTTTTATTATATTTCAAAGTGAGCTAAATCCAATTTTAATCATTCATATAATGCTTCAATTTTTTAAGATTTCCAGTTTTTATATACCGAGAATGAAGTTCACATTTTACCGTCCATAAGGTTTTTAGTTTTTGAAGTAAAACTTCATTAGGCGCGACTAGGAGGTAACTGGGCAACAATGCAACGGAAGTTCATTACGGCAATATGGCGTCACGTTTCTGTACCATCCGGTTAGAAAATAATTACACATAACCAAAACTTCTATTAAATTATAATTAATTTAAGTCGTTACTTATCATAGTAATCTGTTCGTACGATTCTATATTTTATTTACTTTATACCAAAGAGTTGCTAATAATATATTCTGTGTTATTTAAGTTCCAAATTAGCTGATAGATGGCATTACAGATAATGAAGATTTGATTTAATTTGTTACTTACTCTCAATGAAACCAGATGGCAGCACGGTCACGCGCCCATCTAATCATACATAATTAATTCTATTGTATGATTTTTATTATTATTCAATTTAATATTGGTTATTTTTTTATTTTTTTTTTATATCATAGGAGGCAAACGAACAGGTGGGTCACCTGATGTAAGTGATCACCACCATCCATAGACACTTGCAACACCACAGGAGTCGCAAGTGCGTTGCCAGTCTGTGTAGGGAGGGGGGGAGGAAGAGAAGGGGAAAGTGGAAGGGGAGGGGAGGTGGGTGTCCGGCGCTCTCACTGACCGAACGAAACGCAACAATGCAAGCACTGTTACTTCACGTCGGTTTTCTGTGAGAGGGTGGTACTACCCCAGGCGAGCCGACCCATTTATGCTGAAACCAGTAATAGTTTCAGCGTGGCTCTACCACCTAAAAAATTATTAATTATATTTTTCAAACATTTTTCATTGTACACGGTTTATTGACAAAATCAAAAAATTTTAAATAGTTTTACTTCAACCACGTGTGACGGTTACACACACTCATTTAAAAATATTGCACGTGTCTAGGAATAAGTAATAAAATACATTTCAATCATTTTTGAAAATATCTGTCTGTCTGTCTGTATGATCACGCATCACTGCTAAGGTACTGCGTTCATGGTAAAACCTTCAAGAAAATAAAGCATACGTTCTAATAACATTTAGTCTTTGTTTCATAAACATCGGACGCGACTTAAGTACGAGAGAATATTAGACAGTAATTAGATTTAATACGTTCAGATGACTTTCTTAGTCACTGTTTTGTATATCAGGTTCCTCGCAGAAGAAGTCGCGGGCACAGCTAGTCTATTCTAAAGTAGGTAACAGGTGTAAATCGCTATGTATGCGGAAAGATTTAGAAATTCGCGTACAGTATTGAGATACAAACTGTTATTATTATTTACAAAATTACCTCCTCTATATCCTTTCGTAGCTTCATGCTTAGTTAAAGTAATTAATAGAGATGATTGTCATATTTTAATTTTTATGTCGATATTTTAATTTGTGAAGTATGTACAAAAATATGTACAATGGATTTTGTTCTTTGTTTTCGTACTGTCTTCGGGTTTCAAGTAAGTTTCTTATACTCTTCGATAAAACAAAGACAAAAACTGCAAGTATGTGTGAAGCAGGATTATCGTCTACGTAGATGTGGGTATATAAACTCCTGTTAAAAACAAAATCATAAATAAAAGAAAATAATGAGGGGGTTGTTCTGGCCAAATTGTGGATCAAATAAATTTTATTTGTTTTGTCATGACATTTTTTTTTTGTTTTTTTTTCCTCGAACTGACTATTCTATCGACCTGGCGAGGTCTTTACAGCTTCACCGGCCTAATTACATTTTGTTTTAGTTGCCTACTTACTAAAATAATATTTGTGAATAGTTCTATATCGAAAAATTTTTCTCGAGATCGACTCATGAAGCATTCGCGATCAACCGTTTGAACATCCCTGTTTGAAACAATAATTACGTTATTTAACTTCTAGTTGTATCGACATTTAACTCGATATTACCCATCTCTAACAAGAATCATGCATATTCTAATACAAATAGTAATACGCGTAATATGTACTTCATAGCTACACAAGCATAAACTAGAGAATTCAGCTAACTCATTGTTATTTCTTGTGTAATATTTTGATAACAATCATATAATCGAAAAAGGCTTTAACATGCTAAATATAGGTAATGAGCGAAATTTACAGCTGGAGACATCCATTGCTATTTAGGGGTAGTAACAATTGAAGAATAGAAGTTATTCAGACGAGCACAAAATTATTAATTCTTACTTGTATATAGTTGCTTATCAACGATAACATCAGTGTCTTTGTAAGATTATAAGATAATGTCTGCACACTGTTCCTACTTTGTGAACCCTACTAACCTACCCTTGAATTGACATATGCTATGACCAAAAATTTATATTTTATTTATTTTCTCTTTCTTTTATTTAGGGACTTTTATCATCTCAGATATGCCAGTTCCATCGTACCTTATATCTACATACAGCTAATACTTTTAAATCTAAAAACATAAATTAAGTAATTTCTAAACTTAAATAAACTACACAGCCTTTTGAAACAGTCTCCAATTTATGACTTTACCATGTTTTTGTTTTAATTTTGCATACCTGATTCTATGTATTAAAGATTTTAAATATTTAATATAGTTCTTTATGATATCTTAGCTTATTTTAGTTTATACTATTTCTTCTTTTAAATGTATAAATTGAAACCGTCTACCATATAGCGCATGCTGTGGAAGTCACCCATATCTAGTTTTTATACATAATTTTATTATTTAGTATTCTACTTTACTATACAACTTATAAGCTAATAGCTTATAAGAATCTCACTGATGGTCTAATGGATCTTTCCTCAGGGAATGTATGGGCATAATTATAACGCCAATCCACGACATATTTATAAAATAACGTTTTATAAATTCAGTTTTTATTTATCTGTACCTATGGACAAGATGTATGCATAATTTCATAACGATCAGTTCATAATTTGCGGCCTGAAAGCGGAATAAACAAACAAACAAACTCATATTCACATCATTATTTAGGACTAGTTAGAATTCGCTCTAGATTACAATTATCACGAGCTACACAGTAACCACTTAACATACACTACTGATGTCTATAGGATTTTTGTACGGTGTGAGGTAGCTGTTGCCCTCGATATGTGTCGAAGAATACTAAAAACAGAGTCTATCAGTAATTACGAAGATAGAAACTCTAGTGACGGCGTCTAGAAGTCGTGTTTATATAAATTGTGAGTTTAAAAAAATGATGACATCATAGGATAAAATTTTAACTGCATAATAGACTAACATTAACTCAGATAACTAAGTTCTGTGTACTAAGATAATTTTACATAACATCCATGGAAAGATCTGGTGAGTTCTAAAGAGTTATATTTAAGGGAAGTCGAAAAATATCATTTTTACTCTGACTATGTTTGCGAAGGAAATGTTCTTAATACGGTTATCTTCGGAGCGATATTGTATTTATTTCAGTTTTGTTCTCGATTCTCTTAATCCTAACTAATATTATAAATGTGAATGTGAGTTTGTTTATTTGGTACACTTTCTGTTCTGTTCTAATTATGTAGGTCAAAACCGAGGTATATAATAATACAATTTAAAATTAGTATTAATTAATTAAATAAATCAATTACAGTTAATCTTAATGTAAAATGTATAGTTACTAATCGTATTGTGATCAAGTAGTTACAACTAAAACTTAGCTTAAAAGATATGACTAACGATCGAGGTGTAACCAAATAGTCCCAAAACTCACATAAGTGATGTCATATTGGATTAAAGTGTGATCAAATAGTTAGCAAGTGGGTTTCGACGTCCGAGGAGAGTCCAAATGAAATTCGGCATCTGAAGTGGTTCTCATTTTGGTAACGAGTCTGTATTACTTGAGTTTACTTTTTTAGGAATCCGCGTGTTTCATTCGTTATTCGTAAAAACCAGTTATGGTGCAATTTGAATATTTTCATGCATAAATAATTCGCTATTTTTTGTCTATATGTATTTACTAGCGTGCCCGCGGCTCCGTCATGAAACCTAACATAAAAGAAACAGTGACTAATAAAATCATCAGAATGTATTGAATCCATTTACTTATCTACTTTTCCCTCGTACTTAAGTCGCGTCGTCATTAAAATTGCAATAACTTTTGATAATGAGAACCAATTTTAATGAAACCAAAACTAAATGGTAGTTGAGTATATGCTGTATGATTGATTTTCTTAGTAGGTTTTATCGTGAACGCAGTATGTTAGTAGTGATGCGTGTTCATACAAACAGTCAGACAGACATTTCTAAAATTGATTAAAATATATTTTATTACTTATACCTAGACACCTTTACATCCTTATTATATGTATAGATAGAAGATATGCAAAATTTTACCTGATAAAAATACTTTGTTTCAGGAATAGTGACAATCGGAATATCAAAACCTCTGCCCTGCAGCACAGTGGTCGGTGGTGAGAGAGCTAATGACCCTAGCTTTCAAGGAAGTCAGGTTGGTAGAAGATTAATTGTCATGCGAACTGAAGTTTACAATATTTTTCGATACATCTTTTAACAGCGATTTAGTTTATGAACTTAATTAACTATATGTGACACTAGACATCCTATTGAGTACTGAAAAAAAGGTCTATGATATATCTAAAATATAAATAGTGTCTAGTGTGTACGCGATAAGTCTTCTATTATAAGAGAAAAGAGTATCTAACTCACACTTTATTTTTAAAATTAAAAAATTGTTTTCGTTTTTAATTCCCTAATAAAATATTATATTCATAAACTAAACAACAGCACAGATATATTTGTCTCATCTACTCTTTATTAGAATTACTTTAGTGTGAGTTATTCCACATTATGACGTCCACACCCATCGTTAATCATACTTAAATCAAATAATTTGCAAATTTCGAGTTTAATTCTCAAATCGGTTACCCAATGATAATATACAAACTAGAAAGAATGTAAAATCACCATTCTGTGTCGTTACGTTTTGGAAATTAATGAAATAAGCGACTGATAATTAATTCGGGTCTAAGTAGCTTCTTTATCACCTATTACAGTGTTGTTCTTTTTTAAATATATAAAAAAAATATATAAAAAAAATTCTTTATATCCTAAAACGTGACGTTTAAGTGTTGTGCTTATTGTACATTAAGGGGAACAAAGAAAAGTAAGTTTTCTTTTAATTTTCCTAAAGCTTAATTTTGCTTAGAGCAGTATTTACTAACGCATGCCTTTTATAATAACGCATTATTTATTTATTTATTTTTGTGTGCATTAAAGGGAATAGTTTTACCGCTCTAAGAATTTTTATTTAATTCTATATAAAAATTATAGTATTCTAACACACTCTGTTCCCTTTAGTGTACAG
This sequence comes from Antheraea yamamai, assembly GCA_036509395.1. Taxonomy (NCBI): domain Eukaryota; kingdom Metazoa; phylum Arthropoda; class Insecta; order Lepidoptera; family Saturniidae; genus Antheraea; species Antheraea yamamai. The sequence goes on from AP028451.1 coordinate 2,799,994, forward strand.
CGCATGTGACTCTGAGAATGATAATTTTCAGATTAATGATTTTCATTATTTCTTCACAGAATTTGGAGTATCTAACTAAGATATTACGATTGATAACATCGTTGCATCGAGATATAATGGATTTGCGATTACAATGCAATGGGAATCATCAGAGAGTGAACACGAAAGCGCCCGGTACAGCGAAATTTAATGTCGTTCCTAAAATCAAAGCTGAATTTACAATGAAATGACAGGAAAATAAATTAAAGTATACTGTGTCAGTAGAAGTACCAGAGGATGGTAATTCAATAGAAAGAGGTGTTTATGATTGTAAAGATTTGCGTATTTAAAGATTTCTTTTCGAGTTATTTATTTCTGTGTTGAATAAATTTCGAATAGAAGTCTCTCCCAAAGCTCACAGTGTTCTGCGTTTGTGGGCTTGGACTGTGTTGAAAAAGTTTACATCTAAGCAAATTAATAAAGAAGACACCAAGAAAATGCGTTCTTTGTTTCAAATGAATTACTTTGGGAGAGGTGGGCATCTATTTTCTTGAATTATTTTTATCTAATTTGTAAAATCTATATAGTTTTAGTTTTTCATATGTCTAAGCATGGACTGACTCACAGTTGCTTTGTATTATTATTCATTAAGAGCCATTTATCTTAATACTTTTAAAATGTGTTTATGATTGTAAGTGATATAAGGAAGTTAGACGTTAAATCATATTAGAATACTGATCGTTGCGGAAAAGGTCTTATGACTTGTGATAAATTTATTTTTTCAAGTGAATCTATGAGTTGTAGAATTTTCTCAGACATGAAAGATTTGTCATAAACAAGTTTATATGTATCTATTTTATAAGTTTCAGTTGTTAATTTTTCAGGTGAATCTATGAATTTTAAAATATTCTCACACATGAAAGATTTGTCATAAACAAGTTTATATGTGTCTATTTTATAAGTTTCAGTAGTTAATTTTTTAAGTGAATCTATGAGTTTTAAAATTTTCTCAGACATGAAAGATTTGTCATAAACAAGTTTATATGTATCTATAAATTTCAGTTGTTAATTTTTCAAGTGAATCTATGAGTTTTAAAATTTTCTCAGACATGAAAGATTTGTCATAAACAAGTTTATATGTATCTATAAGTTTCAGTTGTTAATTTTTTTCTATAACAAATTACAAGTATATTTCTATGAAAAAAGATAAGACTCTATCAGTTAAAAACTTACCAAAACTTAATAATATTTTCATTATTATAAACTTAATAAAAATCGGTAAGTGAATTCAAATCTCAATAAGATTTTTGTAATTGGTAAAAATATTTTGTTCTAACTCAACTTGGGAGATAATTATTCTATAAGAATCTTAGACATTGTCCACTGCCTATTTTTTTCATGTATTTTTTATGACTTTTATTAGACCTTTTCCACAGGGATAAACAACTCAATGTAGATGGTACGGTGAGTGATTTGTAAAGCAATGTTATAGTAATACAGCTTTCATATTGATGTCTTATTTTTAAAGAAATGCAACTAAAAATTCTTATTAAAATGAGATTTGGATAAAGCAAAAGTATTTAAAATTATCTAAAAATAGATTCAGCGAGAGATACTGGAATAAACTTTTAAAGGTATACTTGCGATCCAAAACGAATATAGTAGTCAATAAATTAATATGAATTATGATGGAATTTGATGTATTTAATATTGAATGCAGTGTAGGTATATAGTGTTAAGTGATTCTACGTCCAGAATTATAACGAAATATATTAATAATTGATGGTAAAAACAAAAAAATAAATATTTATATTGCAGAGTAAAGCGTACAGAACCAAACATTTTTATTTGCATTGAGACGTGGCAGCGGCCAATTAATTCCAGGCGGAAGTGCAAAGTAACGTCCACTATAATATATAATATTGTTTTGCTTATTTCTTTTGCTTTTGTATAAACCAAAGAAGTATATTAAATAAAAAATGCGTAATTTAAGAAATTGATGTCTATTTATAGTCAGGTTGTCTAGATGTTTATATTAATAACCGTTAAAAATAAATTAGTAGTCAATTTTATCGTGTGATAGACGTAAATATAGTTGAAATTAATTAAAATACTAAATATTTATTAAAACAAAATCATTTAAAAGATATTTTTAAAGGTATAAATGGATGAAATATAAAAAATGCTCAGGTAATGAAACATAATTTGAAGGAAAGGATTCGTCAATCATTTATCACTTCTTCGAATTCACACATATAAATAAAACTGAAGTGTCTTTTATTTTTCCTGGAAAATCGCCCAAACGGTTCAATCGATTCTAACGAGACTTTAACTGTCAGGTAGAGGATTTTCCAGAGTAGCATCTAAGGTACATATCATTAAGCTTTTCCGAAAGCTAAGCAATAATGATGTTATTCAACAGAGGTAACCTTAAATCAGTAAAAAGTTAAGTATTAAGGACGAAAATAAAATTAAAATATATTTTAAAATTAAAACAGATAAAATATATAGTTCTCATAAATAAAACCATTATAATATGGACAAAGTCGCGTGTACCAGTTAGTCGTGTTATAAAAATGTATTAATAATCTAGAAAAAATTGTTTAACTGCATATTATTCAAATTACATTTATCGATAGTAGTAAATATAAAAAAGATTTCTCAATAATAATATTAATAAGGACTGCATTCAAAAGCTTTTATAGCACAAAAATCCGGCCATAATTTAGTACACAAAATATATTATTTGAATAAGTTTAATTAAAGATGAATTGAAAGATATTTTTATTTATTGTCGTTTTAATAAAATATTCATGCTTATATTATCCTAGAGATGGTCATTATTGTAATAATTAAAAATTTAATGCGTTAAAAATTATTCTGTTGTCGGATACCTGTTATTATTATTGATGATCGGCTGGTATTATTATAACCTGCGAATCAGCATGCAATAAACCACAACGGATAGGTATGAACGGAAAAGCACTGTGACATGCTCTTAATACAAATTAATTATACGATACAAGACACCGAATTAACCAACAGCAGAATAATTGATAACGCTTTATAACAACAATCGTAAAATAACGCGCAGCGTTATTTATAATTTATATATAACAGTTATTGCCATCTATAATAAGGTCATTGTCTACAGGTATCACTTAACATATCATAGATAATAAGATAATGGAATTGTTAATATAAATTATTATAATAAATAACGTTTGAATATTATTATATAATTTGAGAATATATCTATCTATTATTTAAATATTTAATTTATGTTTAGCTACATAGGATAGACCAAAGCTAAGAGGCAAGATTTATTTAAAACATTGAGAATAATAAATAATAAGGTTAACGATTTTCAAGAATTCATGTGAAAAAGAATATTAAAAAAAATAATGACAGAGGAATATTAATTAAATTATTTCATCATATTTTGGTACTATATTATAACATCATTTTTATTACTGAACTTATAGTAATGATTTATTTAAAAAACACAGGAATGAAATAATTTACGAAACTTACTTGTAGATTTTAATAAAACATGCAAGAATGAATTATGTGCATGGGTTTTTCTTAGCCCACCTCGCTACCTACCACCCTGAAATTGGGAAACTGACGCTAAAAACACTATAGGAGTGTTCGGGCAGCTATACTTAAGAACCAGCCCCTTCTAGTTTCTATCTTTACCTTTCAGTGTAACATCTTAAAACTAGTATAAAATTTTAGTACTAGAAAAAGCTCTACCACCATACAACGGTTTATTCAACGTTTTCTTTCCCCATAATCTCCGATGTGGTATCTGAACAACCCAGCCATTAATTAATATGATAGTTTTGAAACTAAACTTTTTTTTACCAAAGACTGCAAAATTTTTCTTAAAGCCGAAAAGAAGTTTCGAGATAGTAGGTCAGGTTTATTAAGAATATATTTTTATAGTATTTTTTACTATAGTCATTTATTATTCGAACAAATAACATTTATGAAGATTAAATGATGTTAATTTGGAAACACTGAGTAAAAAAACTGATTTGTTTTTATCATCGCTAGTTTTTATATAATTAAGAATTATCGTATGTTATATGTTTGCAATAAGCAAAGCAATACATTTTCAGTAGAATACATAATCTTGAATATTAAGGAGTGTATATTTTTAAATCACTTATCAGTAATGTATGTTCTGGTGTTACTAGGCCAATAGCGTAGTCAGTTTTAAAAAATAATGGTAAAATACATTTACATTGGATATATTTTAAAAACTGTTCTTTTCCCACAAAGGGATTTTCAGTTTTTCTTATTCCTTGAAATATGAAAGAAATAATTTGTTAAATATAAAAAAAAATATTAACCAGGTAATAGACTAAAATTGTTACGAGAGTGAAATATTTATATATGTACGTAGTTAAATGAATGTGTAATGCTTAAACCATCTGTGTTAATGTCGTACGCTTTGTTATATGTTGCAATAAATAAATGTTGTTGAAAAATATACACTTTTTTATTTTATTAAAATCACCCGAAATACCTCATTTCAGCTAAAGGACACATTAAAAAAAGAATTAAAAACAAATGGTTTCACTTGAGACAAACTTCGACTCTATTCATTTTTTAAGATCGCGGTGAACAAAAGTTAATATATATTTCAATTTAGTATTGTTTAGTGTGGCATAACCACTTAACTATAAAATAAAGAGAAGAGTGTTGCAGATACTTCGTTAACATCGTAGGTCATGTTGCTTCAAATGTAGAACCCTTCAAACTTCTTTATATATCATTGTTACAGGAATGCATTAACTCTCTAGCGTCTGACGACCACACAGGTATGGATTCCTTTCACGAATGTTTACAAGAATATGGCGAGGGTTTGGAAGTTGTCCAAATATGCTTGGAGCCCGAAGAAGCTTCGATAAAAGACGAAGAACTCTCTGCCTTAGCTGATTTAAGTTTCGACGATTGTAAGAAAGACATTAAGATAAATATTGATGTTATTGATAATAAAACTAATGATGTGAAAGTAAATGGATTAAAATCTTCTAAGTCAGAAGAATCTGTTGATCAGGATGATGATTTGACAATAACCGAGGATGACGTTCAGACGCCTAGAGAACTGAATCGACACGACGTAAGAAGCAAGTCGGCTGACAGAAGAAAGGAGAGTGAACCGTGTTTGTCCAAGCAACATAGTAAAGACATATCAACGTCAGATGAAATGGTATTTGCGGTTACTCCGACAGGTTTAGAACGAATAAGTTTTGATAAGTACTGGAAAAATTCCAATGAGAAATCTGATAAGACGTCTATCGAAAAGGTGCTCATTGATGAAAACCGGAAGGAATGTGTAAATTCACAACCAAAAGATACGACTTATTTAGACGCAACCAAAATAATCACAGTTCAGGATGAAAGCAGTACTTTGCTGTACATCGACCATGAGATCGACGGATATGAAACATGTCTCGATGAAGACCCCTCATTAAAATGTGCTGTAAACGCTCGTAAAATCAACGGAGAACGCGAGATCAAAGAGATCGGTAAACAAAATAAAATAGCTTTTAAAAACAAAGACAACGACGTAAGTGCCAAAGTTAACTCACATACTACTTCCATTGTCGCGGACGACGTGCCGCCACGCCTTCCTTACCTGCATGATCACATTATAAAGCAGATGAGATCGCTCAAGATAGAACCTATAAATATAAGCAACAAAAGGAAACGTAGTCCAACAAAACCGTCCAAAAATGAAAGAATAAAGTGCGTCGAATACTACAACGATCAAGCTGAATGCTTAAAAGAAATCCGTCAAAAGAAGTTGGAAGAAGAAAAGAATTACAAAGAAAAACAGAGAATGTCACATAGAGCATCCGGTTCAGACAAGAAACATTTAAGGAAACAAGAAGTGAGTGAGGAATCGACAGATTTAGAAACTAACTATGTTCCCGGATGTCACAAGTGTTTTTTAGAGAACTATGCTTATGCTATAACTAAAGCCTATATAGCACAAACGAGTGCTTGTAAATACTGTGAAGTTATAAGGGATATGTTAGAGCCGCCGAAAAGTTTACCAGAACGGAGACTGTCTGCTCCTGCGTTAGTGAACTTAGAAAGTGGTGGGTCAGAGACGGAAGATGAAGACTTACTTTTGGTGCCAGTTGTGAGGGGTCGGAGGAAATCTGCTGGGCCGTTGAAGTTTCTAGTGCCTTCGAGAAGACCGAGGTAAGTGTCCCAGTGTTTTAATATTTTTTATCTGATATAATATACAAAGGGGATATTTCACTGAGTAAACGAATATATTATTAATGTAAAAAGTTGCAGATTTATGTGCTTTAGAGAAAATATTTAAGCTGAATGAATATTAACGCAGACAGAATGACCCAAAAATGATTACTTCATGTTTTGGACTATTTTAAGTCATAGTTCTTTATTTTTCTGATGTTTTTGTAACTATCTATATTTGTAAAAATATGTATGATGAAAAGATAGATCGAGTTTCTTGCTGGTTCTTCTCGGGTTGACTCTGTATGAATGAGTTTTTGTCCGAACGGGTGTTAGTTTTGACGTTCACGAGCGTCTTCTCAGAGCCTAAATTCGATAAAGATTTTTGTGATTTCATTAATTTGAGAGCAGGATGGTGGTCCATTTGTTATTCTAATTGCCGTTTACAACTGTTCAAAACTTCACAAAAGGATTACACACAGTCTTATCTATTTTTCAAAATTCTGTCTTGCTACATTAATAGATATGTTAATGCGACCGAATCTGCAGTTGCTGCTACTTCTCAATAATTGCTTAAACTTCCAAATGTCGAACGGGTTACAGATAGTGAAATAATTTTAATCTTTTATTAATACGTTACAATTTTTTTCTGCTAAAAGCACTCACTCGGAAATCTAGGAATATTTGTACACTCTTATATTCCACTATTAAATCTTGTTTATGACCTATATTAAAACATTTATAAGGTTGATTGTGAAATACATTACATAACAGATTGTCTTGTGAGTAGAATGCAGCGAGCTTTTTATAAAAGTGAATGATAATATATTTTTTTAATATTTCGCATCTATTCACTGTTCTTAAAATCGCAGCGACCAAAACAATATGTATGGAACAAAACCAATTTGAGATCACGAAATATAGGTTTAAAATAACATTTGCTAAACTAAAACTTAACAGCACAAAACAACGCAATAACAAGAGATTTCCTATACACGTGAACTGTTTAATGCGATGAAGCCTCGCAAATAAGGACGGACTTCATCTATCTGTTTCACATTTTTAACAGTTAAATTACTTTCTTACGTACTAGAGAATAAGACTCTTTTTCTATCGATTAGCGATGACCTTTGAAATGTAGATGACAAGCAAAGAATTTGTAATACGGAATTTATAGTGAAGGATTTAATTTTGTAATTATCTTGGAAACATCAAGATGAATATATTACTCGCGTCACTGGACGTGAATTACACTTCAGTGCTCTATACATCATTTGGGTGTCCGTTATTTAGCAAGTTGGCTTTTTTACTTGGATATCGTTCAAATCGTTAGTTTATGGTCTAACAAATTAATACTAATCTATATACTAATATATAAAGCTGAAGAGTTTGTTTGGTTGAACGCGCTAATCTCAGGAACTACTATTCCGATCTGAAAAAATCTTTTGGTTTTTGATAGCTCATTTATCGAGGAAGGCTTTATGCTATATATCACCACGCTAAGACCAATAGGAGTGGAGCGCCAATGAAGAATGTTTCAAAATCGGGCATTTTTTTCGTTTTGATTGCTTTCGCTGCGTGTTAGCGTTAGTATTATATACGTCGATATGGTAACGTGGTAAGTTTCTATCGCAAACATTTTCAAAGATTATTTTGTGTTCCTATTCAAAAAGTTTATTCTTCATTAGTTTTGTTTCCAATTTTTTATTTGCAATCAATTATGTATTATAAAAATAAAGTGTGTGTATGTAAAAATAAATAATAACTTTTTGATGAATGGATATAGCAACAAATAACAAAAAAAAATATTTTTATATTCGGTCGATATTTTTATATTTTGTCTGTTTGTTTGTTTGTTCCGGGTAATCTCCAAAACGGCTGGACCTATTTTAACGGGAATTTAACTGGCAGATAGCCGAAATTATAGCGGTTGACATATTCTATTTTATTTGTCCGCGGCTTTGTCCGCATTGCTATTTCCAAAATGGTTGGACCGATTTTCACGGAATATTTACTGGTAGATAGCAGACCCATAAAAAGTAATATAGGTTTTTTATTCGCTTTCGGCCGCAGTGGAATATCCAAAATGCTTGAACTGATTTTCACGGTACTTTCACTGGCAGATAACTAAGTAATGAGGTATTTAAGCTAGCGGGCTCGGCAGGCATTGTCCCGCCCTGATAATAAAAAGAAAACCTTGACAAATTATACCTAAACCTTCCCCATGAACCGTTCTACCTACTGCTGAAAACGGCATGAAAATCCGTTCTGTAGTTTTGACTTTATTGCAAACAGATAAACAGACAGACCAGATCACTTTGTTTTATACTATATAGTGATGAACTATTTATTACCTGTGCATTCGTTCGTATGAAATTTATCAAAAATAATCAAGCGCGTAAGACGTGCGCTGTACTGTACTCCAAGAATAAATGTATGTAATTTGAATTGTATCACCTTTTTCGTCAATTTGGCGGCCATTTTGTTTTATTTACCGCGTTTGCATCTACATAACTCAGTGATTATGCAACGCATAAGAATAACACAATTATATCGACAATATAGGCATATTATATCTATATAATAAAAAAATTAAAACATATTGTTCGGTAATGTGTAGCTTAAAATTTTCATTACTTTCTTATATAGTGTTACTGAACAAAGGGGGTGGTATATAGTAGGTTAAAATTCCAGGTATGTTGCTGATGATAAATCCCATCCCATTCGATATACTATTAGTATTCATATATCTAGTGTACACATTACATGTTACAGTAGATGGCGTGCGTGTCGTGGTTACAAATGAATCAAAAAAAGATGGCGGCCACGTCAAAGTAACAAGTAATGCTCGGTTTTGCAAATTGTTAAACAAATTATACAAGTCATAATATTACAAGTAAAACTCACAAATACAATTCTGGACAGTGAAACAGGAGGTGATAGTTATAGTATTCAAAAAATAGTGTCAATAATTACATAAAACTAGTGGAGAAATAGGATGAACAAAAATTCTACTCAGTGTCAAATATAAAAGGAAAAACAGTTCCACAGTGATATCATGGTACTTTATTAAAATAAATATATTCGTATTTTATCAATCAATAAGTTTTTAATAAAGAAAAACAAGTGCAAGTAATCAAGTGACGGTTTAAGAATTTGAAATTTTGAATTAACTTAAAACGGCGTAATACGTCTTAAATCCTGCTGTATATCCCCAGAATACATTCAAATATATTTTATAACAACATTACAATCGTTGAATATCATCATACACATAACATAATAAGCTAAAATACAACAACCTAGAAATTAATATGCCGTTAAAACGGACCCCTCCAGGATCTCCAGACCTTAAACCATCAGGATCTTCCCCAAAAATTATGAGTGAAGTCAATACAGTAGAGCAATCCACAAAAAATACTAGAGGTAAAAAGAAACGTGAAGAAGAAACAAGCGTTATTTTATGCGAAATGAAAAATATGTTTTCAGCGTGGCAAGCCCAGCAAGATAAAAAACTCGAAATATTACAAACAATAATCGAAGATATAAAGCAACAAAATAACCAAATACAAACTTCCGTTGAATTCATATCTCGACAATACGATGACATTAAGGTGAAGATTGAAAACCTTGAAAGTGACCGTAATGCTAACCTAACATATATACAAACACTCGAACAAAAAATAGAAAACTCAGAACGTTTGACAAGAAAATCGTGTATTGAAATAAGAAATATTCCGACACAAAAATCGGATACCAAAGACACATACTTGAAACATATAATGAATGCTTTCCAATTTTTAAACTTGAATTTACAACCTTCAGACGTTAGAGATATATACACCCTTCCTAAAAAACCTGCCACTTCCAACACAATTATTGTTGAGTTATGTAGTGTCATTAAAAAAGAAGATTTATTAAAAACCATCAAGTTTCATAATAAAAAACACGAGAACAATAAACTAAATAGTACGAATTTAAAGATTGCTGGCCCACCAATCCCGATTTTTATATCAGAATACTTAACCCCGAAAATGAAAAGACTTCATTTCCTTGCCAGGGACTTTGTAAAATCAAACGGGTACTCCTTCTGCTGGATCACTCACGGAAAAATATATATACGCAAAAAAGAGGGCCTACCATCTATTCGTATTGAAAACGAAAGCGATCTAGCCAAACTCAAAAGTGATGATAACATGTGACTATATGTATCAAACTGTAGTTATTTATATTATATACGTACTAGTATAAGCTTAAGAAGTGTATGCATGAATCACCCGGTTTTAATTAGGATGTTTATATGTTTTATTAATCTATACAATTATTTGTACTTACCACAATTTTCACTATACTTGTACACCAACCAGTCACTTTTTACACTCATCACATCACAATTATACACACTCCAATACATATCACACCTAAAACACCGTAACAACCACTCATATATAGATAAAACGGGTACTACTCGGTTGATAATAACAAATCCTGTACATAAGCATAATATATTCATCAACACTTTTATTTACCACTACCGGCTAATTTTTAATACTTTGTTTCTAACCTACCCCAGACAACACCAATTATTATTATATTCACAATGGCTGCTTAGTACAATATATCTCTGGTTCCAAACGATATCTCGATTTTTTAATAAGCTACTAATAAATAAACATAATATTCACACAATTGATCTAATTTGTGGCAAACGGTTATTTATGGCTAACTTTCTAGTCGGTATTAATATTATTATTTATTTATTTTAAAATGGCGAATTTCGATAAAATTAATGTTGATATTGAATCCATTTCTGTGTCTCAGTGTTACCAATGTACGCCAGATCTCTGTGATAAATATATTGATAACAAGAGTAAATTCTTATTGAATGTATTACACATGAATATTCGTAGTATTGACCGTAATTTTGAGGAAGCTAAAATATTAATTTCAAAGATAAATATTATGTGTGATGTCATCATATTTACTGAGTGCTGGCTTAGCAAATCCATAAGTGTACCATACTTAGAGGGCTATGTAGGACATGCGTCTGGATATAAAAATCAGAATGATGGCGTTGTTGTTTATGTGAGATCGACATTAACCTGTAAAATTAGTGAACCTCCTTTTTTAGATGCTAGTTGTTTGATTCTTACTTGTAACCAATCTCTTGCAATTGTTGCATTATATAGATCTCCGTCTTTCTCGAATACTACAAACTTCTTTAATAGTCTGGATAATACTCTTAATCTGTTAGATAAATATCAAACTGTGGCTATTATTGGTGACATTAATATTAATATAGCATCTCAAAACGGAGATATGACCAGTGGAGACTACTTAAATATTACAGCCTCTCATGCTATGCTCCCAGCTCATTTATTTCCTACACGAGGACCAAACTGTCTTGACCACATTATATTAAAAACAATCTTTAAAACAACTACTCTTGTTCTAGAGTCCTCAATAACAGATCATTTACCAATTCTATTATCCATCACTGCTAAATCTGAATCGACTAGACCTAGGAATGTAATTAAACGATTGAATTTTTCATCTGCTGTAGAAGAAATAAATAGAACTGATTTCTCCTATATCTCAGCTATTACTGATGCTAACACTGCAACTGAAACTCTTGTTACATACATTTCTGACATCATACAAACTCACACTAAAGAAGTGAAAAGATCTCACAAAACCACAATTTTAAAACCCTGGATAACGGGAGGTTTACTTAGATGTATACACAATCGTGATCATCTCCATATGCAACTCAATAAGTCTCCGAATAATGAAACACTAAAAATTACTTATTCTCGATATAGAAATTTTTGCAATAGATTATTAAAAAAAATGAAACAGGCATACGAGATTAATCAGTTTCAAAAAGCAGAAGGTAATGCTAAGGCTACTTGGGATACTGTTAAAAAAGTTGCTAACATTAAACAGAATCCAAGCTCAACAAAAGACCTTCTAAGTATTCACCCCACTCCAGAAGCTTCTATTAATCAAGTTAATGATTATTTTGCTAATATTGGATTGAATTTAGCTAATAATATCACTAATAGCGGCCAAAATAAATATCAACCTAGTATAAATAAATCTAATGCAAACTCTATGGCGATTGTAGACACTGATGAAACAGAATTGGAAAGCATAATCATGAGTCTTCGAAACGGTTGTGCTATAGGTTGGGACAAAATACCTACTTCTATAATCAAAACAGCACGAAAAGTCCTCATTAAGCCACTTTTACATATCTTCAACTTGTGCCTATCCACAAATACATTTCCCAATTATTTCAAAAAAGCTCTTGTGTATCCAATTTATAAAAGTGGTGCTAGAGACAGTGTTACCAACTATAGACCGATATCTGTTTTACCTGTTCTATCCAAGATCTTGGAGAAAATACTTAATAACCGCCTTGTAAGTTTCTTGGAAAAAAACTCTATATTATCCAGCAACCAATACGGTTTTCGAAAAGGTATCTCAACCGAAAATGCAGTATTGGAGCTTACAAATTCTATTGTCGATAATATAGATAAAAAACAAAAAGTTGTTGGTATATTTCTCGATCTCTGTAAGGCGTTTGACACTGTCTCTATATCCATACTATTGAGGAAAATGGAAAATCTAGGGATCCGAGGGCAGGCTAATGATATGTTTAGAAGCTACCTTAGTCATCGAAGACAATGCGTTTCTATAAATGGTCATAGCAGTAGTGAATGTGATATAAAATGTGGAATTCCTCAAGGAAGCATTCTTGGTCCTACTTTGTTTCTTTTGTACATAAATGACTTCTGTGAACTCAACATTCCTAATTGTAAATTCTATACTTACGCAGATGACACCGCTTTAATTGTGAATGGAGAAACTTGGGAAGAAACCAAGTTGAATTCAGAAAAAGCTCTGACTATCGTTATAAGTTGGCTGTCTTCCAATTTACTTACACTAAATCTTGATAAAACAAAATATATAACTTTCACTTCTTCTACCACAGCCCAGCCTAATAATTTCTCTTTAATTGCCCACTGTTGCATAAAAACACCAATAATAAACTGCTCTTGTTTACTTCTTTCAAGATTAAATTGTATCAGGTATCTAGGAATACACGTTGATAATACTCTTAGTTGGAAGGCTCATATAACCAATGTAACAGCGCGCACCAGAAAACTAGTTTATGTATTTAAGAAATTGAGACACGTTGCTGATAAAGCCACTCTGGAGATGGTGTATTTTGCATTAGCTCAATCCATTTTTTCATATTGTATTACCTCATGGGGTGGCGCTTGTAAAACCAACTTATTGCAACTTGAACGAGCGCAGAGAGCTGTATTGAAAGTCATGAGTAACAAGCCTAAACTTTATCCAACATCTCAACTGTATACAGAGTGCACAGTCATGACGATTAGGCAACTTTTTGTGTTCCATGCTACTATTGCGAAACATAGTAATCTACCTTATAACCCCACTATTCTTAACAGACGTAGAAAGCATGAGGTTTGTAAAATATACCCTTACCGAACATCGCTATCAGCTAGACAATTCACTGTACTGGGCCCTCGTATTTATAATTGTTTAAATATTCTTCTTAATATATATCCGGACCCCATCCCTATAGTAAAAAAGAAAGTACAAGATTGGCTTCTTCAATGTAACTACGAGGACACCGAAAATATTCTAACACCCCTTTATAATAAATAAACTGATTGATTTATTACCTTTGAATACTCAATATACCCGATACTCAATATCTATGCACTATTTTACGCCCCCTTGTCGTACTCTCGCAGCCATTCAATCATTCAATCATTATTATATACATACCCAAATATTTAAATACACACACACACATCCACACACACACACAAACACAGAACACACACACATACTCACATACTCACATGCTCACGAGTGACCCTCTTTACCAAAATTTTTCATTAAATTAGTGGAGTTTGCGCTGGCGTCTGTGATACAGTCTCAAGACTAGTACGGACGTCAACGTGTACTTAAATTGGCGCCGTCAGTGACATTTTAATTTTGTAATAATTTATGTAAAACTTTTTGCACAATAAATAAATTAAATTAAATAAATTAAAATTAAATGTTTTTGAAAAAGCATTTCTGTAATATACACACCTACTCATAATTTTACATTTCTTTAATAAATTTTAAAAATTCGCGTGCGGAGCCATGGGTAACAGCTAGCCTATACTAATATTATATAGCAGAAGAGTTTGTTTGCTTGAACGCACTAATCTCAGGAACTACTGACCGATTTAAAAAAATCTTTTAGTGTTAGATAGCTCATTTATCTAGGAAATCTATAGACTATACATCATCACGCTAAACCCAATAGGAGCAGAGCACCATTGAAGAATATTTCGAAATCAGGCTTAACGCACGTTATTTAAAAATATTGTCACTACGTAAACGAAGTCGCGAGTTAAAGTTTATTTATTTATTTATTTATTGAACACCAACACAATGTACACTGATCATTATTAAAATAAGACACGCACAATTTGTAACGGTAAGTGTCATCGCAATTAGAGGTGTAGACTGCATGCTTAGTCTGACAAACAATGAGCAAACGGTTAGGGTTACAAAATGAAATTATGAAATTCACTAAGTTTACTTAATATTTTACATTAAGAAAATTAATTCCCTTAACAAACTCAAACAAAATTTGAAATAAAAAAAAAAACAAAAACATTACATCTGAGAGTAATTTGTGATTTGAAGCAGAATTGTATATGATCAATTGGAATAATTAATATTAAAAGAAATAAAAAATAAATAAATAATCTAATATAATGAGGTACGGGCAATAACGATTAGACAATTTCTCCTTTTAGTTCCTTTCTAAACATGGTAATGTTTGCTGCGAATAAGTCAACATTTGTATTTTGTTTCGACGTACTGTTAAACTCACGAGTTAATCTATTAAGTGGTGCGTTTTTACCTAGGTTAGAATTACTGTGAGTTTCCTTGACGATACTTATAAATCTTGCAGATCTAGGGAGTCTCGTGGGTATAGCAAAGTTGAGGTTTGACAGGAGATAGGGAACGTCGAGTAAGCCATTCGCTAATTTGTACAAGAAAAGAAGATCGAAAGTGCGTCTACGTTCGGACAGCGACTTAATTTTGAAATGGCTGAGCCGATCAGAATACGAGCGGATAGCCTTTGCTAAATTACAAGAGAAGGTCAAATGCCACATGAAGCGCTTTTGAACACTCTCGATCCTTTTTTTATAAACCTCGTAAAAGGGATTCCATACGACACTGCAGTATTCCAAATGGCTTCGTACTAGAGAATTGTACAATGCTATCTTCGTTCTAGGAACGTCTGAAATCCCTGCAATTACGCAAAACAAAGCCCAGGCACTTAAAGGCTTTATTACATACATTATCAATGTGCCTATTCAGCCGTAACTTGTTATCTAATGTAACCCCCAAGTCTCTTATGAACGTTACTTCTTTGAGATAATTATTATGAAGTTTATAATAGTTAGCGAAGTAATAAAAAGTTAGCGTAAGCCCAAAGTAACTGAAGTTGTGGGTAAAAGCTAGTTAATAATAAAAACTATATTACCTAAAATGCCACTAATATTACGAAATATGGAATTTAATAACACAAGATTATGAATAAAATATCATTACATAGTATAAAACAAAGTCCCCTTCCGCGTCTGTCTGTCTGTCTGTCTGTTCGCGATAAACTCAAAAACTACTGAACGGATTTTTATGCGGTTTTCAACAATGGATAAAGTGATTCTTGAGGAAAGTTTTAGTATATAATTTGTCTACGATTTTTTTTATAATCATGGCGGGACAACGTCTGCCCGCCCCGCTAGTAATTAATATCCACAACATGACTGTCTAAGATTCCGCCAAAAACTCCTAAGCTGTAATAATTAGTTAGTGTTCATTACAAACATACTTTTTTATATTTGCACTTTTACAATTTGAGATAGACGATCTGTGCGAGCTTGTTTGTAGTTTGTGTTTTTTGCGTCGTCAAATTTTCGTTATCATTGTCTTGCGCTGCTGTCGCCGCTCTCTCCACCAACCACTCGCACCCCCATTGGCTCCGGCCGCATCACGCCACCCACGAGGGCGTGGATTGGCCCACACGTACGGCGGGATACTTGAAGCGTCGTAGACATCCTCCCGGCCGTTGAAAACGTAGATTTCAACCACTGACAGTTATGCAGGCAGAAGGACCAGACGATTTATAGCTCGTCGAACAGGTCCATTGGCGGTGAGCACATCAGCTACTCTGGGGATCGAATCGGGGCCCGCAAACAGCTTGGAAACTCTTCCTAATTTCCAGCACAAAGGAGATGTATTCGCTTCCTTGATTAGAACCAAATCATTAAGCTTCAATTCTTTGCATTTCTCCTGCCATTTAGTTCTTTGTTGTAATTCGGAAACGTACTCTGTCGTCCATCGTTCCCAAAAGTGCTGTCGAGCCTGTTCAAGACGCTGGAACCGATCGAGGCGCTGCAGGTTCGATTCTAAGCAGCTCACCGAAGGTATCGCCATCATTGTTCTACCAATTAGAAAGTGTGCAGGGGTGAGGGCTTGGAAATCATTAGGCGAGGAGCTGAGAGGACATAGAGGTCGGCTATTCAGGATAGCTTCTATCTGTGCAAATATCGAAGTAAGTTCTTCAAATGTGAGGTGAGATTGGCTTAATATTCTATTTAAATGGAACTTTGCTGATTTAACACCGGCCTCAACTAAGCCGTTGAAATGAGGAGCGTAAACGGGAGAGAAATGAAACTCTATGCCCCGACTAGCTGCAAAGTCACAGATAGAGTCACTATTAGTTTGTAATAGCCTGCCAATTTCCTTGGCGGCAGCAACAAAATTACGTCCGTTGTCACAATAAATAGTTCTAGGCATTCCTCTGCGGGAAATAAATCTTTTTAGAGTTAGGATAAATGCATCCTTGGTCAGTTCACTTACAACTTCCAGATGTAAACACTTATATCTGAAACAGACGAAAATGCAAAGATAACACTTAGTTATCTTGCATCCTCGTCCCTTTCGATCAGGGATCAAGAAAGGACCGGCAAAGTCAATGCCCACAGTGCAAAAGGGAAAGTCCGGCTCAACTCGGTCTTTTGGTAGATTTCCCATTATGTTAATCATTGTTTTACCATTAAACCTACAGCAAACAACACAATTCCGAGTTATATTTCTTGCGAGCTTGCGGCCCCCTATAGGCCAGTAGCGCTCTCTAATGGACGCTAATAAGTGCTGTGGTCCAGAGTGAAAAAGGCGTAAATGTTCTGTTTCGAAGATGAGTTTGGTTAACCTGTGGCTAGCTTTCAAAAGAACAGGATGCCTTTTGTCATAGGAATAGCCAGACGCATCTAAGCGTCCTCCAACACGTAGTAGGCCAGCGGTATCAAGAAACGGATTTAATGAGCGAAGATGAGTATCGCTCTTAAGAGATTTATTGGATTTTAAAAGTTTAATTTCCTTAAAAAACGACTCATGTTGTGCTATTTTGATGAGAGCACTCAGACTTTTATGTAGTTCAGGTACCTTCAACGTCCCTTTTAACTTAGTTTCAGTATTTCTACAGTTATGAACAAATCGAAATATCCAGGCAAACACTCTTTGTAAAGTTGACAATTTAGAATAGTTTTGAAAATTAATCTCAGATTTTTGAGCCTCTACCCCTACAATTAAAGATGACGTCACTTTAAGTTCAGGAAGCTCTACTCTTTCGCTGGGCATTATAGGCCAGAAGTTCTGGGATTTTAGAAGAAAGGAGGGGCCATGCCACCATATGTCACAGTTTACAACCTCTTGAGGGGCTATACCCCTGGACGCAAGGTCGGCGGGATTTTCATATGTTGGTACGTGCCGCCATGATATAGGATCGGTGAGCTCACATATGGCAGCTATCCTATTTGCGACAAAGGTTTTAGTTTTGTTAGGAGAATTTATCCAACCGAGAACCACACTCGAGTCAGTCCAGTAGAATTTATGTTTTATATCGAGCCTTAGAGCTTCAGTGACAGCGGAAGCCAACCGTGCCCCCAAAAGTGCCCCACAAAGTTCAAGACGGGGGATGGTGCACGCTTTAATAGGTGCTACACGTGCCTTAGCGCATAATAAATTGACGTTTACATTACCCAGTCGATCGCCAGACTTCAGGTAAATGCAACTCGCGTAGGCTTGCTGAGAAGCGTCACAAAAACAATGCAGCTCGATATCAATCACATTTTTTATCAATACATGTCTAGGGACTTTCAATGAAGACAATTTATGAAGTTCATGGCTATAATTATCCCATGTCGACTTAATGGAATTGGATACTGGCTCGTCCCAGTCCAGTTTACTGGACCATAACTGTTGTAGTAATATTTTAGGCTTTATAGTACACAGAGATAATAAGCCAAGAGGATCGAAGATTTTAAACGTGGAAGATAAAATTGTACGTTTTGTAACAATACTATCAGTGTTACTCTTAATTGGGAAATTAATTTCATCAGTATTAGGAGACCAACCGACGCCTAGTGTACTAGTGGCATTGCTGATAATCAAATTTGATTCCTCAGAACATAATGAACTAGAAGATAATAAATTAGGAATATTTGAACGGTATTTTCGAAGAGTGAAGCAGCCTTTAGACAGCTCATAAGCGACTGCACGTTGGATATAACGTAACTCTTGTTCTGAGTCTGCACCCGTTAATAAATCGTCACAATAAAAATCATTTTGAATTATAGATGTTATAGTGGGATCAGTACATTCATCACCGATTTGCCAGATGCATCGGGTGCTTAGAAAACTTGAACTAGCGAAACCATACGTTACAGTACTCAATCTTAGAATGCGAAGGGTTTCGTCTTCGCGATCACGCCACAATATACACTGAAGATTACGATCAGACTCTCTGACTAGAACTTGTCGATACATTTTTTCTATGTCTCCAGATAAAACATATCGATGCTGGCGAAAACGGAGTAATATATTGAACAACGAATCTTGTATAGTAGGACCTACCATTTGAATGTCATTGACAGATAGGCCGGAAGTAGTAGGTTCAGATGCGTTAAATACTACTCTGAGTTTTGTGGACTCACTCTGTTCCTTAAGCACAGGGTGATGAGGGAGAAAATATGAGTTAGGCGGTATAGGCTCTGAGAATTCAGAAAGATGGCCAAGAATAGCATACTCGTGTATAAACTCAGAATACAATTTCCTGAGCGCAGGATTTTTTCTAAAACGAGCTTCCAAGTTTATAAAACGTTTCTTGGCAACAAAATATGACTCGCCTAAACAATCGGGTTTAGTTTTTAGTGGAATTCCCACTACGAACCGGCCATCGTTCTGTCGGCAAGTAGTGGAAATATAATGTTTTTCACAGAGCATTTCTTCCTCTGAGCGTGGTTGCGCTTGTGGGACACTCTCTAAGTCCCAGAACCTAGCTAACTCCTCATTTAGGCTAGGGGTTTCCTGTTTGATAGAGAAGTTGCACAAAATAGGCTTAGTAGTAATTAAGTTAGGCTTTGAACAAGTAGATATAGGGCCAGCGATGAGCCATCCGAGCTTAGAGCTACGAAGAGTCGGGTTACCGTGTCCTAAAGACTGCTGTTTGGCGCCTATTAGATCCCAGAACAGGTCAGAGCCAATAAGCATATCAATGGGGGATGGTTCTTTGAAGCTGGGGTCGGCTAGTTCAAAGTTATTGACATTTAGGTGACTAGTATTAAACGGAGCTTTCGGTATATTGTCCGTTATTGTTTTTAATACTAGGCAAAATAGTGAAGCTTGAAATTGAGAGTTATTCGATTGTAGTTTAATAGCACACCGTTCTGGGGTTGCACTTAATTGGTTACCACCTATGGCGATGATATTGACATTTGATGGCTGAGGAGTCAAATTAAGTCTCTGCTTCACACGTTCAGTAATGAAGGAGGATTGACTCCCGCTGTCAAGTAAAGCTCGCACACACATAGTTTCATTAGTACTAGGATTGCATAGACGTACCTTTGCAGTACATAATAGAATATCAGGACACAATATCGCAGACATGGCTATAGAAGTAGAAGGACTAGGAGAGACTTGATTAGGCAAATGAAGCAAGGTATTGTGTCTCTTCTTGCATATGCGACATGTTCCTGGTAATTTACAGTTCGGGACTTTATGACCAGACCTTAAACAATTATGACATAAATTGAGTTTGTCAACAGTAGAGTTCCTGTCTTCAGGGTTTTTTGCCTTAAATGTAGCGCATTCATAAATGCGATGGTTGCCCGCACAAATAACACAACAGAGTTTATAGGACAGGGTCTCTTTGGATGTCACTAAAAAGGATTTTGAATGTAATTTATTAGACTGGGAATTATAACGAACATGTTTGTTTACATTTAATTTATCGTTCTTATTACTCTGGACCGTTTCTATTACATCTGCACGATTTTTCAAAAACGAAAAAAACTCATTTAAAGTAGGTATATCTGAAAGATCATTTTTATGCTCCTCCCACTTGAACATCGTACTAATGTCTAATTTTGACGAGAGAATATGAATAATTAAAGCATCCCATTTATCTGTGGGTAATCCTAACGTACTGAGGGCGCGCAGATTTTTATTTACATGATCAATCATAAGCCTCAAGGATTTATCAATATCTCGACCAGAGTCTATATCAAATAAAGATTTTAGATGATTACTAATTAACTGTCTTTTATTATCATAGCGGTTGCAAAGAAGTGACCAAGCCTCATCATAATTTTTAGCGGAGACTTCTAAGTTACTTAATACTCGTGCAGCTTCGCCATCTAAGTAGGAATTTAGATAATGAAATTTATTAATGTTATGTATCTTAGAATTATTGTGAATCAAAGAACAATATGTCTCTTTAAATTCTAGCCATCGAAAGTAGGTGCCATCGAATTTGCATATATTTATGGTCGGTAATTTGAAACCTAATCCTTCATGACATTGGTCTGAATGTTGACAGGTGTTAGAGTGTGAACAATTAGTTACATTCAGGTCTTGTTTGGAAGAGGAAATGTGTGACTGAATAAAGTCTTGCGCGATAGAAATGCAGTTATCAAACTCTTGTTCAATTAAATCACGAATATTTAATTCTTGGTCTTGATTAGACTCATTGAGTAACTCTATCTGGCTCTGCAAACCGTCGAATTCAAGAAATAAGGCTTCCATCCTTGATACCTTCTTCGCAAGCCCACTAACATCTACCGCGGAAATATGTTCACTGGACATTAGTTTCTCTAAATTAATTTTGAACTTAGTCACTCGGCCTTTAATCGAACTACGCTTAGTGACAAGCTCCTTAAGTTTTATATCAGACGTCATTGTGATTATCTATAAATAAAGTGTTTAATTAAAGGTGTAAAATTGGGTGTGATAGCTCGCGATGAAAGCACAAAGAAGAAAAGTACATATAAAAAAAAACTAAATGGGTACGTTACGCTCCTCCTTTCATACTCTGGCACGCTGTAGAAGCCGGCATCTAACAGCAGAAGCAGGTGCTGAGGCAACCAGAAAGCACACAGATGACAAATACTGCCTGTAGTCGAGCGGGAAACCGCCGATAACAGGATCACACTGGAATTATCGGCAACACGACTAAATATTTGATAATACAATTGATAATTAACATGAAAGAAGGGTATTTTTTATACGTGTATTTATTTTCACACAAAATGGATCGTTGTAGTATATAGCACTGTTAATTATTATTGACAATGACTATATTATATTGAGAATAATTACGTTATATTGAAAAGATATATAGAAAACTTTGAAAAGATATATAGAAAACTTAACTTCATATACTTCACCACTGATTGCACTGAACGATTTATGCACTGATAGCCGTTAGGTTATACGATATATTATAGGATAAGTAGGATATACTGGTAGGTTTGAGTCCTGTTACGGTCGCCACTTTATGTTCATTACAAACATACTTTTTTATATTTGCACTTTTACAATTTGAGATAGACGATCTGTGCGAGCTTGTTTGTAGTTTGTGTTTTTTGCGTCGTCAAATTTTCGTTATCATTGTCTTGCGCTGCTGTCGCCGCTCTCTCCACCAACCACTCGCACCCCCATTGGCTCCGGCCGCATCACGCCACCCACGAGGGCGTGGATTGGCCCACACGTACGGCGGGATACTTGAAGCGTCGTAGACAGTTAGTAAAAACAGTTTCTGGGGAGACACCAATATAGATCAAATTATAAAACAAGACCATGTCTGATTAGAGAATTTGGCACAAATCTTTAGAGCCGATTCCGAGATATAGAAATTTATAGATATAAAACAATTTCCTTGTTTAAGTTGTAAGATAAAAAAACTGCTTCCATACAACTTATCGTAGGCTTACATAAGTTGTCAAGACGATAATACTTCTATCAAAAGTATTGTAGATTTATCGTTGGTTTCGTAAGTTCAAAGGCCTTTCTTGGGAATAATTGTGGATTTAAAAGTAGTCTTAAAACTAAACATTGTTCTAAAAGAAGATTGTTGTTAATAATTGCTTATACTGTTATAGATTTGTATCATTACGTTAATGATCATAACACACTGTGTTAATTACTAGCATAATGTTTCAACTTGGTTAACAAAGTGATTATTGTATAAGTATCGATGGTAAAAATATGTATTTGTTCCGTTGAAAGTGTTTAAAGCTATAAATGCCACCTTAATAACGTGTTTCATATGTTCAAAGCGATTTTAGTAATAGCTATACTTAAAACTAATTTGGACTATGTACTCACTATACGTTAAACTAAAACACACTCTTATTTGCAAACTTTATAGGTGTTATTACAAAAAAGTTAAATACGTATTGAAAACTTACTTTAAAAAGGTTTCGGATTAAATGCACCGCGCTCGCCCGAGGCAAGTTCGCGTTATCCTTTTTCGCAAATCTAACCTTTTTTTTTTTAACGTGGAGAGAAAATCCATCATGGACTGTCAGGAGGGCCTGAGCTGAGTCGACCGACAACTGCGTGCTGGGACGTAGCTGCCGGTGTCTTTCGGCGACTTTAACTCCTCGGCAAACCATACGCTGCACTATGGGAGTGTCGTGGGGGAGTGTAAGCAAGCTCCGCGACACCGCAGCAGGCGCTTTCACGCCAGTCCCGGCTGAGGCAGCCCAGATACGAGACTGCCTCCCAGCCCGCCGAGCCCGTGCAATGGCAGGTCGGGACCCCTGCCCCTTCACCCCTGGATTCAGCCGGCAACAGAGAGGAAATCCCCTCCGTCGCCGCTCCGCCATTAATTTTTTAACGAGGTTAACTCCTCATCCGCTATAGCCTCCCCGAGGTCCACTCCGTCCTAAGCTACCCTATCTCTCCTCCCCCATCCCTCGATCCTTTTTTTTTTTTTTTTTTAACGTGGGGAAATCCCTTATGGATACCCACCCTCCCGGGGGAGAGAGTGGGTTATGTCCGACTCGCACGGACTAAAACCCCACGGTGTACCGACAGACCGTTGTGTGGGGGCGGCAAGGGATCGTTCAAGCTAATCAACCTTGTAGAGCCGCCCCCACGGTCCGCCCGGCGGAAGGTGACCGCCGGGCTCCTACCTATAGAGGGACAGACCGGGTACACACCGGCTGTCCCCCCTCGTCCGCCGGACCTGTGCAATGAGGAGATGGGCCCCCCGGCCCACCCCCTCAGGTCCGGCTACGGTGGCGGGAGGAGATGGGCGAATCGCCGCCTCCTCCCGCCTGTCCTCCTTTGGCGGAGAGGGCCACTTTGAGGATCTGCCTCGCGGGCCCTCTCCGCCTCCTCCTTCTGCGAGATGACGTCCTCGCAGAAGAAGGACATCGCTCGCCACGCCAGTTCGCTGCCGAGCATGGCCGAGACCACGCTCGGCAGCGACAAGTCAGGTCCTACCGCCGCCGCCAGAATGCGGCGCTGCTCCCCCCACGCAGCACACTCAGACAGAGTGTGCTGCGCGGTATCTTCGTCAGCGCCGCACTCGTGACAGGCGGCGGTCGGCTCCCTGCGTGCGATCCGGTGCAGGTACCACCCGAAACAACCGTGTCCGGTGAGTACCTGCACCAGTCGGAACGTCAGGGAGCCCCACTCCCTATTTATCCACGCCCGCAGGACCGGGCGGACGGCGTCTACGGTAAACCGCCCGAACCGCTCGTCCGCCAGGTTCTGCTGCCATCTTTCGACGGCGTCTCCTCGGAGACGCCGTCTTTCCGCCTCAATTTCCCTGGGAGCCGGAGGCTCCCCCCTTCGTTTTCTCGCCGCCGTGAATTGGTACACGGCGGCGAGAACTCCTGCCTCCAGCTCCCAGGGTAGGGAGCCGGCGAGCGTGAAGGCCGCCGCAGAGGACACCGTCCGGTACCCCCGGATCGCCCTCAGTGCCACCGTGCGCTGCGCATTACGCAGCGCGCGCACGTTGGCGGCACCGAGGGCATCGGCCCAGACTGGTGCCCCGTAGGCGGCCATCGCCCGCACGACTCCCATGTAGAATCGGCGGCACCCGGCACCCGGCCCCCCTATGTTGGGGAGCAACCGGCCGAGTGCCGCCGCCGCCCCAGCAATTCGCGGTCCGAGCCCCGCGAAATGGGGCTCGAACCGGCAGCGCCCGTCCAGGGTGAGGCCCAGATATTTCATCTGGGTCCCCACCCTGATCCGGGCGCCCTCCACCACAATGTGGGCCCCAGGTGGTGGCCCCCGCCGAGGCCCATGGAAAAGTAGGGCCTCGGTCTTCTCGAGGGCCACCCTGAGGCCCAACCTCCTTATGCGCCTGACCACGAGGGTTGTGGCCATCGTGGCCAGGCGCTCAACCTCCCTCCACTCCCCCCCCCCGGGCTACGACTAGGGTGTCGTCCGCGTAACATATGAGGCGTGCCCCATGTGGGAGCACGCCGCGGAGCACCCAGTCGTAGCCCATGTTCCACAGGAGCGGCCCCAGTGCCGACCCCTGTGGAACCCCTCGCCGTGTGGCCCGCCTGACCATACGGCCGTCGCCGTCGACATAGGCGACCTCCCTGCCCTCCAGGTACGCCTCCAACACCCGCCGCAGGTACGGGGGCACTCCGAAATATCGGAGCGCCTCCCGTATGACGCCATGCGGCAGGGTGTTGAAGGCGTTGGCGATGTCGAGTGACACCGCCAAAACCCTCTCCCCCTGGGAGGTCGCCTCTGCCGACAGCGACTTCAGGAGGCACAGGGCGTCCACTGTCGAACGCCCTGTCCGGAAGCCATACTGCGCGTCCGCTGATTCGGCCCCACGCCCTCAAGGTGCTGGACGACCCGGGAGGAGATAATCCTCTCTAGCACCTTCCCGGCGTCGTCCAGCAGGACGAGGGGCCGATACGCGGACGCGCAGTCCGGAGGGCGGCCTGCCTTTGCCATGAGGCAGAGCCGCCCCAGCTTCCAGGGCTTCGGGAACTGCCCGACCGAAAGACACCGGTCGAACAGTTCCCGAAGCCACCCCCCTAATTGGCCCAATGCAAGGCCGAGCACCCGGCCCGGGACCCCATCAGGGCCGGGCGCTCTACGCCGGCTGAGGAGGCGTTCGACTGCCCTCCCCATCTCCTCCTCCGTAATCGGAGGGGGAGGACCATCGAGCACCTCCTCGACTGCCTCCCGAGGCGGAGGCATGGGAGGAGCCGGTAGCGTCGGAGGGTCGGGGAACAACTCTCCCACGACCCTCGCTACCACCTCCGGCCGGAGGGTCTCCGTCGCCGGGGGCGCCCAGGATTGCAACTTCATTCGTACAATCCTATACGGGCGCCCCCATGGATCCCCCTCCAGCGTCTGGAGCAGCTCCTCCCATGCTGCTTGTTTCGCCCGGCTGATGGCAGCCTGCAGGGTCTTCCTGCACTCCCTATAGCTGCCATACAGCCGGGCCTCCGCCTCCGGGTCCCTATGCCGGCGCCGGCGGCTGCGCCCGAACAGCCGCCGGGCCGCGGAGCAGGCCGCTCGGAGAGCGGCGATCTCCGGCGACCACCAGTACACCGCCCGTTTGTCTGGGCGGTGTACGCTCCGCGGCATCGACGCGTCGCAAACCTCCGTGAAGACGATCCTAACCCTACCCTACCTATCTACACAACACTACGCCCACCTATCCTCTATACTTGCCTACCAACAAAGTAGGTAGGCAAGCTAGAGATTACCTAACCAGCTTCCCCCCATTCCCCCACCCTACAATCCCTAACCCTACCAAACCTACCTACCTACATCCTAACCCTTACGTGGTAAGTAGGCAAACCAGAGCTTTCCTATCCTGCTCCCCCTCCCCATACATACGTAGCCTACGTGGGAGGGTCCCTTACGGCGGCCTCTGGTGAAATTCGCCTCCCCCTCCCCCTCTCCTTCTCCTTCTCCTTCGCCTCCCCCTCTCCTTCTCCTTCTCCTTCTCCTTCTCCTTCTCCTTCTCCTTCTCCTTCTCCTTCTCCTTCTCCTTCTCCTTCTCCTTCTCCTTCTCCTTCTCCTTCTCCTTCTCCTTCTCCTTCTCCTTCTCCTTCTCCTTCTCCTTCTCCTTCTCCTTCTCCTTCTCCTTCTCCTTCTCCTTCTCCTTCTCCTTCTCCTTCTCCTTCTCCTTCTCCTTCTCCTTCTCCTTCTCCTTCTCCTTCTCCTTCTCCTTCTCCTTCTCCTTCTCCTTCTCCTTCTCCTTCTCCTTCTCCTTCTCCTTCTCCTTCTCCTTCTCCTTCTCCTTCTCCTTCTCCTTCTCCTTCTCCGTCTCCTTCTCCTTCTCCTTCTCCTGCTCCTACGTCCGGTTCTACGGCAAATCTAACCTAACGTAACCAAAGCGAGACAAAAGAGCAAGATGGCGAACATTCAGCGACCGCGGTGCATTTAATAAGAGACCTTTTTAAAGCAAGTATTCAATACGTATTTAACTTTTTTGTAAAAACACCGATTAAGTTTAACTCTTACATATACACATACAGAACTGTCGTTCTTTTATGAAACCTTGGCTATGACAGATACATAATTTGGATTTGTAACTTTGAATTGTATTTCCTTTTGCTAAATTTCACCAAAAGCCCCGTCTGTATGAAAGGAAGTACGACATTCAATTGATAAAGTGTTACATTTATTATAGACTAGCTTTTGCCTGCGGCGTGGTTTTTGTAAATATTAATTTAACCTATTCCTGGGGAAAAGTATTTTTTTTATGAAAGGTACCCTACTTTCTTTGTCAGTACCCCTGACAACGTGTAGGCAAACCATTACGATGATGGATTGATTTAATAAGACGTGAAAGTACAAGAAAGACAAAATTACAGTCATATTTATAACATTAGTTGAGATCCCCAGTACTCTTCCTAAGAATTTATAAGTTGGCTCAAATGTAGAATATGTTATATTAATATAAAGTAAATTTTCAAAAAAAAGTATTAACCGACTTCAATATCAATCATAAACCCATAAGGCACTAAAAAGCGGAAAATAAATTAAATAAAACATATGAATATGTGTGCTACCTAGAGATGTATTGGAAGTCGGTGCCAACTGAAATTTCAAATTTGTTCCAGGTAGAAATGTATTATAGAGACGCGAGAGTGGACTTAAACTTTGTACCTATGTAGATGATATGATTTTCGGTTCGCACCGACTTCCAATACACCTCTAGGTGGCACACATATTCATATGTTTTATTTAATTTGGTTAATTTGATAAACTATTTATTTTCCGCTTTTTAGTGCCTTATGGGTTTATGATTGATATTGAAGTCGGTTAATACTTTTTTTTGAAAATTTACTTTATTTTTCCATTTTTAGTGTACATAAATATATTTTACTAGCAGTGCCCGCGAACTCCGTTCCGCCTTAAGTATATTAAAATATGCGCATTTTTGCGGTATGGTATCTATCGGTATGGTATGCGATATGCTTTCAATTGGTTGTACAATAAGTAACGTTTGGTACGAACGCAACCTTATCAATAATCCACGATAGTTTCTACCACCAACTCGGCTACCATCGCTTCACACATAATACACCTTAAGTAATGTAATTACAATGCTTGCGTCATGTTGCAACACAGCAACGAACATAAGCACAATAGGCTCCTAAGAATTGAAGAGTTTTTTTTTATAATATTGGTGGCAAACGAACATACGGGTCACCTGATAGTAAGTGATCACGGCCGCCCATGGACACCTGCGACACGAGAGGAAACACAGATGCGTTGCCGGCCCTTAAGAAAGGAGTAGGCTCGTTTCTTGAAAGTTTTCTTACTTTGTCACGGATCCCATAGTCAGAACCTAACCAAACTCTCGTCAAACTACCCTTGAAGTTCATCCTTTCCAATAAAAAATCAATCATCGAAATCGGTTAGCGTGATATTGAGTTATTCGTCTATTTGTCGTGTACATACTTAATGCAAATTTAAAACTTATACGGTTTTGCACTGGATGCCGTTGTCGGAACTGGACCAAATTGAAATGGGACCACACGGGAAGCACCAGCTTTCAAATAAAAAAAGAATCATCAAAATCGGTTCACCCAGTCCAAAGTTATGAGGTAACAAACATAAAAAAAAAAACAGTCGAATTGATAACCTCCTCCTTTTTTTGAAGTCGGTTAATAAAACGTGGTGGAATGTTTTCTCGTTAATTTATTTGGTCGCATAGTAATTATTTGTAATTTTCCTACTTTGGCCACCAATTCTTCTTATCAAAGATTATTTCTTCTTTATCTAGAGGGTAAACATTTCGTATTTTTATAGTTAGCGGTACTTCGTCTGATTCAATGCTCTGAGAAAATAATGGCGCTCTTGATAAATCTTTCCTGAAAGTTTTTGTGACATCTGTTCCATGTTATTATTATTTTATCCTCTTCAATTGTCCATTACAATTAAATTACAAGAAATGTTACATAATATATTGTTAGTTAACTCAAGATTTTAAATTTCTCTAGATAAATTATTAATTTTTATTAATTAACTCGGTTCATTCGATCCAATATTATTAATAAACAAAGACAATTTTGAATTCAATTTAAATTCGTGTAAAATAAAATGTTGACATTGGCAAATAATGTCCCGATATCAACGGAGGCAAAAAAATAATTCGAAGTGTGCGTGCAATTTACCCACGGGAGTCCTTCGCAATATGCTAATGTAATTGAAATAATATGACCATACGAATTCCCGAGGCTACTTTTAGTAATTTACGAACTTACCGTTATTGTTTTGTTAATTTTAATAATTGTGTACTTATGACTGTTGAACTAAATAATTATACTAAAATTTATTACAGTCATCAACGAATTAACGAAATGAAGAAATGAATAGACAGTGTTACGACAAGTCTTTTTTATTGTAGGATGACATAATGACGGTACTGTACCTGATGGTGACCACCTTTTTTTCCAATTGCATTAAAACATTCATCATTATTATTATTATCTTTTCTATATGAGTGAATTAAAAATGTTTTTTTTTGTTTACCTAACAGATTCCCACGTTTATCATACCACTTACCCCAATTATTCACGGCAAGAAAACATATGTCGCTTAACGCGTGGTGTTTGTAATAATTGTGGTTTCTTAAAACTCTAATAACTTTATATTAAACTAGCGGGTCCGGCGGACGTTGTCCTTTCTTGATAATAAAATGCTTGACAAATTATACATCTAAACCTTCCTCACGTATCACTTTATCTACTGGTGAAAATCGCATGTAAATCCGTTCAATTGTTTTTGAGTTTATCGAGAACAGATAGACGTTGTTTTATGCTATGAACCTATCATATTTTTTGATTAAGAACTAAGTATTTGTGAAATAAATATTTAAAAAAAATATGTCATAATGTATCCAAGTAGTTTATGAGTGATGCGCAAAACAACAAACCTGTATTCATATCTCAATGTCGGTGGTGAAAAAAAAAAATAGTTATATTTTGCTTATTTACGGGTGGATTTACGGGGCAGCCGTCAAAAATAAGGTAACTAGCCCAGTTTTAATAAGGCTCTGTCGAAGCGCTTATGTCGTATCTACAGCTTTTTAGTTATAAAAGCAGTGTGGTTAAAATGATAAACTAATACAAGTTTCTTATCGGTTCTTCTCGATGACTGGATCGTATGTTCGAACCGGTGGTAGTTTTGACGTTCATAAACGCCTTCTTAAGAACTAAATTGAATAAAGTACTTTTGATTTGACTTGATTTGATAGTCGGCCACACACGGGAATCCGCCACGTCTCTGCTCAGTAGTAATTATCTTGCTACAAAGGATAATTAGTAAGCTATTATTTATAGTATGATTAAAAAGACTACGATTCAAACGGCAACAGACTGAATTATTACAAATTATACAGTAATTAAAATTATTTTATGAGACTATTTTCATCTGTGAAATTAAAGTTTTCTGAAATAAAAATTGTCGTGCGAGTTCACACACGGTAAAAGTGACACTTAATATTCTGATTCGTTTTTAAGAGCATGAGATAAATACACAATGGAAATGGTAAGCATTAGTTTTCAGCATTATTTTGTTACATTTTAATATATATTAACAGTGTTAATAATAAAAAAACACAAAATATTTTTTAAAAGTGCGCTATAGTCACTACGATCCAACAGATAATAATGTGTTATAGATTTCAACGTTTATCTGTCTCTCCCTCTCGTTGTATATATTTCGAGAATATTAGGAATATACTATCTCATTCTCTCACAGCCTAAAACCTATGTATACATTTATATCTATCTCTTTTTCCAAAAAAAGACCTACTTCAATAATAATTTTGAAATTATAAAAATTTACTGGGCATTTTAGATTTAATCTACATTGTAAAATTTTATGAAAAAACACAATCGTCCGTCCCCGTTCGAGCTTATATGGGATTATAGAAAATAAGGATGGGATTTGCCGATATCGAGTTGTGATTGATTTTGAAGTGAGTTGTAGGTGGTAGAGCCATGCCGAAGCTATTACTGGTTTCAGCATGAATGGACCGGCTCGCCCGGGGTAGGACCACCCTCTCACAGAAAACTGACGTGAAGTAACTGTGCTAGAGCATTGTTGCGTTTCGTTCGGTCAGTGAGAGCACCGGAGGCCCTCCTCCCCTTCCCTCTCTTCTCCTCTCTCCTCCCCACTCCTCCTACTATTTCCCCTTTCCCCCCAAACACAGGCTGGCAACGCACTTGTGACTCCCCTGGTGTTGCTAGTGTCTATGGACGGCGGTGATCACTTACCATCGGGTGACCCGTCTGTTCGTTTGCCTCCTATAATATAAAAAAAAAGTGAAAACGGTGAAGCCGGTGTTTTTGGCAGAGATTTACAATTTCGCGTCATGACATGCTAGTAAGCATGACCGGTCGTATTGCGCTTGCACGTGTACATCTAACATTGACATTTTGTATTGAGATTGTGCATCCCATCATATGCTTCATGAATTAATAAACTGTATAAAAAAGTATACAATTATTATTCGGAGTGCCAACAGATGTGAGAGATAGACTAACGATAATAATTTCAATTTACAAATTATGAAATTTAAATAATTCACACTACAATTAATTAGCGGGGTGGTAGGGTGTCTGTACCCGACTGGATCGCGACCACCGTACACCTGGTGGAACACCCGCCATAGTGGCACGTTTGGGCGTGTCGCGTTCCGGGATCAGCCGGTGTATATCCAGCAACCAGGGGGGGGGGGGGCTGTCCCTAACTGGGACGCTTTCAGGCCGGCATGACAGCGGCGACCGGCGATGGATAGTATGTCTTTCGGCGGTCGCCATTGTTTTTGGATTTTACTGTGCTTACCATCAGGCACAGTACAGTCACTTTGCCGAGCTACAATAAAAAAAAAAAAAAAATGTAAATATCAAAACAAAACACAATTATTCTATCGTATTAAATTTTCACTTCTGTCGGCAGTCCTTATGACTGCCTCGATTTTTTATTGTCTTTATTTTGATTATATACATATTTATAAAGTATTTTCCGAATTTCTAGTTATTTATGTAATATACCGTTTAAATAAATTAAGTAAATCAGGTTTAATATTTCGAGTACGTATTGATAACCTACGCCACTCCACACGTCCCATCCGTACAATTTTACTTTATTGCTGACTTACATTTTGGAGGGAAATGACTTCGCTGATAATTGTTGTACTATTATACTAGATAGCCTAGAACCTTCCTCAATAAATGAACTATACAATTTAAAAAAGAATTTTTCACATGTCACTGATGGTCCCAGAGACTAACGCGTTAAAAATTGAGCTATTAAACTACTGAGCTATAGGTATAATATTAGTACAAATACTAAATTATCGTACTATTTCTTATACCACTTATTAAAATTACCAGCTTGAATATATGACGACAGGCACTTATTCGTCGCAGCTTAGTTTAAGAGCCTCTTTTAAGCTATAATAAGTATGTTACAATATTCGGTCACATAGTATTAGGCGATTTGAACGTAATTTTGAGTCTCCGTGTTTGTATTTCTATAAAACCATAAAAACTTCTAATAATGCATTGTTATAAATAAAGATGAGAATTATAGCGATTTGTACTTGACATAATAAGTGCGATATGCTAATTTTATTTCGTGCTTTGTATAATTTTCTACAATTATAACGAACTAAGAAATGCAATGCACTCTGATGTTTATAATGAATAAACCTCAATCATTGTTATAGCGAAAACTGCATTTCGCGATAATCTGTAACGTTTCACCAAGATCAATTCATTATTTTTTATGTAAAAGAGTAAAACACTTCAATTCATCCTTAGAGACTATCATGTTTAGAACATTATTTAAGTTAGGATTCATGTTGAAGTAAAGATTTCATATAACTATCAAATCGGTCCGCACCTAGTTAGACTCAGGTGTCATACCGGAAAAAAAAAGTCGAGACAGTCATAAGTAATGCCGACAGAAGTCAAAACTCAAAACAATGGAATAACTATGTTCTCTTTTGATTTACTAAATCAATTACAGTATGAATTGTTTAAATTTCAAATAATAATTTCTAAAAATTTATTAATCTGGCTTTCACATATATGACCACTCCGAACAATAATTATAAACATTTTATCAATTAATCAAACATATAATAGGCTGCACAATTTCAATACAAAATATAGATATTACATGTACACAGGTTTATACTACGCGTCGCTAGTTTGATGCAAGTAGCGCATGCGCTATACACTCGGTCACGCTTTACTAGCATGCCATGACGCGAAATTATAAATTTATCCTGCCAAAAGAATACCGCTCATAGCACCTAAAAGAGTTTTTACTTCAATAAAAGTAAAAAGTATCGAACAGAAACCATAATACACACAAACACACAACATGCCCGCGTGCACACACAAAATTAATGATTACACAATACTTTAAATAAACTCAAACACTTTATCTTTCGTTATGAGAAATATAAAACACTATATTTCATAATTGACAGATTTTTCTCTTTAGGCAACCAATCTTTTAGTAAATTATTACTGGCATTATCGAGTATGTAATAATATTATAAGTTTCTTGCAATTATTTCAATGAACTGATCTGACTGACTGAACTGAAGATGGCCACCATCTTGTTGGGACTTTTCAGGGAGTTTTTGTGGCAAGTCGGAATCCATGCCCCGTGATATTATTTCCGATCCACTTCATTTGTGCAAAATCACCAAACTATATTACGTAAAATACCACCAATATTACATAATATAGAGCCGAATAACACAAGATTATGAATAAAATATAAAGTCCACTACATGACATTCCAAGATCCCGCCAAAAACTCCAATTGACACTTTGTAATGACGTTCATATATTTTGTGCTCTAAAACTTTAAAGATTAAAAACAATCGACATCGATAAAATACCTGTAGACGCATCACAACACTATTAGAAAATTGCTAATACCCGTAATTGAGTTATGGTTGGCGACCTCAATGCTCCATTAAGGATTGTCACCGCACAGACGGTAAACGTACCCACTTTGTTTTATATATATATTTTTTTATTACTTACAATTTCGGACCATCGCGCCAAATGCTGCATTCGATGATTATGTAGGGGGGATTGCTTTAACATTTGTTCTATACTGGTGAGTCAATTTTAGATAATATTTTTGTTTCTGATTTTAAGTTACCGTTGTCAAATTTTGTCATTACTGCTTAACCTTTATGGAGAAGTGTAATCAAATAGCCTGTATAATATTTTGAAAAGTTATTGATCTGTAGGAGCTGTAAGTCTTGTTAATATAGGTTACGCCGAACAAAAACAAACCCGAATTAACCAGAATAAAAAAACGATAACTTCAATTTTATTTATATACTAGCTGTGCCCGTGACTTCGTACGCGAAAAAAACGGTGACTAACAAAATCGTCTCAATGCATTAAGTCCTTTTACTTACCTACTTTTCTCTCGTACTTAAGTCGCGTCGTCATTAAAATTACAATAACTTTTGATAGAGTAAACTAATTTTATTGAAACCAAGAGTAAATGTGACTCGAGGATATGCTTTATGCTTTATGGTGAGGTTTCATCTTCAACGCAGTACTTTAGAAGTGATTCGTGTTCAAACAAACAGAGAGATAGACATTTCTAAAAATGATTAAAATATATTTTATTATTTATTCCAAGACACCTACAACAATTTTTTTACGAAAATCTAAAAGTACAAAAACATGTGATGTTTACATTATTATTATATGTATAGAAGAATATAGAATTATAATGCTATATGATTTTAGAAGTCTGTAATATATTATATCCTACTTCATCTATAATGTTACTTTAGGTATTTAAAGACGATTGACTTGATTTAAAAAAAACCATCACACGCAATTGAAGTAAAACTTAAAAAAAAAAATAATTTTGTCTAAGAATAGTTTATAAACAAATCAATCAAAATTTTTTCAAGAAAAAATATAATTGAATAATAATAAAAAATCATACAATAGAGTTAATTATGTATATATGGGGCGCGCGACCGTGCTGCCATCTGGTTTCAATGTAAGTAAGTAACAAATTACATCAAAGGCATTCATTATCTGTAGTGCCATGTATCAGCTTATTCGGAACTTAAATACACAGAAAATATTATTAGCAACTATAAAGTAAATAAAGTATAGAAAAGTATGATTACTATGATAAGTAACGAATTAAATTAATTATGATTTAATAGAAGTTTTGGTTATGTTTAATTATTATCTAACCGTATGGTACAGAAACGTGACGCCATATTGCCTTAACATACTTCCGTTGCATTGTCGTCCAGTTACCTCCAAGTCGCATCTAAACAAGTTTTACTTCAGAAATATTAATAAAAAAAAAATCACTATATTTCATATCTTTTTCACGCCCCACGACGTCGGGTTTACGTTTTAGTTTCATAAATGACTGTATATTATTTTAATTTTGTTATATACTAGCTATGTCCGAATTTCCTCAGTCGATGTTATTATTTGTTGTTATAATATTTGGGTTATACATCAATTGGTATAAATACAAAAAATGGATAGCGAGAAAATACGATTCGCGTTCAATTCGGTACACGTACAAAATCTGTGATCAGACGGGTAGACTTGCGAAGTACAAAAAGACTACGTATTACCCTGACCTAACTTGGAAATAAGTTGCCATTTGACGTAAATCATTCGATATTTGAGATGGAAAAAGCCTGGAAATATAGTGCACACTACATATAAATGCAACAGATAGGTAAACGGATTTATCTGTTTATTCAGTGGGCTGTAAACGTAGAGTTTCACGGTTCACTGGACCGGACAATAAACACGGGTCTAGGATACGTCTTGTTGGATCGTATAAAAATTGTCTAAACCGTATCACTGTGGAGTAAACCAGAATCATAGGATACTGGGGTAGGATGCTTGTATCTGTCTAGTTAGCTACGACCGTACATATAGAAATAAAACCATTTTAGCGACTGTCTTTTGATTTAATGTATTTTGATATCAGCCAGTGTGTACCTAGTTGCGAATCCGATTATGGATTACTACTTTTTCGCATTCTCCCACACTCACGTTCACAGAACTCACAATCGCATTTATGCTATTAGTAAAGATAGATCTCTCGTTCATCGCTGTTGTATTTATAATTACAATCCATTGGTATCATTAGGTACGGTGTTGCCACCTTGTCGTATTGTGACAAAAAAGTATCTGTTATATTTTTATCACTATGTAATTGGGTCTCCTTTGAGATTAATTACTTTCTTCATGTCTATTCCAACCAATCCTTATACCAAGACCCTACGATTATAAATTTGATCTGTCTATGTCAGTATCGATTGCTCTCTCTATTCTACATATATTCGCATTGTATGTTGTTTTTAATTTCTATATATATATTTTATTCTATATATATTCTATATATTGATAAGAATATGATCCATTTCTGTCCCATTCAAACAATGTTTGGTATAAGTTGTTGTCTTCTTTCACGTCTTTAATCAGCTTTTAGACAAGTGTTCACTGTTCATACCTTATAATACCTATAATTCTTCATACAGTCGATCTATATGGACCTATATCCGTTTATTTTCATATTTAATACTCTTCTAGTTCTTTGGTTTTACTTTTTTTCGTGACATGTTCATACCACGCTATCCTATTTACGACATTTCCGTTAGTGTTAATTCCATATTTTCATCTGATATACTCATTCCTAATAATAATTCTTTGTTTTTTATAATATAAATAGCAGGTATTGCCAAATTATCACTACATGTTATAAAACAAAGTCCTCTGCCACGTCCGTCTGTTTGTTCTCGATAAACCCAAAAACTAGTGAATGGATGTTCATGTGGTTTTCACCAGTAGATAAAATGATTCACGAGGAAGGTTTAGGTATATCATTTGTCAATTTTTTTTATAATCAGGGCGGGATAACATATATAAACGAAAAACCAGTTCTTTGAGGCTCAATCACGACAAAACTGTTAAACGTATTGGCATAAGATTCGAAATTATTTTTGGATACGAATGAACCTTAGCCATTTTTAATGCCCAACGAAGTGGGATGGAATCAGCTGACATGGAACAAAAGTAATATTACTAAATAAGATCGGACAACATTGTAACTTAGATTATCCATCTTAAAATTTGCATCACATGTTGTTTTATTAATCTCTTCAGTAGCTTAGGACTCAAATCCATATATCATAGCCATTCTTATCAAGTATAATAAATGACATGAACATAAACAAATTGTCAAATCAAGGAGTTTGACATATGCTAGTTCAAAACAAAAACAAACATATGGAAATGTGATCTAAAGCAATTTACTAGTTGACCGAACGCATTAACCACTGCACTCCTGGAATTGTGCCATTCGTGGTCCAAAACTAAATTGCTTTATGCATTTCCCTGGAGCTATAACTCGATATGGAGTACTGTCCTGTTCATTGGTTGAATTATATTTTCGTAGTGGACGTTACCTTGCACTACCGCCTAGAATTGATTGCTTGCTCTGCGTCTTATTGCAACAAAAAACGTTTGTTTTTATTTATTAGAACTAAACCTGAAAAAAGTTAATCTAAAACTAGTGGTGGTAGTGAGAGAGAGAGAGCAAAATACTAACAAATAAAACAAGAAAAAAAAATTAAAAACGTGTTCTTTGGTTAACGGTTGAACCTGACGGCAGTTGACACTGTTCGTATGTAATTGTAATTAAAAAAAAAAAAATAATAATAACTAGCGGGCCGGGCGGTCGTTGTCCTGCCTTGATAATTAAAAAAAATCCTAAAGTCAACCGCAGCGCCACCTACCGGGTCCAATTGTGAATCTAAACCATTCTAGGATCCACTGGAACACACACAAAATTTCATCAAAATCGGTCCAACCGTTTTGGAGGAGTTCAGTGACATACACATATAGAAGAAATTTATATATAAAGATTAAAATATTTTGCATATTAACGTGTAATAATCACAATCGATTACACGTGCTTGGATTCTATACACATATCATATACATAAACTAATATACTGGAATTTAACTTAAAGTATACTCACGATTAACTGACCTTGGTGGTGGTAAAAATTACTATATAATGGCGTAATCTTAAAGTTATTAGAGACACGCGATACTAAATTGTCCCGAGACTTATTGGAAAATCACTTTAGCTCCGGTCTTGTAATGGATACTTAAAATTATGTACTTAACGTAATACGATCCATTTTATGTTAGACCACGTTAAGATGTAGTAATAATGGTATTAATTTACCACTAACCGGGTGTCTAAACACAAGTTTTAAGCCAGTGGTGAAAAACCGCGAGCCTTTGTTCTGTAATGCGCCCGGTCCAAGATTTCCAAAATATATTAGTTATTTTAAAATACAAATTCTTATAATGTATGATTTCTACCAAAAGAACAACAAGCCCACCGCCCTGTAATTTTTTTCTATTGCCACAATTTTAAACTATTTACATTCTTCGTTAATTGCTGAAACAAATTCACGATAACATTGATGCACTCTAGTCTATGAAATGACGTCGGACATTATTGAGTATCTCATACCCATGTATTACTTCATTTACTTATCACTACATATTATAAATCAAAGTCCTCTACTACGTCTGTCTATCTGTTCGTAATAAATTTAAATACTACTGAACGGATTTTCATTAGCAGATAAAGTGATTCATGACGAAGGTTTAGATATATAATTTGTCAAGGTTTTTTTATTATCGGGGCGGGAAAACGTCCGCCGTGTCCGTTAGTTCATGATAAAATTGATGCAGTTTATTCTATAAAATTACGTTGAACATTATTGAGTGTTACTGCGTTATTTTATTTACTTACTCATCATCTTCTTACCGTAATCCCACCTGCGCAGGGTCGGCACAGCACGTTTTCCTTTTCCACTCTCGAATATCAGATTTCGTCTCAGTATTCACACCTTTTACACACATACCATTTTTCACACAATCCATCCATACCCTTATCGGTCTTCCTCTACTCTTAGATCCGTCCTATCTATATCTATACTTAGCAATCTATATAAATAAAAATATTTTTGTTGTTTGTAATTGTCAAGGTTTGCAAGAAAAAGAATGAAAAATTGTATGGAAAAGTGAAAAGTTTGTGTTAAAAAAATCTCCATATAAAAAGTATGTGTGACAGAAGACAGCAGATAGAATAGCAGAGAGGAAAAATATTGACAGATTGACGTTGCGTTACTATTGTATTTAATTACACGGCCGTAGTGTAAACCGAAGATTTGGTTTCATCTTCTTCATTGGTTACTGGTGTAAAACCGTGGGGAGAGAGTAGTATTAATTAAAAATGAAATTACTGTATGATTTTCCTTGTACAAATTTGAAGGGCTCTGATTGAGAACATATGACAATTCAACCTTAAGAGATAACAACTTATCTGAGAATTTTAATATAATGGAATTACTTAATATGGGGTATCTTTCTACAGAAAAGTATGTAGGAGCTTAATAAATATTACAAAAACAATATTATTATATGATCTGGGTAATATATAATGAATACAGTAGTAATAAATATGCATACATAACAACAATATTGTAAAATGACAAACAAGAGCGCGCTCGTCCGACCGTGTCGGTTTCAACTAACAGACAATTGATTCATTTGCGTCCTGTAAAGTTACGCGGAAAAGTGTTTCATGTGATATTTTTTATTTTCTTTTATTTCTTAGTAGCTGTCCGTCTAGTCATCTTATGGTTATATGACGAGGAAAATGCGACCCTCCCTTTATAGTACGCCCGTGTATTTAAATATACTTAACTGAACCTCAATGTATCTGGTAATATTTTTGATAATTTACCTACTGCCTTTTGTTTCACCCACGTTTAGATGCGGATTTTTAACACAAATTTTTCACTTACCTAAAGTCATGCGTTACATCCATTCGGCAACTGATTTATATTCATATAGATCATAATTCAAATCCTGGATTCTTTAGATTATCTTGACACGGAGGAAGTAATTTTCCTGTTTTATTGCACGTTATCTTTATAAACGAAGGTGACAGTATCACATGTAAATAACAGAATAATTGCAGTGTAAGGTTCTCCAGGACCTTCATTATGCGTACACTGACGTTGTGGAATGGGTTACCCGGCACAGTATTCCCTCAGAATTATGATATGGGTCTCTTTAAAAAGGGATTGAAACACACTCTTCAAGGTCGGCAACGCAACAGCGATACCCCTGGTATTGCAGGTGTCCATAG
Source organism: Antheraea yamamai (assembly GCA_036509395.1). Classification (NCBI taxonomy): domain Eukaryota; kingdom Metazoa; phylum Arthropoda; class Insecta; order Lepidoptera; family Saturniidae; genus Antheraea; species Antheraea yamamai. The sequence goes on from AP028451.1 coordinate 2,840,371, forward strand.
GCGACGGTAACCATTTACCATCAGATGGGCCGTCTGTCTGTTTGCTGCCCTTTAGATAAAAAAAAGTGTCAATAAAATGGCTAAGGTTTCTAGAATCAAATATACTCTAAGAATGCCTCTGATATTTTGAGCGAAAAGTATGTTTTGAAACGCAGATGGCTCGGTTTTTAGTTTGCGTTGATCGAGGTAAGTTCAAAAACACAGGAATGTTCAGGAGCTTTTGATGAAGGTAAAACATAGGGATAAAGCCATAGTGATATGACTTTGAATAAAATTACCTGGCTAACTCTCATGTGTCGTCATACACCTATAAGTGTGTTGTGCCGTTGCACTTGAAAGCTAGTCGTCCTCTAGGCTTGGCGTGTTTACCATATTAGACCACGTCGCCATTTAATATCAGATGAGATTGTCGTCAAAGCAAAAACCTAAAGTAGAGAAATGGAAAAAATAATAACTTATTCTTAGACTTACTGCTTGAGGTATCTGAGCAACCATAATAGGATAATAAGTAGGTATCCTATATTACTAATCGTTAATAGGTATTTTGAGCTGAAACCCCACAGCTGAAGCACTACATTTATTAGGAGATTAGCTTTAGGACTTAGTAATTACTTGAAGGTCACTCGGAGTGTTATTATATTAACTTATTTTATACCTTAAGGTTCTACAAATACGAGAGTTATTTTAACTGTCGATGAAATACTACCGTAATACATGCGGTGTATTTGTTTTAACGCAATAATTTCTTTTTTACTTTTTTTATAATTATTGACAGAATATTTGCAGTTAATAATTGGTAGCGCTAGATAATAGTTAATATAGAAGTTTTTTTGCATGAACCCCTCCTCAAGTGAAGGTGAAGGCATCCTCTAAAGTATTCCATGTGTATCTTGAGCTATTTGCGGCCAGCAGGTACCAGCTATTTTTATCAACTCGTCTGCCCATCTCATGTGGGGTCTGCCTTTGAGATGTTTGCCGATTGGACCATTCCACGTTGTCCTGCTCGTCCATCTCTCGTCCTTTAGCTTCGCTACGTGCCCAGCACACTTCCATTTTAGTTTCTTAGCGTAGATCAGAGCATCTGTCTCTTTGATGGTTTCTCTCATTTTTGTGTGACGAATTGTTTGAATCTTTTAAATATTGAATATATTTTGTTCTATTTCGCGTTGGCAGGTAGTGATTTTGCTTTTTAACTTGGATGTATATTTCCAAGTTTGACATGCGTAGGTTAGACAATGACATCATGACTTTTGTTTTGATATTTGTTGGCATGTTACTTTTGAATATCTCTTTTAAGGACCAAATATTTTGTACTCTTCGTTCTACTTCTAGTTCATTTTGTTTTCTGTTGAAACCAATTTCTTTTCCAAGATGTATTTCTCTGTATATTTCAGAATTTAATTGTTTGTAATTGTGTGTAGATTTTGACAGCAGAACTAACTCATCTGCGAAGCGTAGGTGGGATAAATACTTACCTTTGATGTTTAACCCTGTCTTTTCCCTGTTGAATCGTTTTATTATTGACTCTAGGATAGATATAAATAATTTTAGAGACAGCGATGGAGAACGTAGGACCAGTGGATTCTAATTCTATTTTTGCTGTTCTACCTTTGTAACTATTTCTAATTATATCTATATACTCTTGTTCAATTTTTGAGCTTGCAGGGCGATCATAAACTTGAATGTGACATGGTATCAAAAGCTGTTTTATAATCAATATATGCGATGTAGAGCGCTCTTTGCTTCTCTTGGTATTGTTCCATTGTTTGTTCTAGAAAGCATGTTGTTCTATTGGTTGGTTTGTTCTATAGTGACACTTATTCTTTTGTTAATTATGGAGAAAAACAGTAATTTCCTTGTGCTTATAGTGTTTTATAAAAATGAGTTGCTACATCTATGATTTCTTTTCGATTATTTACGATTTTGTCCTTGGAGTTAAGATATCTATCCAATATTTATTTGTTCTTAGTTCTTTAAGGGCCTTTTTTGACCTTCCTGCTTTTTCCAAATGTTTTTCAATAGTCTTCAATCTGTAGCTTTTGTAGTCATGTTTAATTTATTTACTTATTAGTTTATATAGAGCTGATAGTTAATTTTTTGTAGGTCGAGTTTTTATCTTAGCATGCTGTAACTTTTGTCTTCTCTTGATAAATTCCAGTGTACGCTCTTTTAGAACTTTATGGTTACCTTTTGATATTTCGTTGGGGGTTCGAGCGTCCTGTAAGCCCTGGGTTATGGCCATGGTTAGTGTGTCATAGAAAACCTGCACTGATATTTTTTCTTGGCATTTATGGCCGCGCTTATGAAAGGCGCTTATGAACGTATAATTTACCACTGGTTCGGAAAGCAACTCATTCATCGAGAAGAACTGGGAAAAAACTCGATCGGGTTTGTCTTTTTAACGGACATATTTTTATAACTACTTTGGAGGATGTATAGAAAGAAGTGTTATTTCCAGACATCTCCATTTCTCACATATTGATCTAATCTATAGTAGCCTTTTGACACTAATACCCACTTGACACTATGCCTGAACTTACAGTTAGGCAATATGCAACTTTCAGTTATTGACATAGAAATGAATATGGATTAATCAATATAGTCTTTCGCCATTTCGTTCATCGGTAATATTGTCCATTCGGATTCAAATGCGTAACGTAACAAAAGGAAAGGAGGAATTAAAAAAATATAAAACGATAAAAGAGGTAGATAATATGTCGTTGTGTGTTAAAATTAGCGTAAACAAAACTATCCAGTTTTGTGTACGAATGTACACGCAGTTACACCCGACCAATCGGCAACTGACAGCAATATCCATTATGCTTTTAATATCGTGGGAGATGAGTGGCATTGTGGACACCCTCGTGTCTCCACACATTGCATGTGACCGCTGGAATGTACTTATTCATTTGTAATACAAACAAGCTGTCATTTGTATAATAATTAGTTTATTATCACGTTTTGTATTGAACATTTTCATTTTGCGTAGAGATATGAGAGAATCTACATATACGTAAGCTAAGCAAATAAACAAAAATGCATTCTTTCGTCTTAGTATAGATTTGAAGTATCTCTTGAGAACAGTTGATTATTTATGAAGGATTGGTATGTACGGTGTCCTTTTCTGTACCTTCTTCTTTTTACCCTTATCCCACCTAAGTAGGGTCGGTACAACATGTTTGTCATGTTGTAGTGTTTGATTTGGCTTGATTTTTCCGATCGGCCGCCTGCCTGGCATTAATCCTCCTTGGGATTATTTTGTTGTACCCACTGTATGTTTATGGTTATTATACATAATTACGAAGTATGATAGAATCCTTTAGCGTTAAAATTTCCTGTAGGCTTTACCTTTGGTAGGCTATTTATAGTTTCTGTTTGAGCGGCACTACCGTTCCGGTTAAAAACGAAGTTATAAAAGTATACCGTTATAGTATAACGTTAATTAACTTTTGCAAGCATCTTACTTTAACATCACGTGTAGGACGAGCAGAAACCTTATTGTTCTCATTAAGGCTTTCTTGAAATGACACTTGACTGTGCGAAGTTTTAGAATTCTGGATACTCATGTGATGACGATTTTCTTTAAGGTGTTCTTGAGACGAGTCGTTGTTTTGTGGAGTTAATTGTTTTGAGCGTTTTTTCTAAAGATTTCTTAGGCATTTTTAAGTGAACGCGTTAGTTATTAATACAAATGTTTTATCAATAAACTATTTATCAAATGAATCAATTTGATACGTGATTAAATTTAAAAAGGCCCAGATATATATGCCAAGTTATCAATTTTTGGTTCATTGAATTTTATCATATACTAAGTTTACTTGAGATAGAAGCAGCTTTTTAACCAAGGCTCCCTAAATAAATAGGTAACTTTTAGGTAGGTTACGTTTTAACAAACGTTGTGCGATTTCTGTGACTATAATTTTTCTATGCTCAAACCAAACACACTTTGTCGTAGTGTATCTAGTTGTAATTGATAATTGATATCGTAATGTAACCGAATAGATTTAAATATGTTATGGCATGTAGCTTTAGTTTTGCTGTTGTTTTTAGGCATATGGGAGGCTTTTCAAAAATTCTAACAATATTTATTGTTTTGGGTACCAATGGATTAAAAGGGGCTTATAATTATAATAATGAAATTATTTTTATAATTAAAATAAACTGTTTGGTCTACCTTACAAAAGAAGCATTTTTCCTCAGAGAAGCATTTTTCCTAAAAGAAAAGAAATTTAAAAAATGAGGCAGTGCAGTTTCTGGGGGTCTAACTGGGGTTAGACGTATTTTCGGGTCGTCCGAATTCCAACTGAGGTATTTCTATTTTGACAACGGCGGCTAAATTTACCTCTATGTTCTAGTTATATTTTTTCACTGCCTGAAAACTCTGATAAAAAAATTTTCTATGAATGAAACCAAGCTAGATCGATTTATCGTCCCCGAAACCACCGATAACCACCCACATACAAAGTTTCACGGAAATCGTTAGCGCCGTTTCAGAGATTCTGATTATATAGAAATATAAAAAAATTTGCTCGCTTAAAGGTATTAGATTAGTCAAATATAGAAAAATATTAATATTACATTTATACAGGCCGCTATACTACGAGTCGCTAGTCCGATGCAAGCGCAATTTGTCACGAGCATGTCGGTGACGTTTCACTAAGATGTCGGTGATGAGAACCCATAAGTTTTTCTTCTACCGAACATCGCTAAACGCGGCTAAATGGGTTTTCACTTCAAAAACAAATCTGTTCTTAATAAACAAGATGAAATTTAGGGTAATTTATCGTTGGTATGATGACGATGCTTATAATTATGTTCTATTGACGACAGCTTCGCACCACAAGCTAATATGACGGTGACCGTTTCGCCGGACCGGCGGGCTGATGCGCTGGTGGCGCAACGGTGGGGCCCCGCACGTAAGGTCGTGATCAAACGAAGCCCCGGCGCGCCGCTCGGCGTCAGCATCGTCGGTGGAAAGGTACGATATGATAATACATCGCTAAATGTGAACCATAAAAACCGTAACCACTAGTTACCCTTGATAAACCAAATGTTAATTATCTCGTATATTTTATAGGTCGATATAATCTCTACACAAGACGGTGAAGTCGATGAAGATAAAGTAATATTTGGAATCTTCATTAAAAACGTGGTGCCTGATAGTCCGGCGGGCCTGAGTGGGGAGTTACAGGTAAATCGTTCAATTCAAATTCAATCAAATTGTCAAAACATAGGTGGTACAAATTTTCTTTTATCATTAAGCAAGAAGTTTTTTATTAGTTTTTGACCTATATTGCGGTTATATTTAAATGATTTGATTGGGTATAATTTATTTATTTCTTTTTGAAGTAAAAAATATTATTATAAAGTAAAACTACATGCCTTACTCAGATAATTCATATCGTTTAACAATACTGCGATAAAATAGTTAAGCAAAATCATAACAATAGTTGCTTGCATTTTAAGCGATTTTTAAGAAGACAATAAGAAAAAAGGTGTAGTCTAAGAGTCTGAAAAAAAACCTTATTGCAGTAAAAAACAACTTAATGATACATTCAATTTTTATCTTAGTAAATTCGTAGTGTGACTGGTCATGGAAATTGTCTAGTTTACATATAATTTCAATGGAGACTCATCGATTGGTGATTTCCATTAGTCTATTTGGTAGGACTGATCATTTATGAGTTCAAAGGATACAATTCTCATATTTTGTCATATACAGACTGGTGATAGGATCTTGGAGGTGGACGGTGTTTGCGTTAGATCAGCCCAGCACGAACGAGCTGTTCAGCTCATAAAAGCCGCAGGGGAGAAAGTCGTTCTAACTGTGCAGAGTTTATTGACTTGGGTATGTCTTTTTTATTTTGATCTTTGAAGTTTTGTTTGAGAATCAGCAATTGTCTATCCAATTAGTAATTAGATTTTGGTAAGGTAATTAGCAGATGATAATGCTGGTAATGTTAAGTGTAATTTCTTAAATCTGGTCTTAGACTGTAATGCTTTTTCAGTCACATTATGCAGTAAATTTGTTTGAACTGGTGTAAATATCAGAGTTCCACTTCTTAGCAGTTTGTTGATCGAGTCACTCTGTAAAAGTGATGATAATAAAGAACTTCAAATTCTTTTCGTAGAACACGGACTCTTCCGATGTTGAAGCCTCTCCACCCCACGGGTCTCCTGCACGCTCTATTAAAAAGTCACCAGCAAAATCAATTCAGCTAGAGAAGTCTCCGCAGCATGAAATAAAGGTGATACGAAAATATTGATTAAGTATTTTACAGGAAAAAAGCTTTGAGCTGAGAACTAATGTGCCTCAAATAACTTCTTGAATATTTGTAACTGTAGTGTTCGGAAATTAAGATGTTAATTGCTAATTGCAGTTCATGGAAATTTTTAACCAACCTCAAAATTGCAAAATCGGAATTTATAGAATTCTCGTACATAGATAACCTCCTTTTAAGAGAATTTCTCGGGAAGTTTTCTTCATGTAGTACTAGCGTTGCTTTCATGCAAGTCTATATTAGCGTTTGTACTTTCATAATCATTTTGTATAAATATTAAAAGCTTCCGTTATGTTTCAGCGAAACAAGAAATGTAAGAAATATATAAAAAAAAAGAAAGAAAATATTAAGAAAAGCAATATTAAACATTAAAACCAAATTTCAACCAATTTTACTTTTACCAAGGTGTTATTTTAATTTCCTTAAAAAATCAAAAACAATATTTGTTCTTGACTTGTCCAATCGAATTTATTTCAAGCAATAATTTTCCAAAAGAATTAATTACTCTTTAAATAATTAAATATCACCCTAATTCGTAATAGATAACAGTAACATCAGTGCCTGACAATCAAGAAGATAATGAAGAAACAAGTACAGATAAACAACCCGTAGAAGAAACGAAACCCGTTTACTCTGATTCTGAAAGTAGCGATGAAGAAGACGAGAGAGAATTGCAAGGGAGGACTTACTCTGACAAAGGAGTTGAAGTAAGTATAAATATAGCCACACATCAATAATGTTCTATGGGTAAACTAATATACCTTGTAATTGTAAGAAAACCTTTTAATGCAGCTCATTTCAAAGTGTAGCATTATGATATGGACTACAGTCGGGAAATAGTAAATCTCAATTAAGTTTTTGGGTCCAAGTTATGTGATAGTAGTTAAACTAAAGGTCGACCTTCATAGAATTCTCTTTGTTTTTCTTAAGTCGAGTTTTCTATTTTAATGGAAGTCACATATAGGTCTTTGAAATATAATTCATACAGTAAATTTAATTGCGTTTTATCGTGGCTTGGTACGGCAATTTCGCAGGATCTAATGGTAAGGACGATTTAGTTAAAAGTAACAGCAACTGGTGTCAACTTGGTAAAATATTTCTTTTATATCACATTTCAAAGACACAGTATCCTTGAAAAGTGGGAATACGTTTTTTGAGAACTCGCTTGTTCATGTCGAAATTGAGGCTACCATATAGCTCACTAACCAGCTCGCGTGGCTAAAAAAGAAAGTAGATAATAGGATAAGCTTAAAGAAATTTTAAAAGTTATGATGATAGTTCAGTGTTGGCGTGTTTGAACAGCATGCCGATTAACGCACTTCGAATTTTGCGATGACTTGGAGGTCTCAGTGAATAAAGATGATGAAACCATAGCATGGTTTTTTATATGCTCTTTTGTCTAACTGTTCAGAGTAAGTTGAAAATATATCGCCAAGCCCCTATAGGTCTATTCTAACCTGAGAGTCTTTATAGACCACATCGTTATTTTATATTAGACTGTGTGGAACTAACAAAGTATCAAGAATAAACGTTCCTAAACCCAAAAGAACATTTACCTAAATGTAAGATAGACAAAACAAGAGCATAGGGTCCCCTATATTTAATTTGATTACTGAGTGCATTGTTAATAAAAATATTTTTGCACATAAAAAATATTGCAGTGTTAAAAAAGATAAACCAGATCGAGCTTCTCGCCCGTTTTTCTCGATGAGTGGGTTGTTTGTTCGAACCGGTGGTAGTTTTAACGTTCATAAGTGCCTTCTTAGGACCTAATTTGAATAAAGTATTTTTTGATTTAGGTATTTGGTTTTTTGATTGCATATTTACGAGGATGCATTTCCTCAGATCGATCGCGCCTCAGCTGGTGCTATAAAACGCAGTAAAGAAGAGAAGGACGCTGACCCAGAACAAGAAGATGACTTCGGATACACGACAAGTGAGTGGAAAGATACATTATTCACGTTGATTAATTTCTCGTTTTACATCATCCATGTATATTTTTACGCGTGTTTGATTGAACATAACAAATGAATTGATTATTATAATTATAATTTGTAAATCACTCTATGTTAAACTTATTACCTAAATTAATTATTTGTAATTAAGATCCATGAAGACAAACCGTCTATTCTTTATTCTATATATCTTAAATACTTGCTGGCTCGTTCAGTAAATTGATTAACCGATGGAGTTTTGAAATCGAATTTTATTTGCAAATATTTGCAACGCAACGTTTCTGATACAAAAATGACAAAAGAGCTAAATGGCCTGAGAGACGAGAGGGATAGAGAGAGAAAAACTGCGCTATACTAAAGTAGGCATGAACATTATAGCTAAGGGTGGGTCAAAAAAATCGATTTTTTTTTTTACAAATGACACGGAAAAATGGATTGCTAGACACCTTAAAAAATTCTCACCAAGCATGAGCTCTTAATTTTAATAGGAAGATCCTCCGCATCGCAGTTTTGTATTTTTTTCTCAGTCCAATAGAAAAAAATTCATAACTCACCATTTATCGATTGAACAGAAAAATGTTCCGAGAGAAGTTTTTAGAAAATTTAATGCTCTACAAAAAAGGTATCTTATATTTTTTTCCGTAAACCTCACCATTTGAAAGATATTAAGGATTTAATTTTGATTATTTTAAGACAAATTTCATTTTTGTTTCTGAATTTTATAACTCGACAATAAATGACTTTATGAAATTAACCGTTCAAAAGATATTCATCATCAAACTTTCATGTGCACGGATTTTAAAAGTTTTTGATGAGATATTCGAAAAATTTCAATTTAATTTATAAATTTCATATGAATTTAATTTCTTGTCAGTAATATAAGTATTATTTGAGTTTTATTTTCAAAATTATCAAAATTTGCTTTTTTTATTAATAAATATTTAACTAAGCGATAAATAATGTCCAAATTATTTTTTAAATGGAGACAAATATACTTAAACATAAATAAAAACTTGAAAAATATTTTGAAGTTTCTCAGTTGATAACAACTAAAATTCGTGTAAATTTTCTCAAAAATTATAAATGAAATTGAAATTTTTCGAATATCTCATCAAAAACTTTTAAAATCCGTACACATGAAAGTTTGATGATGAATATCTTTTGAACGGTTAATTTCATCGTCAAAACATAAGAATGTATTTATATATATTAAGAATTTTTATAGAGCAGTTAATTTCCAATAAAAATTTGTATTGCGCATTTTGTAAAAGTCATTTATTGTCGAGTTATAAAATTCATAAACAAAAATGAAATTTGTCTTAAAATAATCAAAATTAAATCCCTAATATCTTTCAAATGGTGAGGTTTACGGAAAAAATATAAGATACCTTTTTTGTAGAGCATTAAATTTCCTAAAAAATTCTCTCGGAACATTTTTCTGTTCAATCGGTAAATGATGAGGTATGAATTTTTTTCTATTGGACTAAGAAAAAAATACAAAACTGCGATGCGGAGGATCTTCCTATTAAAATTAAGAGCTCATGCTTGGTGAGAATTTTTTTAAGGTGTCTAGCAACCCATTTTTCCGTGTCACTTGTAAAAAAAAATCGAGTTTTTTGACCCACCCTATTATAGCTATTTGAATTTAATTATATAGCAGTGAAAATAGAGTTTTTTTTATCGCTGTGAATTCACAGTTGACTAGTGAAAACCTGGTGGTATATTTGAAGATTAATGACGCATTGGAATGTGTCACTTGTTATCTCTAAATAATTTTGCGAGCAACATTTTTTTATTCTCGGTCAAAAGGAGCTACTTTGACAAATAAATAATACGCATATGAGTCCTGTGAATTATAATTTACAAGAATTTTGTTGTATAACGTTATATAAAACACGGCAGCCATAATTCACGAATGTCTAATTTTGTAACATGACTAATTATTTTTCATAGAATATAAAAGTAACAGTGATATGAATATATAATTATCATGTGATAACTTAATTTTCATATTATGTGAAAAATAGCAATGATGTATATAATATTAAATAGCTAATTTAAATCGATTGTGATATAATACGTGAGTCGCTTTGAAGTCAAGAATAGTAACGAGTTTTATATAAAGAACAGACCTGTTATTTATCAGTGAAGTTTAATTTTTATCACGAATTCTGAATTGCACGCGGTCTATTTTCTTACCGTATAATATATAAATAGTTCTGTTCGCTTCTACGATTATAATTTATTACCGGTGATTTTTCAACAGGAAATTAATTAATTATAAGATATTATTTAGTAAGCCGTTAAAAAAATCATTTATCAACGACGTTGGAGATTTATTTAAAACTAAACATTTAGAAATTGAGATTAAAGTAAATATAATGCTGAAAGACAAGCCGTAGGATTTTAAAATTAGGTTATGAAAACAATTCTATTTGGATGGTCTCCATCTGTTCTGTGTTTCCACATTTATGTAAAATATGTTGCCTTTATGTTTGTATATATAATTAAAAAATTATCAGGACTTACTGTCAATGTTAGTTGGTGAAATAATCAGACGCTATTATTACTACCAGTTCTTATTTGTGGCAACCAATCTTCTAGTAGATTATTACTGCCATTGTCGTGTAGGTATTACAAGTATCGTGCGATCATTTCAATAAATTAACAAGATGGTGGCCGTCTTGTTACAACTTTCCAGGGAGTTTTTGTGGCAAGTTACAATCCATGCTCCGTGGTATTTCTCATTCACTTCACTTGTGCAAAATTACCAAACTTTATTACGTATACCTCCACTAATATTACAAAATATTGAGTCGAAAAACACAAGATTATGAATAAAATATAAACGTACTAGTGGGCCCAGCAGACGTTGTCCCACCCTGATTATAAAAAAAATCTTGACAAATTACCAAAACGTTCCTCATGAATCACTTTATCTACTGGTGAAAACCGCTTGAAAATCCGTTCAGTAGTCGTAGTCCGGTGAAGCTGTTAAGGCCTTGCTTGGTCAACAGCGTAGTCAGTTCGAAGAAAAAAAAAAAACGTTCAGTAGTTTTTGAGTTTATCGCGAACAGGCAGACAGACAGACGTGGTAGGGGACTTTGTTTTATACTATGTAATGATATGGACGGTGGTGATCACTTAAGAGCAACCTACATGAATTACAAGAATTCATTCTGATGTTGTATGAAAGACACTTGCTACAAGTTGAGGAGAGAGGGAATGGAGGGGGGGGGGAAGATGGGAGATTATCTATATAATTTGATTTATACCTTGGAAACTATAATATTTATGCTGACAACCATTTCATTATAATTTATTTAAAACGACGTCAGCACACTCGATATACATTTATTTTATCGCTGGCATTACCATCAAGATTATGAAACAGGTTTATTATTATAGATTGGTTAAGTAGTTAGGGCATGTAAGCGTAATCAACAAATAGATAGATTCGCGTTCAAATTTATAATATTACTACCCGAACCGACCACCCGTTCCCGTGTCTCAGTTATTCACATCTTGAATTGAATAAAACATATGCACCATAAAATAAATTATAGTTAAAAAATAAATTCAAAATTAAAACGTGGTGCCATCTATGAGACGTCTATAACAGTCGGTCCTACAGTTTTCTGTCAACGAACTAATATAAAACGCCATCTGGTCGAGACTAATGAAACTTACAATTAATAACAATAATCAACATTGACAATTATTTAATTTTTAATTAAGAAATATTGAGGCCATTAATCGAAATACAAATTATTCTATCACTCAAGTTGGACCAAATTATATTATACTAGCGGGCCCGGCAGACGTTGTCCCGCCCTGATTATAAAAAAAATCTTGACAAATTACATACCAAAACGTTCCTCGTGAATTACTTTATTCACTGGTGAAAACTGCTTGAAAATCCGTTCAGTAGTTTTTGAGTTTATCGCGAACAGACAGACAGACAGACGCGGTAGGGGACTTTGTTTTATACTATGTAATGATAAATGCCAACTTTCATAAAGATTGGTTGAGTAGTTTCGGAGCTCATCGTGGACAAAGATTTTGACAGTGGATTTTTATGTATTTAAGATTTAGGATAATAGATAATAGCAAATTCTCGTAGAAACGTGAGTGAAGCTAGTATTAATATATACACGTTTTGACAAGAGAAAATTCAGACAGTTTATTTTGTACGTGGTATTTCGGGCTGCCCTTGAATCGGCCAGGGCACTTCCGAACGTGGATGCAATAAATCTATTTCAATAATAAATATGTCGGCCGTTAGTTAATAGGTTTGATGAATTAATTCAGTGATGAATCAATTCAACGAGGTTGAATATTATCAGTGTAGACTTGAGTTCAAAATCTCACTTCTTTATTATCTTTATTGTTAACCGGCTGCCCAACCTGGCTACGCACGAGTGTAATGTGAAATAGAAATGAGATTTTGTAGGTGGTAGAGCCACTAGAGCCACGCTGAAGCTATTACTAGTTTCAACATGAATGGGTCGGCTCGCCCGAGGTACTACCACCCTCTCATAGAAAACCGACGTGAAGTAACAGTGCTTGCATTGTTACGTTTCGTTTGGTCAGTGAGAGCGCCGGAGGCCCACATCCCCACCCCTATCCTCTCCTCTCCCCCCTCCCTCCCCTTCCCCCAAACACAGCCTGGTAACGCACTTTCTACTCCTCTGGTGTTGTTAGTGTCTATGGACGGTGGTGATCACTTACCATCAGGTGACCCGCCTGTTCGTTTGCCTCCTATGACATAAAAAAAAAATTAAATCCTCCACAATACGAACATATATATAAAAAATTCAGTGTTATGATGTTTGTCCATGATGAACTCTGAAACTGTTCGACCGATCTCCATGAACGCATTTATGTATAATTTTGTCCAAATTGACAGATAGAGTAATTTATATTTCGACTAATGGTCTCAATATTCTTTAATTACAGATTAAATGATTGTCAATGTTGATTATTGTTATTAAATGTAAGTTCTATCAGTATCGAATAGATGGCGCCACGTTTTAATTTTGAATTTCTTTTCAACTCCAGTTTACTGTATGGTGCACGTGTTCTGTTAATTAATTTAGGCTGATTACCCCATAATACCGAATACTTTTTCACAGTTTTAATTCAACATAACGTAATAATTGAGCCACAACAATGCGTGGCCGCGTCGGCTAGTAATCAAACAAAATGGTAACTAAGCAATTGAATGTCATTGACAATATCTATGAAGATCTCCCTGTTTTCTTTTGTCTCATTAACTCACTTTGGTACATGTATATTTCTTAACCCATTTTATGCTTACTTTACGCGCGTTATAAGCCTCTCAATAAAATGGAACTCATTATTCAAAGGATTCGATAAAGCGCGAGATGGACTATATTTAGAATCCAATTATATTCCATTCTCAGAATTCCGTTCCCACAGTCGATGAGCCCTTCTTTCTATATTCGTTTTGAGTTTGCATAGAGGGTATAAACCGCCTCGATCGAAAGTATCGGTGCCACGATCTCTCGTCTCAATAGTAGGGCTTTCATTTCTGCGCCACGAGACTGGTCAATCGTTGCTCGTATACCTTTATGAGTTCGATGAACTTACAAAATTTTCGCTCATTTTCAATTGCTCGTCGCTACAAAATACACACATTATTACTGGAAAGGTGAATAACATATTTCGCAACAGCAATGCGATACGAAAAATAAGTCAATACCACCTTCAAATAGGTAAACTGAGATTATGAGGTAGTTATAATCGCCCTTAATACATTAATGACAACATTACCGATATATTCCATGACAATAGAAGTCTATAGGGAAGAGGCAGAACTACGCAATCCAATTTGAAATTTAAGTCAAACGAATCCTATAATGCTGCATAGAAATCGATACATATGAATAAAATTCAAGTGTCTGCTGTATGAAGTGATCATGGCTGAGTTATTAACGTGTTCGGAACGTCAATGGACGTAGGTTCGAATCCTTGGGAATAAGTAGGAGCTTCGTTGATGGAAAAATTATAATGAAACATTATCATCCTGGTAGGTACCTCTAGTTACCACTCAAAAGCTGAAAATCTATCACCAAGCACCGATAGGTGTGTTCTGATAGCTGCAATTAAGAGCCAGTACTCTCTAAGATTACTGTGTTCATTATTTTAGACCACAACGTCATTTAATATCACGTGAGATTTTATTCAGATGCTAAAAAACCCACGAATAAAATAACTAAGATAGAGTAGATAAATCAATGGCTATTTAGACAATATTTAGTAAATTATGTTTCAATATTCTTAATTATATTTACCATCTTATTTTCTTTTCCATACGTTAATGTTAGTTTTTATAAATGAACTAGCGGGCCCGGCAGACGTTGTCTCGCCCTGATTATGAGAAAATCCTTGACAAATTATATACCAATACGTTCCTCATGAATCACTTTATCCACTGGTGAAAACCGCATGAAAATCTGTTCGGTAGTTTTTGAGTTTATCGCGAACAGACAGACAGACAGGCGCGGTAGGGGACTTTGATTTATACTATGTAATGATTCATTTTCATTTTTTCATTTATCCTTATTCTATTTTTCTTTCTTCGTCAAACGCTTCTCATTCTTTACTGTTACATAATTTTAGTTTTTCTATATAATTTATAGTGTACACTAGCGTGTCCCGCCCTGATTAAAAATAAATCTTTGACAAATTATATACCAAAACGTTCCTCATGAATCACTTTATCTACTGGTGAAAACCGCATGAAAATCCGTCAGTAGTTTTTGGGCTTATCACGAACAGACAGACAGACAGACGCGGTAAGGGACTTTATTTTATACTATGTAATGATAATGATGATTGTATCGATTTGATAAAGCGTTGTAGATTTGTGGTCTAGTTTGTTCCTTATTATTATTATTATTTATTCATCGGACTGTTGCATTATCCGCATTAGTAAATAAATAAATGAAATGTCTTTTAACATTATTAATCAAAACTTTGCGGTTTTGTTGGCCTAAACAAATATGATTACATAGATGGATAGCGAAGGCGAATCAATAAGGAGAAGTATTTTCTCCTCAGGCAGAAATAAATAACTCGGGTCTAGATTATATGGATATGACGAAACAGTGTGTTAGATATCTGAGCGAAATAAAAGGAAATCCTAAATATGATCCAGACCATCTGCCATGTTGTTTCGTTGGTTATCGAGGCCGTAGGAACAAAACAAGAACAAAGTTGTTCGAAAGTATATCTTAGGTAAGTTTTCTTGTTGTCTCGCTCGGTCTGTGTTAATATTTACTCGGAATTCCCTTGTGAATTTGTAGGTCGTAAGTCATCTGTTATCTTCATAGTTCTTTTGTTAAAGTGTACGCTAAATTAACGTCTTCGATGAATTGTGGTTTCGAGTCTCACTAGTTGTGGTCTGCGGTTTCGTTCACTGAAAATGGTTCCATTCTATTACGGAACTAAAGTTTTCTATTTGGGTCAGTTGGCTTTAATTTTTAACCTACTTCCAAAATAATGAAATTTTAAATTCAGTTGTATTTTTTTTTAATATATGGCACCCCAAAACTTCATTATTTATTCAAAAAATACTTTTTTGAAGTGAAATTTCTTACTCTACGAGAGATTTTGTACTAATGCATTACGAGTTACCTTTGCTGTAACCAATAATATGGTAATCGTTGCAATGGTAACATACTAAGTTTGGTTTTGAAAATTATTTTACCATATTCTAAGCATATATGTAAACTATAAACATTGAAAGTGCAAGTTATTGATTACTAGACAATAAAAAACTATTCATAGTGAAAAGAAAAACGCGTGATTGCTTAATTCTAAATTTTACATATATACCAATCTGATACAGGCAATTTTTTTTTTATTGGTAAGGGAATTTGAAGCTTCGTTAGTATTGTATCTTGGATGTCGAGGATACACGAAGGAATTCCTCAAATTCGAAAAGCAATTGTACAGTGATTGAAATATTGCGACCACCTCTCACTCCCATTATATTGGCAATATATTTTTGCGAAAACAACAAAATTGAAAAAAATATATATTGGAATATTGAAGGGTTTATAAGAATCAAAAACTAGATAGATACCTTACTATGGTCGAGTACGTTTTGGTGCATTTACATGGAATAAGTTTTTCTGAAGTTTGTTTTATTTTCTGTTGAAAATTTTATACTAACCTTATATGTCCTTGTTAACTTCTATGTAACATTTTACTGATTTTAAGTTACTTTTATTATATTTGAGGGTCACTGCTTAGCCTCTATGGAAAGACGTAATGATATCTAGCTTATATAACACTCTGAAAAATACCCTATGTGTTAGTGAAACTTCAGGCGTTTGGTATTAAAGAACAAACCACGGATACTCCTTAATATCTACGCTTTGATTCGTTTATACTTTAGAAGTAAATACAGAAGTGGTATCGTTTTAATAAGTAATCGAGAAACGCGAGTATTAGCTGAAATTTATCCTATAATTACGCATTTCAGCTACAAATGGCAAATTTAGGTGCATATGCGCATCATGCAAAAACTACTCAATAGATTATAATTTAAAAAAAGCTTATTTAATGAAGTTTTAAGATACTACAATATCAGTAGATACTAGGCATTAAGCGATATGTGTCTTCTTGAAAATGTAGCAAGCGATGCGATGTGCATGTGTAGGACAACGGAGATAAAGTTGCGAGTATCATGTAGTATTACCCTAAATATAGCCCCTCTCTGTGTAGATTTCTCGAAGATTATAATTTTACGTATACTCTAATTGATTTCCCACGGTTTAGTAGTGACTCGCAAATAATCTATATTTGCCAGTTTGCAGCGCAATTAAAGCTGTTTCTGCTATCGTTTTGTTGTTGTGAGATACGTAGTCGCCGGGTGTAAGTGATACAATTCGTCTTTTTACAAAATCGCTCGTAGAACATCTATATACGTGTTAGTGAAAGAAAAGATTTGTCGTGTTTAAAAATCATTGTAATGAAATAAACGCCTTTTACAACAAAATGAAAATGTGTTCAAATTATTTGTTCGCTCATGAGATTCCATTATTTTTCTATATAAGAAATAATTGTAATATAATGTATCTTTTCATTGCTTGATATCATTTTATGATTTTGATGGATAATATATTCATTTTGTAAATTGTATTGTTTAATTTTTGTAGACGCTGGTTGGAATTGTGATAAAAAGGTTTGATAATTCGGTGGGATGCTTTTCTGGTGATCGCTAAGAATGCACAACGGTCTGAAAGATATAGGGAAAAAATAGGACTCACCTTTTGGCTGATATCACGGTCGTAGGAGGCCTCCTCTTCATTCACTGACACTTCGGTTCGCACCTTTCACTCTTACTTGCTAATTATATTAATTAACGTTTGTAATGCAATTTATTATTAGCATTCGACCACAGAGATGTGCGCCGTTGTCATTATGTATTCGGACTGACTTAAGCACCGGTGAGGGGGTTGGGGGGAGGAAATATAACATTTGATGGATTTAAAGAAGGACGGATAATACCGTTGTGCATTGCAATGCTTCTTAACCATTTTCGCCTAAACAATTTTGTTATATTTCTGAAGTTATTTATAACGATTGCTTGGTAATAACACGTGATATTGTTCTTCAGTTTTATCCCAATTATTGGAATGGTAATGGTATGGACAAGCTACTACCATGAAGCTGATGTTAAACTGATGTCAAAAGACCTTGTTTTAGTGTATCGACTTTACGCGTAGTGTATAATGTATCACCAGCGTTGAAGGTTCAAAATCCAGTATGAAAGCGACGATCGAAGAATCTCAAATGTCCCACTTGTTTATGTATTTGAAGTGAAACTTCTGATCCGCAACCTTTTTGTCTAATGAAAAGTGTCGGGAGTAAACACTGTGTCGGGTAGACTGGGAGGAGTGTCTCGCTTGCCTTCGAATATTGCAGAACGATATGAGCTCTTCACGCTTTCTTATTGAATGTTTCATATCTACCGCACGTGAACTACACACAATTTTTTGGTTATAGGTGCTTCTGTAGTAGAAAAATCAGTTGGTAAATTACCTGCTCCCGTGTTGTACACGTATGTTATACTCATAGTTTATATCAACAAGAGTAAGTGACGTCATTGCCTCTGTTGGGAAGTGCAGCGCAATTTAAAAACAATGGCCAACCACTGAGAGATTTGAATTTTATTGATCGTGGCTATCACACTGGACTTCAGCCTTCTGCTGCTGCATATGTAGAGGTGAGGAGCAAGTCCTTGCCTTACGTATGTTCTTGGGGTGCTCGTTTATGGGAATAAAGCTGTTAGCTAGGTCACAATTATTTTATTTCTGTGTTACAATGTTTAGTTGTGCAACATAACTCAATGCTTGATATTTTAATTCAGATAGGCTGATGCACACATAATAAGTAGAGTGACTTGGAATGTACGTAGCCGTATACCATAAATTGACTGAACTTGATGCACGACAAACTAAACCAGGGACAATATCACAGGCTTAACATCAAAATAACATGACCGCATTTGAAAGCCAATACCCCTTTCCAGGCCCCGCGTCCGCCACGAAGACCATCAATTGTAGAGGTTTTTCTAAGTCTGTCTAGCTAACTAGCACTCTCAGCTGGAAAACTACCTTATCGTTTACCATCCTAGAACATCTCGTCATTTAATGTCAGATGAGTTGTGGTCAAACGCTAAATCCTATAAAGTATTTTAAAAAACACGAAAATAATACAATAAAATACACATACGTGTATCAGTTCACCCTTTATAATAAACAGATACATTCAAAGAGAAATCAATAGACATCAATGCAGGGAAATAGTTAAAGCGGAATCTATTTCTGATCATACGAAGGTCGACGGACAATAAACAATAGGAACAGGTGTTGCCCGTTGATTATCTAGCAACGTATTTGTCTATAAACACGTCGAGTGCGCAGATCATTATGTTATTGTAACTCATACACAAACCGAGTTCGATGTACGTTATTATTTTAATGATTCATAAATAATTACAAGAAAGTTATAGAGTCTATATATGAATAGGTGAAACAGTTACATACATCTTTCTCCTCTGTTCTTCAATCGTTTTTCGTTCTTTTTCTGTTTAAGGGCCGTTCAATTTAATGATTACGTAACCTGAATTTTTGTAATTTCTGACCTCCTTCTGGAGCAAAAGTAAACATTGCTCTTAAAGTGCTTGGGTAAACATTTAAATAAATAATTTTAAATCTCTTCTGGTTTCCTTATTGGCTCGTAGAATTAACAAGTCTGGAAATAAGGACTTTTTGATGTGATAACGTCTTATAAATCGATGAACGCCGGCAGCACGCACGGAATAGCGTGACTCATTGTCACGTTCCGCCTGAGCCGAGCGTGCAACCGTGAGCACGGAACAAGCGTTAGAGAGGCGCGATCGGCCTAAACGTTCGACTTGAGACGCATCTATCTCTCTTCTTCTCCATCGGCCGATGCGTCTGAGTCTTTGTCACGTAAAATTATCGTCCGTAAACCGACTTTACAGACAACCAATTTTTTTGTTTGTTTTAATTCTATTTTTGGCAACGAATCTTCTAGATTTCTAGTGCCGTTATCGATTAGGTAATTATATTACAACTGACTTGCGATAATTTCAAAGTTCTAACAAGATGGTGACATCCTTGTTAGAACTTTCCAGGGAGTTTTTGAGGCATCTCAGCATTTATGCTCCGTGATATTATTTTCCATTCACTTCACTTATACCTAATAATAACCGAACTATATTACGTAAAATGCCACTAATATTACAAAATATAGATTCAGATAAGGTCCCGACACATCCAGATTCCTCCATCCCCTACGTCATTAAATATAATCAAATCAAACACAACCCTGCCCCTTTTAGAGCTTACGTAACACTTGAACGACCGTTTAGTAGCTATCGTTGAGGTTTAATGTCATCAATAAAAACAATTTAGAATTTGGTCCTTTTGCTATATCGTAGACTAGTCGAACCTTCTATTTATATGTTCATATACGTTATACTTCATATTCGGTACGTGCATTTGTCTCGCAAACGCTTAAAAATGGCTCAACAGATTTGTATAACATTTCGTTTTTATCCCTTCAATACTGGGGTGATTCAATAGAAAAGAAAATTAGGAATAACCAAACGGTCCAACTAACGAATGAAGAAAAAAAATGTAATGAACTGGTGGTAGTTTTGACGTTCATAAGCGCCTGCTCAGGGATTAAATTGAGTATAGTATTTTTGATTTTGAAACAAAACGCCGGCCTGTCTGACATTAAAAGATAATACGTGACTATTCTTAAGGACCTTCATCAAACATCTTTACTATATATACGTAATGTAAATATTATTAAAATTGATCATTTATCAGGTAAAAGTATAACTTATGTTGTACTTCTTCATTGGAACATCTAGGTGTGGCAATACGTTGGCCGCGCCAATACAACGTCTCGGAAAGATTAATTGGTCTGTAAAACTCGCGAGACTTCTATAGAAAAATCGTTTTCTAAATCATATCTGGACGTAACATCGTCTAAAATAAAAATATTTTATTATATCGTAAAAGCGTTCAAAACTAAATGTAAACAACACATGCTTAGATTCGCTTCTCTATTTTTATTTACTTGACACACTGTCAGTACGTCCATCAAGTAAAGTAGCGGATGGCAATGCGTGATTATCTCGTAAACAATTAATTACATATTAAAGCTCAATGCCATGCAAAAGGATATGTAGAAATCTTTCTTTGCATTTCTCTACCTCACGCTCTCATTTTGTATAGTAATTAGTCCAGTTCTAAAAGTATTAAAAGGTAGGTGCTATTAAATGGTCGATAACTTTGTCCCATAAATTGTAGGAAGAACCATATCATTAATAACATAAATAACCAACCATAAAAAGCAAACCCTCGTCTATGGCCCAATAAGAGTCGGACATAACTCACCCTTAACTGCCCGGCGGCATGGGTATTCATAATGGATTTCCCCGTACAAAAAAAAAATCAGAAATAGCAGAATGTAGTAAGATTTTCTTCATTATGTACTTCCACAGTACTTCAAACAAAATGCAACTGATTATTGAAGTTTATAATAATTGTACATACGTATAAATACTGCTGGCCGATCATTACAGCAGTGTGTCCACATCAATGCCGCGAAGTGAACTGATAAATACCACCTGAATGCATAAGTCTTTGAATTCGCAAATGTTTGTGATTGAAGAATTTGAATTCTTATATTATGTTAATATGTTTTATTTCAGTTCCATATTACTGGAAATATTAGGATTTCCACATATATTGTGTAGACTAACGCCGAAAATATAGCATGACATTTTCATAATTAGTGTCTCACATTTAATCTTGTTAATAACCTTTTGTAGGCGGTAGAGCCACGCTGAAGTTATTACTACTTTCAGCATGAATGGATCGGCTCACCTGGGGTACTACCACCCAACTCACAGAACACCGACGTCAAGTAACAGTGCTTGCATTGTTACGCTTCGTTCGGTCAGTCAGAGCGCCGAAGGCCCACCTCCCCTTCCCTCCCCTTCCCCCTCCTCAATCTTCCGCTCACCTCTCCAACTCCCTCCTCCCCCAAACACACGCTGGCCACGCACTTGCGACTCTTGCAAGTGTCTATGGACGGTGGTGACCACTTAACATCATTCGTTTTCCTCTTATGATGTAGCTGAAAAAGTTAAAGTGCTAAAACTAATATTTGTTTGTCTATACGATGAATAATACAAGACGGTTGTAAGATTTCTCATTGATGATCGATTTATTAAAATCCGTTACTATTTCTACAAAACATACTAACGTCACTTCTAAAATACGCACCGAAAACCACAGAACATTTCTCTATATATTTACGCTACATTAATTAAAACAAAAAATGTTGGGAATATTCCGAGAAAATAATTTAACAAGAATTACTATCATTTATAACAATTGAGAGTTTAATTTTGTGTAATTTGAAATGTTTTATATGAACATTATACAGATACTAGAAGGTTGAATTTTCATTGGCATCTATGTGTCGTTTACGACGTTCTGTGTTAAGTCAAGAGCCACGTGCTTCGGATTTTTCAGTGTCGCGAGTGGAATGGTCGAGGGCGGGCGCCGAGGCCGCCTCCCGCGTTATCTTACGTACTCTGTATTGGAAAGTATACTGTTTTCGAAAAAAAAAATTGTGTTTTTGTGTATGTGCGTAATTTTGTATTGTAAGGAAGCTTGGTGTTACAAATTATTTTTCGTATACATACTTATATATGTTTATATCTATACATATGAATGAAATTTTAGTGTCTGTTGTTTGTTCGGAATCTCCGCAGCAGTTCAACGGATGTTCACAGAATTATTACTAGTAGATAGATGGTTGAATTAAAAATTAAAAAAAAAAATAGATTATAATTAGTCGAGATAAAACACATAGTATATCATTGAACAAAAAAACACATAATTTTAAATTGAATGAAGTCACAGGAAAGGTACAGTTTTATATAGAATACGTAATTCGAATATCGTGCTTATGTGAGCCTGTTCCAGTATTGATAACCTTAAAGCCGATTTGGGCTTCGCTTTTTCTAATGTGTAAGTGCTTTTAGGATCAGAGCTGAATACATCTGCATTTTATTACACCGTAGCAAACTGTCGTACGCTGCTTCGAGTAGGAATATAGTTTAGCGATTATAGATCAACGGTCTTGGATGGTGAGTCAAGTGGCACAGGTTCAAATGAGCAAGCTCTTAAATTTTCCGTGAAGGAAAGCGTAAATTTTCAGTGAGTTATTGAACGGCTCTTTTGTAATTCAAATTTTGATTGTAAAATCCACAGACTATTAACAAATAAAAAATATTTTTTTTTACATATACTATTGTTCTTAACAAAGGAAAAACATTTCCAATTTAGTGTTGTCAGCATTTGAGATAGAATTTTTCTCACCCTTATCTTACCTAAGTAGGGTCGGCACAACGCGTTTTTCTCTTCCATTCTCCCCTGTCAGATATCTTAGTATTCACACATGTCATTTTGTACGCAAACTATCTATACGCTTTTTCTATATCCGTCCACTTTCATTATTAAAAGTAATTAACTAATTATAAGAATTAATAATATTATAACTACACGCCGCTAGTCTGAGGCAAGCCGCGCAAGTGCAATACAGTCGGTCATACTTACTAGCATGTCGTGACGCGAAATTATAAATTTGTCTCCTGCCAAAATACCGCTCAACGCGCCCAAAGAAGCTTTCACTTCAATAATAACAAAACGCATGCGGAGCAGCAGGCATAGCTAGTATGTATATAAATTATGTTACTCGTGTCATTCTGAGATTTCATAACTGTGGAAAACGACAGAATAAAAACAAAAGAAACATTAGTGTATTCCTGCACTAATGAACGAACGGTGACACATAATTTCCATCGCGCTTGACCTCGAGAAATCTTAGATACGCTTTTTTATACAATTGTCAGGTTTTAGAAGGAAAGTATTTAGTTGTCGGTACAATACTATGTTCTGTAGAAACTATTATATAATTTAATTTCCTATTTCATATTTATTATTACATTTCTTTTATCTAACTTTTGTTTATGGATTTTTAGATGGAATCAACTTTTCATTTTCAAAATAAACATAAAACAGCCCATGATTAATCCCAAATAAATTAGCTCATTTGGAATAAGTAAACCATTTGCAAAAGAATATCAATTTTTAAGAGCTTTACCTTCTATTTTATTCTTCAATTATATATTATTAACATATGAGTGCCTATATTTTATTATTTCTAATAGTAAGACTAATAAATTGAACATACTATCAATTTTAGAACGAAATGCCGATAATAAATACACGCTTCTGAAGTGCTTAATATTACTTCTCATTTCTACACTTTAGGAATGGAATTAGAAAAGTGTTTGTTAGTGCTCACAAACAGTGTAAGAGAAATCCGCACGCAAATTTTCACGGTTCCAGTGATGTGGACTGTGGGTAACTATGTCAGTTAGTCATATTCTTATATTTTGTACGTGAGAACGCTTGTCACGTTAAAGTATTGAAGATACTTATTTTGTATTTTACTAATCTTGTAAAAGTGTACAATATAAAGTAAATTTTCAAAAAAAAGTATTAACCGACTTCAATATCAATCAAAAACCCATAAGGCACTAAAAAGCGGAAAATAAATAGTTTATCAAATTAACCAAATTAAATAAAACATATGAATATATATGCTACCTAGAGATGTATTGGAAGTCGGTGAAATGGGACCACACGGAAAGTACCAGCTTTCAAATAAAAAAAGAATAATCAAAATCGGTTCACCCAGTCCAAAGTTATGAGGTAACAAACATAAAAAAAAAATACAGTCGAATTGATAACCTCCTCCTTTTTTTGAAGTCGGTTAAAAATGGTTTCGATTATAGAATTTAAACAACTGAGTAGGTACAATACTGTTGTTTTAAGATGTACGTTTTAGTTAAACACAAAGCTGTGATAAGTCGAAAATGTCTACGCTTTTAACGAGATAGGCCTAATAATGGTTATATGTGATTTGAGAGTAAAATAATAATATTAGATGCTCTTTTTATTCTGTTTGTAAATTGATATAACACAATATTGCATAAAAGTCACATACACCGCTCTTTCCTTAGATGACCGCATAGTAGTAAATCTTTCACTGGTTGTATCATTGTAAGACGTTGAAGGATTTATTAGTGAAGAATATGTAATTTCCCGAACTATGTAAGTAACAATGATAATTATTAGGTAGGTAATTAAACGCAACGGCCGACTTTTTAAGGACAACGATTAATTAACCTCAATCAGTTTGACTCAAAGACTTACAATCGTCGTTTGTTTCAGGCAATATTAGGACTTACTTCATTAGTTTACAGTCCTAGCTACACTTTTTAACCGCTCTGACTATAGATACGCATACCAGAAATGTATGTATAAAATACGTATCACTTGTAGTAATTACATTTTACCACCACACACTTCATTACATAGTATAAAACAAAGTCCCCTACCGCGTCTGTCTGTCTGTCTGTTCGCGATAAACTCAAAAACTACTGAACGGATTTTCTTGCGGTTTCCACCAGTCGATAAAGTGATTCATGAGGAAGGTTTTGGTATATAATTTGTCAAGGATTTTTTTTATAATCAGTGCGGGACAACGTCCGACGGTCCCGCTAGTTATATTATAAAACAAAGTCCTCAGCCACGACTGTCTGTCTGTTCGCGATAAACTCAAAAACTACTGAACGGATTTACATGCGGCTTTTATGAGTAGATAAAGTGATCCACGAGGAAGGTTTCTAGGTATATATTTCTCATGGTTTTTTTATTATCAGGGCGGGATAACGTCCGCGGGTCCTCTGTTTTATACTGCGATCGAGTTACCATAATACTACATCTCACCAAAAAGATTATAAATCAAATCCGCCGCTATGAGTCCAAACATTTGAGTGCTATAATTCTAATGATATTATATACATAACATTGAGACAAATTACGAATAAGTAAATATGGATTTTAGATTCCTATACTTTTGACTGTATTA
The DNA here is from genome assembly GCA_036509395.1 of Antheraea yamamai. Lineage (NCBI taxonomy): Eukaryota > Metazoa > Arthropoda > Insecta > Lepidoptera > Saturniidae > Antheraea > Antheraea yamamai. Next base: position 2,866,199 of record AP028451.1, read on the forward strand.
TGCACAAATACGAACTAATAATGGCTATGTTCGGAGTAGCCAAAAAGATTGTTTAAATTTATACAGGATAAATTTAAAATAACTGTTCTGTATTGTTCTGTTTATTAGTTAACTAGCGGGCCCGGCAGACGTTGTCCCGCCCTGATTATAAAAAAATCCTTGACAAATTATATATCAAAACGTTCTTCGTGAATCACTTTATCGACTGGTGAAAACCGCATAAAGATCCGTTCAGTAGTTTTTGAGTTTATCGCGAACAGACAGACAGACAGACGCGGTGGGAGACTTTGTTTTATACTATGTAATGATGATAAAGAATGATAAATAGAAGAATGTGTTATATAAGCAATGATAGCTTAGTCATAACGTGCCGAACACCGCGTCGGTCGACGTAGGTTCGAAACCAGCATGAACCCAAGCTTTCGCGGAAGGAAAATATCGTGATTCAACCATACCATGGTGGTAGGGTTTTCTCTAAGTCCGCCTAGTTTGCTACCATTCTCAAGTTGAAAATCTGTCGCCAAGAAACTGTTGGTGTGTTTCAGCAGCTGTATTTGAGAGTCGGTCCCTGTACGCTGAACGTGTTAACCATGTTGGACCAATATCATAATTTAACATCAGATGAGATGTGGTCATATTGTTAAGCCTATAAAGTACCATGATGATAATTGTTCCTATCGGTTTCGGCCATGGCGACCACTTTGACCCCTAAATTTAGAAATGGCGCTGATACACTCGAAGATAGCTTATGTAGCCTATCTTCGCGGCAAAAATTCGTGCACATTGATGACATGTCAGTACGCCGTTCTCATAAATATATGTTGTGGCAGCAGGGGGGCGAGCCGTTAACTGATCACGTTTGGTATCAAGGTCAGCTTTACGCTGAGCCTCGAACTCGCGTACTTGGCTGTTCACCATCCTGCGCCATTCTGGCCGTTGTGCTGCCACACGTTCCCAACAAGAGTGCTCTATATTGCATCTCTTCATGTGTCGCTTTTGGACATTCTTGTACCGGAGGAGGGGACCACCATGATTCCGCTTGCCCTCCTCCAGTTCAGAATAGAAGATGCACTTCGCGACTCTTTCCTCCACCATACGAGATACAAAGTATAAGAAAAGCATGACGGGCACGGTATCAATGTGCGTAGTTTCGACCTCTGCATGAGCGCATACCTTAACTACCTACCATAACATGGTTGTAGGACTATCTTGTTAACTCTAATTATCTGCTGCACTTGCTCTCCAGTCCCTCTAGGTTTAGCGTGTTTACCATCTTAGACTACACCATCGTTTAACATTCCATGAGACTTTGGTCAAGCGCTGAACCCTATAAAGTAAAAGAAAAGCATGTCGGATGCCGCTCAATGGACGTAGTTACTGCCCCACATCGTGATGAAACTCGATGAAAATCACGTCGGGATCACCAATGTTAGTGGTGTGCCGGTATGGTGCATATGTATCTTAATGAATACACTGAGGCCTTTTAATCGACGTTTATTTGCGCGTCTGCACTACGACAGATCGCGGCGCAGACTGGTTGACTTAAAACTAAGTTTGAGACATGGAGTGTGTCCCTACAAAACCGTAGCATGGTTGTATAGTCCTCTAGCTGGTTCTCATTCCTTGATGTACTTAAGAGACAGTCTTCCTCTAGGTTAGTGTATACCATCTTAGATCGCATCGTCGTTTAATATCATATAAGATTTTGAGCAAACGTTACAACCTATAAGTATATTTGATATATCGACTCTATTTTCGATGTAATGTTCGTTTGATTTTCCGTTATTTCCAATATAACGACTCGGAGGAATAACAACGTACGTTGTAGTCTATAAACAGGAAATATTAGGGCTGCCAATTTAGTTTAAAGTCTTATTTTATTCATTCAGAAAATTATATAATCAAACTCTATCACACACGAAGAGGTATGTTGAATTCACTGATTAGTCACAATGAGAAAAACAACTTTTAAGCTTCCTTTTTTAAATTTTATTAATACTTCTTAGACTCTACGGAGATACATATGTATTATATTGAAATAAGTAATTCTATGTAACAATAAAAATATCATGAAAATCGGTTCAGTCGTTTCGGAGAATAAGCTGTATAAACAATTTACATTTTAATATTCAATTGATGGTACAATGTTTGAATGGTGAAGAAATAAATTGGTGTGCTCTTATATACATACGTTAGAAGTGAAAACTTATAAATATATACATGTACTTAAAGTGCATACAGGTTTATTAATGTTTATACCTAAATAAATAATAGTCATATTAAAAATACGAACAATGACCTGAAATAACTACAATGAGTATATACAAAACATACATAATATAATTTTATTATTATAATATGTAATAATAAAAACATAATTATTGCATTGACATACTCGCTGTCAGAGAATGAACGCGGTAGATGACGAACGGACCCGAGTATGCACGATTCAGTGCGTCACTCACCCGAGTACGCTTGATGTCGAGTCGAGCCGAGTAAATCCGATTGAGCGTCACCGATGCCACCATGACGGCTTAATCTCTTTCACCGTTCAACACTGTTGATATTTTCACTTTAGAAACCTTATTGATTTGACCTGTCCCGCTTATTATATACTAGCTTTTACTTTTAGCTTCGCTTATGTTAATATAGATTTGAAATATCCCATGGGAGCAGCACTTTTTTCTATACCCCTGAAAACTTCTCTTCTCTTTCTTCCTAGCTTCTTCGCGTCTTGATACCAGGGTCCGCTTTCTTACTTAGATTCCTCCACTTCGCTAGTCCTTCGGCATCCTTTTGAGTGAGGTGGTGCTCCTTTATGTCCGCCTTTACCCCGTCCAGCCAGCATTTTTTGGGGCTTTTTTGTACCTTTGACAACGGATATGCCAAATCACATGATTATTGATTTAATAGATAAGGCTTAAAAGCATAACAAACAAACTCTTATTCGCATCATTTCATATATTATAAACTAGCTTTTGCCCTCGGCTTGGCTCGTATTGATGCAGTTTTAATATATCCCTCGGAAACAGACAGTATTTCGCATAAAAATCCTTACTAATATTTATAAATGCGAATATGAGTTTGTTTGTTCGTAACATATTCACGCCATAATTACTCACCAGATCATCACGAAACTTTGCATACGTGTTGTAAAAGGTACAAAAGAGGTCATAGAGTACTTAGAAAACAAAGGACTGGCCCGAGTGAATTGTCAATATTATATTAACAGGAAGAAAAAATTAATTTATAATATCGGTAAGGTAAATGATACATTAGTTTTGGTATGAGGTAGCTATATACTCAATTGAGTAGTGTTAAATATATATTATGACTTTGCCAACCCTATATACGATTTATATTCTATAATTAATTGTGTATATTTGTTTGTACGCTGCATTCTGAGGTATTCGGAGTGCAATATATAACTATTTGACGTACATACTGGCATCCGTGTTGCACTGTGGTGATACCACGAGGTGTTTTAATCAAATACGTAAATATAGTTATACTAAAGACCTCGTCAATCTTTTTGGCCGCTCTGAATATTTGTTTATTATTACTTATTTATTTCAAATAAATCTACAGCTACGAAAAGAAAAAGTACAGGTAGAATGTTAAATTCGTTGCGCCAACAATGATTTCAATATATATTTTTGAAGTTATACTTCTTTTGGCGCGTTAGGGAAAAATTATGAGAGTAAATTTTTACGATGCGCGCGCACACCGTCACGAAAAACCGACACCCTGAAGTTATAACGATGCGCGCACACGCCGTCACGAAAAACCGACACTCTGAAGTTAGCTATAGTCAACATTTTGTTTCTTTGTATTTCTTTGTATTAAAACTTTCAATGTATTAAATACCTTTTTTATATTGTTAGTGTCGTTTTTTCTACAAACGTAGAATAAGGCGAAAGATAAAAATTTTGAAGAGATTTTTATCTCATTACGCCAAAGAAGTATAACTTCTAACGCGTGTACATAAGTACACACACACTTTTTTTTTGTGTTACCATAATATTTCATTGTTTTAAATATTGTAAACAAGTTCTCAGGGGTAGAAATAAGTAAATAGGGTACCTTTCGTCTAGAAAAGAATGTACTCTTTCCGGGGGATAGGATTAATATAAACACGAGCAAAAGAATTATTACCTATACGTTACATGTTTATTTTAATGCATTTGAGATTAAACTCTGTGTTGCGGTGGACTTTATATATATGCTAACGTACATACAGTACTTAGAACATTAATAGATCGAGTGATTGTCTTGTATGGCATTCGAACGTATAACACTCAGGCGGTGACAGTAGCGAGCCGGTCGCTTACTCTACCGCGCCATCGGTTCAGTCACTCCATAACTTTCAGTTGAATTTCTCATAGTGTAATCATTAAAATAAAGTTTTAACTCATTTGGTTAAGAGAAAAAATATGTTTTTCGTATTCTCGTTGTTACGTTCTCATTCCGCTTCGGTATAATTAATTCAATGAAATTCTATTCAATTCGGCGTGAAAAATTATGTTTCTCACAGCTGACGTTTACGTTAGCCGGAATAAATTACTTTATTATTCTCACATTAGAATTTCAGATTATTGAAAAAAAACAGGGTTTCTTTCTGTTCTGTTTGTATTAAATACTTCTATCTGGTTTCTGGGTAAGTTTTTTTAATTGTTCATGTATTTGTTAGAGTTTTTATTTACATTAAAAGAAAATATATATATATATATATATATATATATATATCGATCTTTTATAGCTTTTACTAAAATTAAGTTATAACAAAATATATAATTAGATATGAAATTAATATAACTATATATCTTGTATACAAATAGATAAAAGTGAAGAGATATGTGTGATAACTGTAAATTATTTTATGATTTACCTAGTGGACCCGGCGGACGTTATCCCGCCCTGATAATAAAAAAACCTTGATAAATTATATATCTAAACCTTCCGAATCACTCTATCTACTGTTGAAAACCGCATGAAATACCGTTGAGTAGTTTTCGAGTTTATCATGAACAGACGGACAGACGTGGTAGAGTATGTAATAACAATAATTCTTCTCTGATTTAAAAATAATCTCGATTTTTTTGGTCTCAGTTTGACTTAGTGATCGATGCCACTGGATCGGTTTATCGTTTATTATCGATTTGTTTTTGTCAGGGACTAATAATTGATTATTAGTCGATCTCAGGTTGCCATTTCTAGGGTAAGGGAGTCTTTTTTTAGAATTGACCTACGTTGTTGATCTGACCAACCTTTATTACAGCTTCACTAGACCATATTTCTATAAGGAATTGTCGTGTTTTATACTCAATTTTTAAGATCACCTACCTGTATTGAAAGTAATAAATCTGCAAAGCACGGCTGGTACGAATAAAAATGTATACATAAAATTAACAGCGATAACGGTCGCTCGGCCAATATTTCAACGAAATTAAAATGATCTCTGTTTATACCCCAAAACCGCTACTTTAACGTTACGACCTAATTCCCGATCGACGTGTTAATTGTACCAATAATCTTTTTATCGGCTCTGCGTTTTATGACTCATTAAAAACTCTTTTCACTTGTTTATCGTGCACTAGTTTATTCGCGTGGTTTCGCTCTCGTTAAATTACTATTTAACTGTTCCATTTTGTATAAATACTAAATAGGAAATTAACTTGATGATATTTACCGTATTTAGTACTAACATAATGTATATATAAAATTCCGGTGTCCAGTTTATTGGGCGATTTTGATAATTATATTTTTTATATTTATAGGATAATCTAGATTTTTTCTAGTTATATGTAAATTAGATAGACCTAATTTTTTTTAATGTTTTACATGGAAACGTGTAGTCTTAAATTTTCAGCATTTCATATTACAAACCTAAATAAATTATGAATACAATATAACGTATTGAATTAAAACATATCGGGAGACTAGAAATTTGGGAGTATAGGTTTTATGTTGAAAAATCCATGCAAATACGTATCGAAATGTGCACGCAAATATTAAAAAGATATTTAATATATACTCGATTTCGACAGCAGACAACAGCGCCATCTACCGTGTCCATTTATAACTAAGATCCATACCAACAATTACATGACGAATGCCGTCAAAATCGGTCAGGATGTTTAGAATAGAATTACGAACAACCCGGACGAAGCATTATTTTATATATACAGTTCTGTCTTGTGTTTATTCTTTATGTTTAGTGTATAGTTATAATATATGTAGTGGTCATCTCGATGGACTCGCATGTCATAGCTTGCAGTATTGTTATATGTTTTTGTATCAATAGTAAAATGATTTTATGATAGTCATTAGAACATTCTGGAAGACGTTTAACTAATACAATACTTCTATAAATTACAAGTACTTATGTATAGAATTCATATATTTTATTTCTAATGTACTATTTTATAATTATACTAGTAATGACTAGCGATTTCGTTCGCTTTATTTATGATATAAAACATTAAAAAGATTCACCGAAATAACAAAATAATTTTAGGTCTTAAAAAGATTTACAAAAAAATCCGCTAAAATATTTGGCCATCTCCTAAGTATAACCGACAGCAACTATCATTATTTTTTATATATTACTAGCGGGCCTGGTGGATGTTGTCTTGTCTTGATAATAAAAAAATCCTAAAAGTCAATCGTAGCGACACCTACTGGATCCAATTATGAATCTAAACCATTCCATATATATATATATATATATATATATATTTTAAAATTGATTACGTGAATAATCATTTTAACCAACATAGTATTAAACCTTATCCAATTAGTTACATTGAGTATAATAGAATATAAATCAAAATTGTCCTTTATAGCATATTTCAGTTAATATCTTAGAAGATATAACACATTTCAAAATACGCGCTATTAATAATATAAAACTAACGTGGACATGCCCCCAATAAGGTAAGGACGCGGTGATACGTAGTAAAATCCACGCTTCCTTGGAAATATCGAATATCAAAGAGTTTAAAATTCGCTCGGGAACAGCTTGTGCGCTGCTTCCGGCCATTATTAGATAATTAACGGTTGCTACGTACCGCCAAATTAAATTATAAGTTCCCTTTATACTTGTAGCCTGCTGGATAAATCTATTACGTTTATTTATATAATTAGCTGCGCCCACATTTTTGTACGCGTTTTGTATTATTTATTCCTTTTTTTTTATGTCAAAAGCTGGCAAACGAACAGGTGGGTGACCTGATGTTAAGTGATCACCACCGTCCATAGACACTAGCAACACCAGGGGAGTCGCAAGTGCGTTGCCAGCCTGTGTTTGGGGGAGGGGAAGGGAAAGGAGGGAAGGAGGTGGGCCACCGGCGCTTTCACTGACCGAACGAAACGCAACAATGCAGGCACTGTTACTTCACGTCGGTGTTCTGTGAGAGGGTGGTACTACCCCGGGCGAGCCGACCCATTCATGCTGAAACTAATAATAGCTACAGCGTGGCTCTACCTCCTTCATTCCTATTTGTATTGTAATTTCTATTTGTTATAATAAAATAGCAATGGCTGTTGTGAACGAACATAAGTTACAACGCCACCTAGTGACCGGTTATAGTTAAATAGCATAAACAATTCTTCATGACAACGAAACAACTTATGCCAACATTTGCAGTGCTTCGGTCAAGCAATTTTGGAGTTTATTAAGCTCTGATATATATAGATTATCCATCTCCCGCGACTTCGTTTATTTTAAATTGCATTATAAAATTTAGTTACAAAATACAGTTAGTAACCATAAAATACCAAGCTACCTTATTTACCTTTTAAGCGTGACTAACGTGAATATAGAAAATCGTTATACGCAGTGCAAAAATAAGTTGTAAGTGATTAGAAAACCAGCAAATGTGAGTTAGATAACTGTGTAGTGGTGTGAGTGAATCGGTCAAGTTGCACGGCGCATGCGCAGAGTGCGCGCGGCGTGCGAACCGCGCACGATGCACGCCCGCGCGCGACCTCGACCCGTGCGTTGAACGTGCCATGGAGACCATTTCCGAAGATGCTGAAAACGAATTGGAAATTGGTAAATATATGATGTTTGTCAAATATGTCATACTGCATGTCGCCCTACTTATTATGTACGTATCAACGCAGTTGAATTAAAGTTATACTTATTAAATACTTGGATTGTCAGTCGCGTTCAAGAGCTCAGTTAGTTTGCACAACAACGCTATTGTAACGATAATCTATACATATAATAAGAATGTAAATCTAACGTGTCTGTACTGGTTAGATGTTTGTAAAAAAAATTAATGCAAGTGTCTAAGAACATTTAGTAATATACATTTCGATCAATTTTAGAAATGTCTGTCCGTCTTTGTTTCATTTAAATCTGTTCGGTCGATCAAAAGTTGTTGTACTTTTAATGATGACGTGACTTAAGTACCTACGAGAGAAAAGTAGATAAGTAAATGGACTTAATACATTCAGGTAACTTTATTAATTCATTCTTTTTTTACCCAACCGCATAAAGGGGCGTATATTTTTCGACGTTCTCGGGGGTTAAAAAAAGGATTTGAATCTAGAAAAAATGGACGTTTCCAAGGGATAGATGGAATGTGCATTACCGTGAGCGAAGCCGCGAACTAAAACTAAAAGTAAAAAAAAAAGTGTGTGTGTACACGCGTTAGAAGTTATACTACTTTGGCGTAACAAGATAAAAATCTTTTCAAAAATTTTATCTTTCGCCTTATTCTACGTTTGTAGAAAAAACGACACTAACAATAGAAAAAAGATATTTAATACATTGAAAGTTTTAATACAAAGAAATACAAACAACAAATACAAAGAAACAAAATGTTGACTATAGCTAACTTCAGCGTGTCGGTTTTTCGTATCGATGTGCGCGCGCATCGTAAAAATTTACTCTCATCATTTTTCCCTAACGCGTCAAAAGAAATATAACTTCAATAATTTACAGTAATAAAAATCTGCAATAAATATATAGATAAATCACGCAATCGTACTACAATGGTAGAGATTTTCTAAGCGCGACTGTTTAGTTACAACTTTTAATTTGATAATACATGGCGAATCAGCTACATGTGTGTTCTGTCTGTTACGCTTAAAAGCCAGTTCTTCTTTAGGCTCTTCTAAAATCTATAAAGTAAAATATATACAAGAAAAACAAATTCAAAATAACAACATTGATAACTCTACCGGAGCCGGGCATACGACAATCGACATACTACTATGCTAAAAGCAACTACTTTTTGCATGGTGGTATGACTTCTTTAAGCGACCACTCTCAAGCTGCAAATCTGTCGACAAAGACTTGAAAGCGAGTCCACTTCTTGGTTTAGCGTGTTTACTATCTTAGACCGTCGTCATTTAATATCAGATGAAGTTGGGGTCAAATGGTAAAACCCACAAAGCACGAAAAGGAGTACTGTTCGTGAAATGTTCACAATGGATTACTCCTACGATACTTGTTTTACGTCAAAAGGAAAAACACTTCCAAGACAGCCGCCACGTCATCTATTCCTATAGAAGTATAGACGATTACTAACGCGGCCCATTTTAACTCACCAGGTGTTTTTTTTCCGAATACACATATAGCCATATAGAATATTACGGTGTACGTATTTTTAGATTATCGAGAAGTATGATCTTTTGCGTTGATTTGTCGATTAAATTGTGTGGTTATTTCATTAGAGAGCGAAGGGGCCGTTCATAAGTTACGTTCAGATTTATTGCGGTCACTTACTGTGTATATAAGGGATATCTAGCATATTCAATATCTTAACTCTGACCTTCTAATAAATTTTGATAATTTGTCCGCAAAAACTTTGATAATTTCTATTTCGTAAAAGACTAGCATTATCTAAATACTAGAAACTGTGACAAACTGTCTGGTGACGCCGATGCGATGGTCGACGTCACCGAAGGGGGCACGGGGGTTTCTATGCTAAATTAAGTGGACTGTATATGCGGGGGTGCTATATTTGATATTCAACTATTGCGATCAGCTACGACTAGGGAGACAAGGGTAGGAAGGAAACTTGGCACATACCTCGCGGCGCTGCAGTCTCCACGTGGCTAGCCGGCTAGGTGATTCTCGTTTCTCTCCACTGAGTTCTCTCGCACACAACACTTATTGCTTATAATATATGTCAGCACGTATGTAGCGATGCGTTTATTTCTCACTCACCATGCGAAAACTCAAAATGTTAGCATGCGGCGCGGACACAACAACACTGTGATGCGGCGCGGACAACACTGACGATAGCAGTCGAACTGACAATGGCGGCCGCGCGCCCGACGCGCGCGGCACGAGCAACAACACCAGCAGTAGCAGTCGAGCTGGCGGCGCGGACGTCGCGCTACCTTATATAAGCATGTGCCATAGTACAGGGAAGTGGGGGCTAGTGGCTTAATTTGATCGCAATTAATTGGTCGGGCTTCAAAGTGGCGTGATTTAATCCATAATGCGGGAATTTCAAATATACATAAAGCGGCGCAACCACTGTCCGTTCCATGTTTCAGATTAAATAAAACCAGTAACAGTTTTTTAGGTAATAGTGTTAGGTTTTACAATAATGTCGCAAAGCCTGTTACCGATTTGTCGGATTGTGAGTTCAAGTGCCAAGGGACGGGGAGGGGTGGCGGTCCTCCGGCGCTCTCACTGACCGAACGAAAGTCAACGCGTTTTAACAATTATATAACTTTACTAGCTTCTGCCCGCGACTTCGTCCGCGTGCAATAGTTATTTTGGACTAACGCTCAAACGTAGCGGAAGCTCTCAAAAGAAAAAAGAGACGATTTTGAAACTTTCTACATTGTAGCTCCGCTCCTGTTCCTCGATAAATGAGCTATCAACACTGAAGGATGTTTTTTTTAAATCAGACCATTAGTTCCTGAGATTAGCGCGTTCCACCAAACAAACAAACCCTTCAGCTTTATAATAGTACGTATAGACTACTCTTCTCTTATACTTAACTCGGGCCGTCATTCAAACTACAATAACTTATGATAGAGTGGACAGATTTGAATGAAACCAAGACTAAGTTACTCTCGAAGATATGCCTCGCAATTTTAGTAACTTAAGGAACTTAAAATAAACTAAAGACTAATTGAGAAAATAGGAAGTAAAAAAATAAGTAATATGTATGTAGCTAATAAGAAAAAAATACAGTAACTAAGGTAACAACTATACTGAAAATAAAATTAAATAAGTAAATTATAAATGAAAATAAAACGTATAAATTAAAATGTAAAAAAAGTATCTTTGTAGGTGGTACGTAATAAGAAAATAATATAAACTTAAGTACCTAGAATAGGTAGGCGCTCAAGTGTCGAAAATTATTATAGTAATTAAACTGAATCAAGGAAGAATTGAGAAAATTTCTTATTATAGTCAAGAGTTAAAAACAACTAATAGGAAAAAAAATTAAGAAAGTAAGCAAGTATTCAAGGTGGTATCTAAACATATGGAAGAATATAGAAAATCTATTAGAAAATCGCAGCGAAATTTTTAATAATCGAAGCTACCATTAACGTCTGCCCGCGTTTGGATTGCCCTCTTGTCGACTACGTACGTCCCGCCCCCTTACCTCATGCACCACCGCGGCACATCAATGCGCGCGCGGCCCGCTAAATACAAGAGTTTCGACAGTTTCGAATCCGATACTTTAAACTCTGAGTAGGATATCGCCAATAATAATTATTAGGAGCTAATAACCTAAATACAAAATTTCATTGAAATAATGTAGGTAAATACGAAAATCTTTTATACCTACTAAATTTGCACCCCTCTTGCATCCCCTTAGGGATTGAATTCACAAAAAGGGATATCGGCAATAATCGTTATTAGGAACTTATAACCCAAATACAACATTTTATTGAAATTACTTTGAAAATCAGAGAACTTTCATACTAACTTTGCACCCCCCTTTTACTTCTTTAAGGGATGATTTTGTAAAAAATATTTTACACGGGTTTCATGTCTTTCAATGAAGAACCTTTATACTGAATTTCATTCCAATAACTTCAAAAACGGCAAAGTTTCATACTAACTTTGCTCCGCATTTTACCCCCCCCCCCCTTAGGGGGTGAATTTTCAAAAATACTTTCTTAGTGCTCCCTTACGTTATAAAAGGAACTCCTGTGCAAAATTTCAAATTTATAACCCTTATAGTTTAGGCCCTGCGTTGATATGTCAGTCATTAAGTTAGTCAGCTTCTCCTTTTATGTATATAGGTTGAAACACACACTCATGCAATCCATATTTTTTTTTTTTTTTTTTTTTTTTTTTTTTTTTATTGTAGCTCGGCAAAGTGACTGTACTGTGCCTGATGGTAAGCACAGTACAATCCAAAAACAATGGCGACCACCGAAAGACATACTATCTATCGCCGGTCGCCGCTGTCATGCCGGCCTGAAAGCGACCCAGTCAGGGACAGCCCCCCCCCCGTTGCTGGATATACACCGGCTGATCCCGGAACGCGACACGCCCAAACGTGTCACTATGGCGGGTGTTCCACCTGGTGTACGGTGGTCGCGATCCAGTCGGGTACAGACACCCTACCACCCCGCTACCATATAAACGCTCCAGACATTCATATATACAAAGTTTATATGCCATCTGTTTTACTACATCCCGTCAATAGGTGGCGCTGGGTTGTACTTCATTGTTATTAAGGATTACAAAGTACAGTACATTTTTTTTTAATGAGATGTACCCTATTTCCTTTTCTTTACCCCTCACAATATGTATGCAAAATCGTTTGAGTGGTTAAGGCATGAAAACATGATAAACAAACGAATAAACTCATGGTGGCATTTATAATATTAGTTAGGATTTAACGCGGACAAATTCCCCTCGAATTTGATAGTATTTTTGGTGAAATATAAGATCATATAAGTCATGTCTTCCGACAACTCGCTTAGGTCAGTAATGCCGCTGTCACTAATGATGGATTGAGAGAATTATATGCCTTCAATATTATCTAGTAATATTTTCTAATGCACTATAACACTCGAAGATTCTCTAAATAAATACATCTGTTGACAGAGATTCGATTAGATTAGGTTTAGAATTAATTAATTTTTCTTACTTAATAGTATTAAGTTACAGTGTTTCATACAAAGTTATACAATACGCTGGCAAATTATTTCTAGGAAACTTGGAAAGTAATTAGAATAAAGCAGCAATCTTCTTTAGGAGCCTTTGTTCACGGATTTACTTGCATTGTATAGTAATAAAAAAAATGTGTATCTCTTTTTTTCTTCTCAATTAAAGGTACCCAATATTCTTTCCAATATTTCTGACAACGTGTACGCAAAATGTGACGATAATGGGTTATGTATTTAAGACGTGATAGCGTAAAAAAACAAATTAAAATACGAATTTATTATATGTGATATAATGAGATAATTAAATGTGGCTGTAATTCATTAATTTATATATACACTAGCTGTGCCCGCGGCTTCGTCTGCGTGGAACTTATGTAAAAAACAGTGATTTCTAAAGTCATTTGAATGTATCATTTACTTGTCTACTTTTCTCTCGTACTTACGCCGCGTCGTCATTAAAATTACAATAACTTTTAATAGAGTGGACCGATTTTAATGAAACAAAGACTATGTTACTCCCGAAGATATCTTTTATGATTTTGTTGTGTGGTTTAATTGTCAACACAGTAGCTTAGCAGTGATGCGTGTTCATACAAACAGACAGTCAGATAGGTAGACAGACATTTCTAAAAATTATTGAACTCTATTTTATTACTTATCCCTAGACACATACAACAATCTTTTTCACGAAAATCGAAAAAGTACAGACACGTTAGATTTACATTCTTATTATATGTATAGATGAAGATAAGATATAGAAGATTACATTAACGCGAGATAGGATGTGTTTAATTGCTTATATTTATCTTGAACTGGCTTTTAATTTTTGTTCATTAACTTGCCCTATTTTATCCTATATCACTTGTTTCATATTGGTTCAGTAAGTGAAATTAATTAAAAATAATAACATTACCGTGTAGAGGTAGGGCAAGCGGTGTGGCGCTTGTGTTTTTCTCTTTACGTAAAGTATATTGGTTTAGATAATAAACGACGTAAAGTTGCGGGTATGGACTAGTTAGGAAATAAGATTTTAAAATCTACTTAATAAATACAAGTATAATTGTAATACAAAATCACAAGCCAGGAACACTTTCTTCAATTTAGGCCACGAGAAGGCACTTAAGAACGTCAAATCCACCACCGGTTCGGAAAACAACCCAGTCATCGAGAAGAACCGGCAAGAAACTCTATCGAGTTTATACCTTCACTATACATAGCACAATATATTTTTTTAGACATATTAACGGGCCCGGCGGATGTTGGCCAACCCTGATAATAAAAAAAAACCTACTATCCTACCGCAGGGCAACCTCCCGGGTCCAATTATGAATTTAAACCATTATCGAATCCAATGGAACACACAAAAAAAATATCCAACCGTCTAGGAGGAGTTCAGTCACATACACGAACAAAATAATCATATTTATAAAGATGAATGTGCATGAAATGATTAATTTACTCGTAACTAACGTATTTAAGTTGATAATTATTAATACTGTATCCGTCTAAATCGCTTTCGAATTGTACGTCTAGAACGTTTTAGAAGATATGATGAGTATAGTGAGCTATCCTTAAAAGATAGATATATGCCCTCACAGACTTCTTTGTAGATATATAAAAGGAAAATATTTCAACATACATTGCTTTGTTATATCTCAAAAGGATTAGGCAGCGCTTTCGATTAAATCTCTCAGGCGGCTTGACTTTTCCAACGTTTCCTACAATTATCGTTGTATTTCAACTAATTTACACAAAACCTTGACAAATTGTATACCAAAACCTTCCTCATGAATCACTTTATCGACTGGTGAAAACAACATGAAAATCCGTTCCGTAGTTTTTGAGTTTATCCCGTACAGACAAACAGGCAGACGTGGCAGAAGACTTTGTTTTATACCATGTAATAATAATTATACAGTTATAGGATTTTGGCGGATGCACAGAGACGGACGTTGTTTTTTAAAATATATTATACGTGGCAAAGGAACAGGCGGGTCACCTGATGGTAAGTGATCGCCGCCGTCCATAAACACTAGAGACACCAGCGCAAGTGCGTTGCCAGCTTGTATTTGGGGGATGGGGGAGATGGTAAGTGATCACGTCGATTTTCTGTGGGTCGGGTGGTATAGTAAAAATAAAATAAAATAAATAAAATAAAATAAATCATATCTAGACGTCTCCGTCGTTCACATATTGATCTACTCTATAATATCGTTTATTTACAAATATAATTCCTACAACTGTCTGTGACGTTTGAGTTCACCCCGAGACAAGGTGAACGATCCACAGACACTGAGTTTTGTGTATGAGTAACAATATTGGTTGCTCTCTGCAATATCGCTTGAAAGGTGCGCGCAGTGATGCATTCGAAGTGGGTACAGACGAACACAAAATTCAATTGTATCGAATAATCAAAATTAATACTTTATTCAACTTAAGCGCTACGAACGTCAAAACTACCATCGGTTCGGAAAACAACGCAGTCATCAAGAAGAACCGGCCAAAAACTCGATCGGGTTTATGTTTTTAACATATATTTAAAATGGATTAACGCAACAGTGGTTTTAGAGAATGCATAGATAGACAGTTTTAGAGAATCTCCACTCATGTCGAATGACGATGTGTTCTAGAATGATAGACACGCAAAATTTAGAGAGAAATGGCTCTCGAGTACTGCTGTCGCTGTGCTGGTCGCTGGTGCGTGGCCATGCTGCAGGAAAACATATTGATGCAGACATAGCCTTGTGTTATAAACAAAAATCTATGCATATAATAGAGGTTAACATATTGTAAATGTCTAAGCATAGCATTTTCACAAGCGTTTAAGTCTTCAAAATTGTATATTACTGCCCTACGAGGGGCAATAGGTAAAATTTCGTATAGAACACAACTATTGCTTACGACATTGACCACACATTGACCAGTGCGTCATGCTTCTTATCTAGCATAAGCATTCACAATTCTGCGCTTTTTTGTAATTCTGAGTTTTCATCGAACTGTCTGTGTTTATTGTTCCCGACACACCGCACCCTGCTACACGGACCATTCGCACAATTATTCTATTCCCACTTATAAGCTATAAAACGCAAAACATATATCTTAAAATTTTAGCAGTGTTTTCAAAAATAAGCACGTTCAAGTTTTTTATAAGCTTTATGCAATTAATATTCATTTAACATTTAATCGTATATCTTTGAGTATAATTAATAAAGTATATAGCTTAGAAGTCGTTGATAAAATCGTGTAGTTTCTAAAATCAGAATGCCTTAAAATACAAAGAAAAAAAACATCCATATTTAATTAAACAGAACTAACCTAAAGGCACCTAAAAGAAAGAAACAAAGAACAAAAGTGATGAAAGTAAATACTGGCTACCAGGCGAGGTGAAGGAGAAACACACAATACTAATAAATATAAACTTTCCTTTTACACAAGCGGTTTCGTTTCAAAATAATCCTTGAAACGATGTAAGGTGTACCTTAAACATAAATATTGTTTTTGTTTTACCTTTTCCACTTAAATAACGTTCTGTTGAAACCATTAAAACTTTATAATGAGGGTACGGTGCGTAAAGTTTTAAGTAACGTAGACCGCTGGCCGAATATTTTTACCTTTATGAATAGTAGAATCTGAGATTTTATTGTTTACAAATTAAAATCGAAGATACATTATTCAAATTTTTTTAAACTGTTTCGGCAAAATAACTGCACGGTACTAGTTACTGTACTATTGTAAGTAAGTACTGTAATTAACTACTACTACTACTGTAAGTACTGTACAGTCCATAAATAACGGCGACTGTCGGTGTTGAAAAACAATGGCAGTCGTCGCTACCATATCGACCTGCCACAAGTGCCACTTCACGCTTCGTTTGAAGGACCTTATGTCATAAGAGGAAGGGAACACACTGGATAGGAGACAATTCCACATCACAGTACGACAAAGATAAAAATTTTCGAACTTCTTCGTTCTTGCCGGGATGGTTGCTACTGTGAAACTGTGTAGGCGCGTACCCGCCCGTGTAGTTCTATAGTGGAAACGAGAAGACGGGATGAAGTTAAAATACTCTTCAGAACATTCGCCATGGTATAGACAATAAAACACGCTCAGTGAGGCAATGTCTCTTCGCAACTGAAGTGGTTTAAGGTTGTTAGTAATGTCTGCATCATTCACAATATGGACAGCCCGTCACTGAATTTACACTATGAGAAGGTACTTATGAACGTCAAAAGTACTACTGGTTCGGAAAACAACGCAAACATCGTAGAACTGTCAAGAACTCCATCTGATGTATCTATTCATCGTCATATTGTTTTAAAAATACAGCTACATACGTCTTTGACGGATGCACAGAGATGAATGTTATTTCCAGACGTCACCATCGTTCACATATTGATGCACCCTATAATGGTCTTTAGAACACCTTGGCCCTAGTAGTACGTCCAAACGTGTGGTAAAATAGCGTAAATAGTTGAAAAGTTATATTATGACTATTTATGGTATTTTATAAAGATAAATTGTTGGGATAATAAAATGTCTACGGATGATGATTCAATGGAATGATATTCAGACACTCAGTCTGTTAGGACAGTTACGAATTTTGCAAAGGGTATGCGCTTTCATACCTTTCAAGGTGAAATTATAATATGACAGTAGTGTTTTCCTAATACCTCCTTGACTAGCTAACCCTCCTCAAGTTGGTATTCTGCTACCAGGCGGTTATCGGTAAGTTTCAGAAGCTAGGCATAAGAATCAGTTCACCTTATAGGTGTAACAGGTTTATGCTCTTAGACCATATTGTCACTTAAGGTCAAGGTGAGTCTATAACCAAACGCTGTAACTTATGTATTAATTTATACATATAAAAAACGAAAATTATTAAGTAACTACTATAATAATGAGGATGTCGCTGTGTACCGGGGTTTACCTATATCCGAGCTGTCTTCCATCCTTGGTTCAAAGTATCTTACTACAGCGATTTTAATTAAATATGTATATGTAGCACGCCCTGCAGGCGCTGTCCCTTCTGTCCAAAACCTTGACAAATTATGTACATAAACCTTCCTTATTAATTACTTTATCTACTGGTGAAAAACTGCATGTAAATCCGCTCAGTAGTTTTTGAGATTATCGCGAGTAGACAGACGTGACAAAGGACTTTGTTCTGTAATATGTAGTGATAATAACAGGTATATACCAGTAATGAAATACGCACTTGCGGTATCTTATAACGACAGCTGTTTTAACCTGTTATCTGCTATTGGATTTTTTGCTGTTTTGTATTGTATTGTAATTTTAAAAGCGCCACGGTATCGAAAAGAAGATTGTTCGTTCGTTTAAATGTGAGCAACAACAAAGAATAAAATACTCTTTAAAGGTCTATTGATTGTGGTAAACCGATAATACATTATCAATAATAATAACAAGCAACGTATAAAGAAACTGTTATACATCGCGTAGGAATAATTCATTACACTATTGGCTGTCGTAACAACGACTGAATGATTAAAAGTATTGTAAAGATATTTCAATATGACTAGACACTTTTGTGTACGACTGTATTATTTTACATCGGGTAATGGAATTGAGTCGAGCGTTGGCGTCCATCGCCGATTGACTTATCAGCCGTGGAGATCGGTTGTGTGTAGCGCTTGAAACTTTAATATCATTTTTATACGCCCACGCTACACTATTCATACGAAAGCGATATAAAACGGTCCTCCTGTATATGTGGAATATTGCCAGGCATATAAAATGACGTTTTTATCTGATGAGTTTTTTTCTGTCGAAACAAAACTCGTTGTGTGGTCTCGTTATGAATTGCTGGACAGTATTTGTGCAAGATACTCTCTATTTGAGAGAGATACTCCTGTATATGTGCATGCATTGTCAGACATATAATGAAGATTTCATCTAATGAGTTTTTTTTCCGCAGAAACGAAACTCACTTTGTGTTCGCATTATGAATTCGAAATGATGATGTAGAAGATATGAAAAAATCATATCATCTACATAGGTACAAAGTTTAAGTCCACTCTCGCGTCTCTGTAATACATTTCTACCTGGAACAAATTTGAAATTTCGGTTGGCACCGACTTCCAATACATCTCTAGGTAGCACACATATTCATATGTTTTATTTAATTTGGTTAATTTGATAAACTATTTATTTTCCGCGTTTTAGTGCCTTATGGGTTTTTGATTGATATTGAAGTCGGTTAATACTTTTTTTTTTGAAAATTTACTTTATTTGAAGTCGGTTAAAAAATATATCGTACCAGATTGATGTTACTTCAATGCGATACATCCGCCTGAAACAGATTTCTATATGCTGCCTACGCTTTTAACGGAATAAACATTTGTTCGACTTTGGCAATTTGATTAAAAGTTGATAGTAGCTAAGTTTTGTGTTTGTTCTAGTAAAATAAAGTGCAGTGAATCCACTGATGCATGAGTTTTTTCATTGATAATTATTACTGTTGTCTACATTCTTTATAGTAATACATTGTATGCATTACGTTCTTCGTCTCTAAGCTTGCAGATATTTCCATCGCTATTAAAAATCCACAATTAAAAATTTCCAGGATAATCTCTAATGGTTTAGGAATCTTTATGTGGTTTTAAATGTTTGAAAATATGTCTCATTTATCTATACTAATATTATAAAGAGGTAAAGTTTGTGAATTTGGGACGTTGTGAGCTTGTGACGTTGTGGGGGGTAATCTCAGGGACTACTGGTCCGATTTGAAAAATTCTTTGAGTGTTATATAGCTAATTTATCGAGGAAGGTTACAGACTATATATTATTAAGACCAATAGGAGCGGAGTAACGATGCAAAATGTTTCAAAATCGGGGAATTTTTTCCTCTTGGGAGCTTCCGCTGCGTGTTAGCGTTAGCCCAAAGTAACTATTTCACACGGACGAAGTCGCGGGCAGAGGCTATTTCATAGAAATCTAGAGCTATTACATTGTTAAAAAATAATTATAAGAAAAATGTTACTTTCGCCTACAACTATTTTAGTATATATATTTACAATAGTTTTGGTAGGTGGTAGAGCCACGTTTGGTAGGTGGTAGAGCCACGTTGAAGCTATTACTGGTTTCAGCATGAATGGGTCGGCTCGTCCGGGGTAGTACCACCCTCTCACAGAAAACCGACGTGAAGTAACAGTGCTTGCATTGTTGCGTTTCGTTTGGTCAGTGAGAGCGCCGGATACCCACCTCCTCTCCCCTTCCCCGTTCTTCCCCTCCCCATCCCTCACTTCCCCACTCCCCTCTCCCCCAAACACAGGTTGGCAACGCACTTGCGACTCCCTTGGTGTTGCAAGTGTCTATGGACGGTGGTGATCACTTATCATAAGGTGACCCACATGTTCGTTTGCCTCCTATAACATAAAAAAAAAAAAAAAAAAAAAAATACATTTATGTTTCTTTTATTACGTGGCTAACTCTAACTTTGTTATTACTATCATTACATAGTATAAAACAAAGTCCCCTACCGCGTCTGTCTGTCTGTCTGTTCGCGATAAACTCAAAAACTACTGAACGGATTTTCTTGCGGTTTTCACCAGTAGATAGAGTGATTTATGAGGAAGGTTTTAGTATATAATTTGTCAAGGATTTTTTTATAGTCAGGGCGGGACAACGTCTGCCGGGCCCGTTAGTTACTGTATATTTTAAATAATGAAATTTATGAAGCGTTTGACTACAATTTACCTTATGTTAATTGGCAATATGGTTTAAAATGGTAAATAAACTAAACTTAGAGGAGACTGGCTCTCGAGTGCAGCTGCCGGAACACACCAAAAGATGCTTGACCACATACTTTCTATCTAAGGATGGTAGCTAACCAGGCGAGCTTAGAAACCATATAAATAATTAAAAAAATTAAGGCAGCCATAAGGACTGCCGACAGAAGTGAAAACTCAATACAATAGAATAATTGTGTTCGGTTTGAATTTTTAAATTAATTATAGTGTGAATCATTTAAATTTCATAGTCTATAGATTGGAATTCAAGATAAAAATATACTTTTATTCAATTTAGGCCCTGAGAAGGCGCTTATGAACGTCAAAGCTACCACCGGTTCGGAAAACAACCCAGTCATCGAGAAGAACCGGCAAGAAACTCGATCTGGTTTATCTTTTTATGTTATATATTTTTACAATAACATAAACATTTACATTCGTTATTAGTGGATGCACATAGAGGGGGCGTCATTTCCAGACGTCACAATCGTTCACATTTTGATCCACCCTATAATAGCCTTTAGATAATAAAACTCGCTTGACATGGTTCTTGAACTCACTATCCGGCAAATCGCTAATGTGTTTTGGGACTTTGTTATAAAACCTAACACTATTACCTAAAAAACCTGTTTTGGACTTAGTGAGCCTGAAGCACGGAATTACCAATTTGTTGCTGTTTGTAATATTTAAATTATGCTGGTCTTTTACCAGATCCAGCATATCTAAGTTTTTATTAACATATTATAAACTAGCGGGCCAGGCAGACGTTGTCCCGCCCTGATTATAAAAAAAATCCTTATACTAAAACATTCCTCATCAATCGCTGTATCCACCGGTGAAAACCGCATGAAAATCCGTTCGGTAGTTCTTGAGTTTATCGCGAACAGACAGACAGACAGACGCGGTAGGGGACTTTGTTTTATACTATGTAATGATAATATAACATATTTTAAATTATTAACATTATTCTGGTTTTCACATCTATTGGGACTCCGAACAATAATTATATACGTTTTTACACAGTTCATTAATTAATGAAATATAATATTACAGGCTGCACTATCTTCATATAAAATATCAATATTTGATATGAACAGGTCCCTATACCACGCGTCCATAGTATGACGCAAGCCGCGACAGCGCAATACGGCCGGTAACCGATGACGTAGTGTGTCATGACCGAGAAATTACAAATTTATCTCCTGCCAAAAATACAGCTCAACGCGCCTAAAGAAGTTGTCACGTCAATAAAATACCACTTGTGTCGAAATAAATTTTATTGTTCTCGTATACATGTAAAACTAAATATATGGTAAGCCGACGTCATTGTTCGAGAGATTCGACAAAATTTAAGAACGACTATTTTCGGACCCCATTGTTTCTTGTTCCCACGGTTGATGTTCATCCACTGTTTATTTGTAACAATGAGTTCGAATACAGGTTGAAATAATGCATACTTTTTTTCTGCTCTTTCATTTTCTGTGTGTGTCATTTTCACTAAATTTCAAGTTTATTTCACTTTATTCTTACTTGATTGTATTTGAAATAGAAGATTGTTTTATGTTTTTAATAAAATATTTCAATAGTCTGCTTCTTCTTCTATATTACTCATATATCATGAAACCTGGACTATTTCCCAAATTTAAAAAAATCAATATGGTCAGGAAAATACTTAAAAATCAATTAAAAACTATACATACAAAATAGGATGTAAAAAACAAATGAAAAAGTTGGAAACTTAGTTACTCTCATAAAATAATAACATTAATGAATTAATTTTTATTAGACTTACTATTTTATACCCATATACTTAAAGTATGCAATCTATATAGATTTGGAGTTCTAGAAATTATATTTGGACTGTTTTCTGTCACTTTTCCCTTTAAGGAGACAACTAACTATATAAAGTATCAAATATTATTTTTTATATAGATAACTTTAGCCATAAAATAGCTTAATGGTTGATGAGAAATACGTAGAGGTTTTTATTAGTTTCTATAAAGATTTCTAATTTTTATTGCAAAAAATGGGCTCGAGAAACTATTTTGTTTTCGGAAAAAATTGAGTACCTTTATCAAAGGAATTTAGTGCTTCACATGTATAAAATATGTTCGACGTCAATGCAGATCTCATTACCCAATAACTCTATTTTAAAGTTCAAAGAATAATTCAAAATATAAAAGAAGCTATTCATCCTAAGCAAAGTACTTTATTGTAAGTGGACCATAGTATGCGACACATTTAGATAGTCTACAGTTTAAAAACAATAGGAATTTTCACTCTTCGTAGAGTGGCATCTCGTTCAAGACTCAGCCAAGTAGGTCAGTCGGTCAGTTAGTTTGTTTTGACTCTGCAAACGCTTCGAGCAATTTACTCTGTAATGTTTTGTGTACTTGCATTAGTTTGACGAATTAATTACTTATCGTCGACTATGTTGTATTCATTAAAACATTTTACTAATTATGTCGTTACATTTCAAAATGAGCTAAACCCAATTTTAGTCGTTCCTGATATTTTACGTTATTTTTCAAGATCTCCAAATTTTGTATATGCAAAATATAAGGATCATTAAAAAGAAACCTTATGGACGGCGAAATTGGAACTTCGTCCTCAGTGTATAAAAACTGGAAATCTTAAAAAAATTATACATGAATGATTAATTTTGGATTTAGCTCATTTTTTAAATATAACGACAAAATTATCAATTTCTGCCGCGGCCGGCTCACGTTGTCTTTGTATGACAAGTCTAACCTTTTTTTTTTTTAACGTGGAGAGAAAATCCATCATGGACTGTCAGGCCCCCGGGGGAGAGCCTGAACTGAACCGACCACGAACCTTTGTGCTGCCTCGCAGGGGTGGTGCCATTCGGCGACTTTAACCGGCTAAAACTCCACGACAACCTACGCCACTCTATGGGTGGTGTCACGGGGTGCGTGAGAAGGCTCCGCAACACCCCCGGCGGCAGGCGTTTCCCACGCCACACCCGGCTGAGGCAGCCCAGTTGCAAGATTGCCTCCCAGCCCGCCGAACACGTGCAATGAGAGTCCAGGCCCCCCGACCCTTTCCCTCTGGGTTCGGTCGGCAGCGGAGAAGTTAGGCCGCTCCGCCGCCGCCCCGCTGTTGATTTTTTACCGAGGTATACTCCTCCTCCTCACCTAGGCCTCCCTCAAGGTCCCTCAGTCCTACTCTAGCCCTAACACCACCTAAACTAACTAACTCCTAAGTCTAACTTAACCTAACCGAACCAACACGTGAAAATTGATGAAAAATAAATCGGTATATAATATTCCTATGCGATACATATATAATTCAATGCAATATAAAAAGTTGCGGTGTAATGAGTTACATTCAATGTTTTCATTTTCCTTCTTATTTGTTTGAAGTGACAGCATACAGTTTTCTTGTAAAGCGTCTGCATACTCCGTGCTTGATAAATAACATGATGGCCAAAAACACATTTCATTATCTGGAACGCAGCTATTAAATTTATATACAAGGGGCCAACTAGTGGTTATTATACAAGTATATAAGGAGTAATAAAGATTAACGAAGAAGTACGGAACAATAAAATGCCTTCTTGTTTGTCACAAAAGGGAGTTTCCAGACCTCAATAATATATTATAATATGTCATTGTTAAATGCTCATGAAAGTTGTCTGTATGGAGCCGGTCGGAATTTCGCGATGCGGTTTTTCTATTGGTTGCGAAATTGGAAAAGTTTTATATTTAAGGTCGTTATATGTTTCTCTAATGTCTTTGTGTTTTTTTATTGCTAGATATATCTCTACTACGGACAATAATTTTATATTAAACTAATATTTATAGATAGCACGTAACATAGGATAATCTATACAGCTAAAACGACGTGACAAATGTGTCTGTCTGTTCGTTCACGACTAATTCTCAGAACCAATCCCAATGTCTATTTTGTATAGAGACGTGTTGAGACCCGGAGAATGATATTATACGCGAATATTAATCTGAATATACCAGTATACAATCTAAACTTATGTAAATAAAAATCGAGGCAGTCATAAGGACTGTCGGCAGAAGTGTAAACTCAACACAACCTGTCTGTAAGCCCGCTAAAACGATACAATAACTTATATAGTTCTAATAACAATATAAACAATGTTGAAGGTATAATACATCCATATATTTCTTATTCAAACAGTCCGGAATGGATAAAATATGTCCGTGTTAAGGTCTTTTAAGTGACTATTAAACGGCTATCGTCCTCTTAGTTTGGGGTGATATAAAACCCCGGCGACAAGCCGCGGTCGAGACTAATTTTCATGCGGGTTTTTCTTTAGACATTTCCGAAATACTTCCAACGGTATTTTTTTGTAGGATTTTTGGGGTGTGGCAGATTTATTTGTAGCCCAAATATAGACGGAGAGAGTGTGTGTAGCAACTCAATTCTCATATTTATATGCTAGCAACCTTTTTACTGTAACATGCGGCGTAAGCTAAAAAAGGTTTTAGAAAAAAAAAGTCGAGTCAGTCAAAAGTACTGCCGACAGAAGTAAAAACTCAAAACAATGAAATAAATGTGTTCTCTTTTGAATTTTCATATTAATTATAGTGTGAATGACAATATTTAAATTTGAGAATTTGTTTATTGAAATTATTAACATTAGTGTGGTTTTCATATCTATTGGCACTCGAAGCAATCTTAATATATATATTTCTTGTGTGCGTGTGTATGTGACTGAACTCCTCCTAAACGACTGGACCGATTTTGATGAAATTTTTTGTGCGTGTTCGAGTGGATCCGAGAATGGTTTAGATTCACAATTGGACCCGGTAGGTGGCGCTGCGGTTGACTTTTGGGATTTCTATTTTTTATTATCAAGGCAGGACAACGTCCGCCAGGTCCGCTAGTAATTATATACATTTTTATAAAGTCTATTAATTAATCAAACCTATGATGAGCTGCAAAATATCAATATTACATGTACACAGGCCAGTATACTACGCGTCGCTAGTCGGAAGCAAGTCGCGCAAGCGCAATACTGTCGGTCATAGTTACGTAGTATGTCATCACGCGAAAATATTGACTGTGAGTTGGTGCTTGTGAAGTGAAACTTAGTATTCCGATTACTTTTTAATATAGCACATTTCGAACTGCACAGTAATGTTAATAATTTCAGTAAACGAATTACGAAATTGAAATATTGTCATTCACAATATAATTAATATGAAAATTCAAAAGAGAACGCATTTATTTTATTGCTACAAGTTTTCACTTCTGTCGGCAGTATTTATGATTGTCACATTTTTTTTTCAAATTTTGTTGATTATATAGAATAGTAAACACGATTATTACATTAAAGCATAGTTTATCTGTATGTTTTAACTCAAAAATGGGTACGATTTTAATGAAAGATTGTAAAGGAGAAGTATATAGCCATCGGAAGGTATATTTCATTGCAATAATGATAGTTTGTACTAATTTTAACATAATATAAGATAGGAGCAAAAATAAAATCTCAAAATTAAAATGATTATTCCGTTATTAACGGGATCACAACCACGGACACAGCTAGTTTATTATGGCAGCTAGTATATTTAATTTAAAATAGAAATGATATCTTTAATATCGCGTTAACCTAGTAAGGTTTATTGAAATTAAGAAACATAAACTTTGCTAGTTAAATGTACCTACCTACTTGTAAAATCGTTTCAATTCTGAATCATTTCTTGAAGATGGATCCACTCGACCTAGATCTTGGATTCTTTCAAGAGATTTCGATTGGTATGGCATTTGTGACATGCAACAATAACATATATACAGCACTGTTTTTATATTTTTTCAAGATTCGGATAAATATTTACTATAGTCATTCATATTCGTTTGCTAGTTTAGATCGAGTGAAAATTGGAGGAAAATTTCGGAGGGGGGGGTTTCATTGTTTGGAAATTATGTATTCTATATGAATGTATGAGATATATATAGGCATTTTTTAATACATTCAGCTGGTAATTTTATCTATACTATAATAAAACTGTAGCAAGGTCAAATCTGTACATTAAATATTTTTTGAAAATTTTTATCGGGGTAGACTTCGTTATCGATATAGAAGCCAAAAATAATCTTTTTACAATTTTTGTCTGTCTGTCTGTCTGTCTGTCTGTCTGTCTGTCTGTCTGTCTGTCTGTCCCTGTGAACACGCATCACTCTGAAAGTACTGAATCGATTTTGACGAAACTTGGCACAGTGATAACTAATATTACGAGATTACATCTAGGATACTTTTTATCTCATAAAACGCAAGGGATTCTCCAGGATCTGCCTGTTTGTCTGTCCCTTTGAACACGTACCACTCTGAAAGTACTGAACCAATTTTTACGAAATTTGGCACAGTGATAACTAATATTACAAGGTTACATCTAGAATACTTTTTATCTCATAAAACGCAAGGGATTCTCCAGGATAACGGACGAAAGTCAAAAATTTGTAGTTAATGAAATTTTTGACGGATTTTGGCAAATTTTCATTGTGCTATATATAGCAGACAGATTAGCTAAAAAGATAAGCTATATTTCCCTAAGCTACTTTAAAAAAAATACCAAAAGAAAAATCGCCAGGATTCGAACCGTCGGCTCCGGCGGACCACATGATGTCCAGTACGTTATAACTGAGCTACGGCTATATGACGTTTCTATTCGTAATTATCAACCACATAAAATATGTGTAAACGAAACTGTCACTTATAGGTTGTTACATTTATTTTATTGTATAAAGAATGTTTGCTAAACAAAGGTGACAAGATTTTTTCCTAAAACATAAACCAAGATAATAGTTACATTGCATTGTAGAAGATGAATCTCAACTAGAGTTCTATCAGTACGTGTGTTGTTTCGATATTTGATAAAATTAGTTTTCTAAATATTGTTGAGTCTTGAAGTAGTTGGGTTCAGGTTTGTGAATCTAAGATTAAAATAAATCAGTTAAGGTGTATGCAGTTATTTTTTTTTTCTCGAACTGACCACACTATTGACCTAGCAAGGTCTTAACAGCTTCACCGGACTACTGTTTGCAGTTACTATGTTGTATTTATACTATTATTATAATGAGTGGTAAAGTTTTGTTTTCGAGGAATGCTTGGTACCCACTACTGGTCCGATTTCAAAAATTTTTTCACTGTTAGAAAGGTATATTATCCCAAGTTCAGTATCTCAGTAAAAAAGGTGGTTTGTATGTCAAAAGTAAAATAAATGTGACCAAATTAAAATTGAATGCAGATTTCACGTATACTTTACAAATTCTTATAAAACAAACAACTAAAACAAAATGGAAATTTAATGTAGATAAAGTTCAACTTTTACAGTATGTTACGTGATGAAGTTACAAGGGGTACTGGGAAGACATTTATCGGCAATATATGTAAGTTAGTTTTGATCTTCACTTTGATGACACTACTTTAGGTAATGCTGCGAACAGATTCTAGGCTTATTTTAAAAGATTTCTCACATACCAACTGGGTATATGTTTGAGTGAGTTCCTGGATAGTTTGGATTCACGATTGGAAGTGCTGGATAACGCTTCAATAGGGTTTTAGGTTTTTAAAATACAATTGAAACCGGTAATAACCGATTTGGTGCAGACGAAGTTGCACGAGTCAGCTAGTCTGTCATAAAATTATCATAGTTCGACTTAAAGACTGCACACCTCGCAGATTGTAGCGTTGTAAACTTTGAACAAATAGATACTGCTCATTTGCTTATTGACGTGAAACATCTATAGTTGCGGGTAAACCTGATTTTGGGTTGACGCGACGTGGCGACCCAAAACACGAACTTTGCACTATTAACGAAATACTCAAAAACATTTGCAACCTTATTTGTATAAACATAAGATTCAAATTGTTTTATCCGTCGACGACCTTGCGCCCTTTGATAAATGCCGCCAAACACATCGCGCCTGCGCCTAGTTGAATTTTTGTATTTAATAAAAATGAATATTTATGTAATAAAATAAATAATCAGTCATTATATGATTGCACAAATTTATAATGCTTTATCTTTTCATTACGCCATAGCTAATTCCTGTTGTAATCTCTTCTTTTAGACATATAACTTATACAAAACAATTTCGATGTTTCACATCTGCCAGGCGTCCCGTGACGGCTCAATTTTTTTTCCTATTAATCTTGTCATGTCTGATCTGTCATGAATTTACTATTTTGTAACTGCAATCTCGTAAAATTATATTTCATTGTTAACTTTTAAGCTATCATTACACCACTCTGACAATTATTTTATTTGCCCGTAAAAATGTCTCCAAATTCGGTTCAGCCGTTGAATCCGGGCTGACAGACATTTTAATTAATATGTGTATGCTTTTAAATTGTTCGTTGACGGAATACATCATAGTGACACTATGGTATTGATAGAACTTTTTTAAGGCGTCCATCTAGCTAGCTACCACCGTCAGGTTGAAAATTGTTCATCAAATAATTACTAAGTTCTAGTAACTACACTTAAGGGCTACACCTGTAATGAGGGTAGAGCTTTATATAAACTCACCTGGCTAGCTACCACCCTAAAGTTGAAAATCTGACACCAAGCACTAATGGGCGTGTTCTGGCAACTGCTGAAGTTAGTCAGTCCCCGTCTAGGCTTAGCGTGTATACCATCTCAGGAAACCCTCATTTACCGTAAGCTAACAGATTGTAATCAAATTCCAAAAAAAGAGTATAAGTAAATTAAAAAATATAACGGATTTCAAAAATCTACTCTATGAAATGCATCAGAATGCCTTTGGCGATATGTAGGTACATGCATATTCTTAGATTGTCATATACCTATCAATATCGTAATTGCTATATATTTTCTATTACATTTTAAAGATTTCTCTGGTGTATCTTAGAATTCCAAGGTCCAATACTAATTAGATTAAAATGGGACTCCCTTGAAACTATTGGGGAATATTTTGAATAAAAAAATATTTTTTCAAATCTAAATATATAAAAATCCTGTGGCATGATGTTCGTCCACGATGAACTCCGAAACTTGAGAGATAAGATAATTTACATTTCGATTAATGGCCTCAATTTTTTTTAACTACAGATTAAATGATTGTCATTAAGAAAGTACCTATACATCCGAATTACAAACCTCCTTGTCTAAGTTAATTAAGAAAAGCCTTTCCTTAGGTTGGACTGTGACACAATTTTAGACCATATGGCCACTTGACACTAGATGAGAATTACCGAAAGTTTTTTTTTTTTTAAATATCCTCGCAATACTGGCATCTAGTAGACAAATGTATATTCAGTGGATTTCGGTTATAACGACGTTGGGGGACCACTTTAATGTCGTCGCTATATCCCGAAGTCGTTATATTCAAAATAGCAGCGAGTCCTGTACACGTGTTTATTTGTTTAACGAACAATGGATGTTATACACCGGTGTTATTGAAAAAATGTGTTACAGTGCATTGTGTAAGCTTAGTTTTTTATATACGCTGTAAGTTGTAATCCATTTTCATAATTTCTTCAATATTTAAATGATTGTATACCTTCACCAAACAAATGGTACTTTTTTAGCGTTGTCATAGCTCATAATTTGTATAATTTTGTACACGTGCTAACTAGTCCTTCCTACCAACAAAGCAAGCATATCTGGTCTACTGTAAATGTAAACAAAGGATAAGGAAACTTAATAGTTTTATGAATGAATCTTTGTGATTTTGCCGACTCAGTCGCAATATGCTCATGGAATTTCTTGGAATCTGTCAGAAATGATTCATAACAAGTCGCTATATCCGAAATCAACACTATATCCGAAGTTACTATTAACGAATGTATTCTTCAAATTCAATGCACGTAAGTCTGACGTCGCTACAACCGACGAGATAAATAAAATCCACTGTACTAAATGAAACCTGTGAAATTTATTTGATATTCAACAGATAAAATCCGAAAGAAGTATGCATCTCTCGGCGACAGCGTGGTCGTGGTGCGGTTGGAACGCACTCCCAAAGCTGGTTTGGGACTCAGCCTGGCTGGACACCGCGACAGGAGCAGGATGGCGGTGTTTGTTTGCGGCCTTCACCCAGCCGGGGCGGCGGCCAGATCTTCACCACCTGTTAAAGTCGGCGATGAGATTTTGGAGGTAAACCAATCTTTACATACCCTTGTTAATTAACAAAATTATTTACTAACACATATTCATTCCCACATGATATTTTTGCAGGTTTAGTACACCATTTTTCTTATTCGAAATCTGTCTAATGCCGGAGATAGTACTTTCCTTTTTTCATTGGTTCAAAATCAAAGTAAGGATTGTTTATTGCACTCTAAACTCTCTTATTATAAGAGGTTGAACCTTCTAGCCGTTTCTTCGAGATCTTCCTTATTTGGATGTATTTCTGCTTTGTCTAAGTTAATTTCATCTATAGCTTGTCACATTTACTGTAATATCAAACTATGTTTGGAACTCTGTAAACCCGTGCTCATTATAAAAAGGATGGAACCTTCCAGCTAAAGATAATAAGCAAGCCTTATATTTACCAGAAGCTGGTTAATAAATTACTATTCAACGCATGGATGTAAAAATACATAAGAAGCGTTGCCGAGTCGGTAATATGACTTTAATAGATGGAACGATTGAGTATTGTTATTCGATGGACAATTATAGCTTACTAACTTTTGCTCGCGACTTCGCTCACTTTAATGTACATCTGATATATTTTGGGAACAGTATATTTTTGTTGAAGAAGGATACCCTATGTTCTTTTTTATATCCGTGATAACGTTTATCCAAAATTTAATGAAGTTAGATTGAGTATATATCTCGTACATGTATATATCTCTCGTATATGCATATATATATTTCAAAAGTGGTCCCGAAGTCCATATATGAGTCGTTGCATGTAAAAATGAGCTAAATCCGTTTTCAGCCGTTCCTTATATTTTCCGTATTTTTCAAGACCTTCAAATTTTGTACATGTAAAATAGGAGGATCATAAAAAACTAAAAACCTTATGGACGGCAAAATTTGGACTTCGTCTTCGTTGTATAAAGACTGAAAATCTTTAAAAAATTAAACATGTTATATAACAATTAAAAATGGATTTAGCAAATTTTGAAATGTAACGACATATATATTAGCTTCAATGATTCTATATTATTCAGTCTATCAAAGATTTCTTTGCACTGAGATATAGTAGGCACGTATGAAGCCCGACTCGAGTGGCAAAAACTAAACGCAACGGTAATAAACTTTTGATAAAAAAGAACATTATCTTTATGAAATATAAGAAAGACATAAAACCCGGTTTTATGTAAGCCAATGTTCTTTAGGCTCATAATTTGGATACGTTCCAAAATATAGTTGTAAAATGTATGGAAGATCTTTGTTTGTCGATTATCGTATCTGTATGTCATCAGAATACATGTATATTGAAATAGGGGAGCACGCGGTTTCGCATGCCTTTGTTGTTATTCATTGCTTTTGGTAATTACTAGAATTTGCATTTCTGCTCGGGTTAACACAATTTGATCTATGCCTAGGGAGACATTTTTTGGTACAAGGTTACCCTATGGCCTTTTCTATGGCCCAAAATTTCATGATCATCGGTTGAGTAGTTGAGGTGTGAGTGACAAACAAACAAACTTAATTTCATATATATAATATTAGTTAGGTTTAAGATTATATATTGTGTTTGGTTTTGTATTTTTTTTTTTTTTGGTGGGGTCTTGAAATGTCATGTAGTGGGTTTTATATTTTATTCATAATCTTGTCTTATTTGACTCTATATTTTGTAATATTGGTTGTGTTTGTTGATGTTGATGTTGATGGGAAATGATATCACGGAGCATGGTTTTATTAATAGGTTCTGGGCCCAGATTATGCCTGTTAGACTAATAGTTGTGAAAGTAATTACGTTAAATAATTACAGTTCGATAGGGATCGATTTTTCTACAATTAGTGTGTCAAGTTTCTGCGGTGCACTTATTCAACTGTTTTGTGTTAGTTGCCGTTTCTTATCAAATTAAAGATGGCGACGGTAAACATATTGTAAATATGCCTAAGTTACGTGGTAGAGAGAATTATGACGAGTGGGTGTTTGCGGCAGAAAACTTTCTAATACTCGAAGGCATGATGAAGTGTATCAAGCCAGAAAGAAATGAAAGCGGTACTGAAATTACAGTATCGGCCGCTGATGACGCCAAGACAAAGTCGTAATACTTACAATAGACTCATCATTATTTGTCCATATAAAGACTGTCATGACTACAAAAGAGCTATGGGAAAGACTCAAGTCGCTCTTTGACGATTCTGGTTTTACTAGAAGGATAAGTCTTTTACGGCAATTGATATCCATTCGGTTGGATGAATGCAGTTCCATGACCTCGTATGTTACGAAGTTAATTGAGACGCGTCAAAAGCTATGTGGGACAGGATTTGCAATAAATGACGAGTGGATCGGTTCGTTGTTGCTAGCTGGACTACCTGAAAAGTATTCACCAATGATCATGGCCATCGAGCATTCGGGAATTCAAGTGACATCGGACGCCATTAAAAGCAAACTTTTAGATATGGAGACCGGAAATGGAAGTAGTCATAGTGAAGAGGGCGCATTCGTTGTGTTGAAGAATAACCAATGTAACAAGAAACAAACGAATGGAAACAAAGATGGCCGCCCTAATAAGTCAAATAGTGCCAACATAAGAACTGTCAATGTCAAATGTTTTAGATGTAAACAAATAGGACACTACCGAACGCAATGCCCAAATAATATTAAAACAAATGCATTCTCAGCTGTATTTTTGAGTGGCAGTTTTAATAAAAACGACTGGTATATTGATTCCGGTGCAAGTGTTCACTTAACTGCTAACATGAATTGGATCACCAGTAGTTATCGTGAAGTCCAACAAGAAATAATGGTAGCAAATCAGGAAACTGTTTCAGTTACGTGCGCTGGCGATGTGAAGATAGTAACCTCGGTTAAAGGCAGTGACGTCAATATAAACATTGAAGATGTGTTTTGTGTTCCAAACTTGACAACAAACCTTATTTCAGTGAGTAAATTAATTCAGAAAGGCAACAAAGTAATTTTCACGGAAAATGGTTGTAATACCTACAATAAATGTGGAGAATTAGTTGCTACTGCTTCTTTGACAAATGGTGTCTATAAATTAAACATGCAGAAAAGGTTAGTTGCCGCACTGACAACTACAGGTCTCACTTGGCATCGGAGGCTAGGTCACGTGAACAGTGATTGCTTATGAAAACTAAGAATGCAGTAGAAGGAATGAATTTTGATGATAAAATCACTGTAAGTAAATCATCTTGTAAGACATGTTATGAAGGAAAGCAATGTCGGTTACCTTTTGCAAGTAGTGGTACAAAAAGTACTGAATTATTACAAATTGTTCACAGCGATCTGTGTGGGCCAATGGAGCAGCATTCACTAGGAGGTTCATCCTACTTTCTATTATTGGTAGACGACTTCAGTAGGATGACATTCATTTATTTCTTGAAAAGTAAAAATGAAGCATTGAAATATTTTAAAGAATTTAAGGCATTAGCTGAAAATCAAACTAATAGAAAAGTGAAAGTCTTCAGAAGCGATAATGGTAGAGAATTTTGCAATTCAGACTTTGATAATTACCTAAAGAAATTTGCAATACTACATCAAAGAACAAACCCGTACACGCCTTAACAAAATGGGTTATGTGAGAGGATGAACAGGACGATTATTGAGAAGGCAAAATGTATGCTGTATGATGCTAAGTTAAATAAGAAGCTTTGGGCGGAGGCATGTAACACAGCTGTATACTTAAACAATCGTACTGTATCTTCAGTTCTGGATGGTAAAACACCATATGAGCTATGGATGGGAGTTAAGCCAGACATAAGTAATTTGAGAAGCTTTGGATTTCCTGTTATGGTACATGTCAATAAAGAAAAAAGATCTAAATGGGTTAATAACAATATTGTTAAAGTAGAATACTTAGAAACTGCAAATATGCCTGCAGACATTCTGACGAAATCTTTGTGCCGTGTAAAACATTGTAAATTTTTGAAACTGTTAGGAATACAACAAAAGTGATGTTGATTTATTTTGATATAGTGGGGTTATTAATAGTATATCAAAATATATTGTAATTAGTAGTTTTCTCTTGTTGGATTGTAGACTGGTATCCTGTATATTCTATGGTCTTTTATGGATTATTTATGCAATATGTGAAATAAAATCCCAGCAAAGTTCTAACAAGCGGGCCACCATCTTGGTAGAACATTGAATTGATGGCAAGAAACTTGTAATATCCATTACCTATTAGACAATGACAGTAGTAGACTACTAGAAGATTCGTTGCTAAAAATATTCGACTTCATCTGTGACCATCGTATTGTAAATAACACTTTTTAGATTGCAATAAAAGCGAACACTCGATCGCGGCAGATGATGACCTTTCGAACCTTCTTGAATCGACGCAACACAAGGTAATACATAACAGGCGATGTGTTCATACGTTTGTGATACGTTTCGCAAGAGAATAACAACAGAATCGCATCAATTATGCGAGTATTTGCTTATAAACAGTTGATTTGGAACGTATTGCCGCCATTTTAGCTGGCTTTTGGCCAACTAAGGGCCAGAGTTGAGAGAGACGGAGCGGAAAACCACTTTTTTTAATTTACTATCTGATCCGGCCACGTGTTGATGTGGCACCAGTTATTACGTGTTGAATTATAGATTAACAGAACACGTGCACTAAAACTGGAGTTAAAAAAGAACTACAAAATTAAAACGTGGCGCCATCTATGAGATATTTATAACAGTCAGTTCTACAGTTTTCTATCAACAAACTATATAAAGCGCCATGTTCGCGTATAATATGCTTGAAAACGTTCCGTTACAATAAAACCTCTGTAGTTGTCTACCGCCATGCAGTGGAGGCGATCGCGATCGCTTCACATTCGAAAAACAATTGACTACAAAAATGTCTGCAAACTATCGTCTGTTATAGTGAGTACTATTTTATAAATTTGAATTCTTTTAGGGGATTTTTCATGGTCCTTCGTTGTCGGATGTGTAATAAAACAATTTTAAAAGTGGTAATAAAATTGTGTATGGTGTTGGAATTGTGAAAAACTTACGTGAGCATAAAACATTACAAATTTAAAATCTGAAAAAAACGTGTGGTGAATTATCGAATAATACATACGCGTATTCTGAAAGATTCGCGTAATTCAAGTCGTATTTCCCCAACGGTTTTCGGTTAGTGCCTATCCGCCTACATACATAAAAGCCAAGGTATTTAAATGTGTAACGGTTAAAACATGGATAAATTAAACAACCTGATAGCATGCCAAATGGATAGATTGGAAAAAATACAAAAGTCACAAATTAATTTCAGCAAATGTCCGAAAAGTAGGATAAGTATATCATATATTGAGACCCGCTTAGAAAACTTAGAACAAATTTGGAAATTGTTTACCAGTTGCCACGAAGATATCATAGGTTTTGTGGATAGCGACAAGAAACAAGGTATATCATACTTTTCTAAAGATATTTATTATGAATGTGAGGAGGTTTACATAAACCACAAAAGCGATTTAAAAATAAAACTCCAAGAACTCGCACCTATCCAAACAGCAAAACAAACAACACTTTCACAACATGAGTTGCCACATACAGAACCAAATCTACCTCGTATTAACATCCCCTTGTTCTCAGGAAAGTATACGGAATGGCCATCTTTTCACGATATTTATGTAAGTTTAATTCATAATAATTCAAGATTAGATGATGTGCAAAAACTTCATTATTTGAAAACAAGTTTGAGCGGAGAAGCGGAATTTCTCTTGAGAAGTATACCGGTTACATCGCAAAACTATTCAGAAGCATGGGAGACCCTTAAAAAGAGGTATAATAATAAGAGATATATTTCCAATTGTATATTTAAAAGATTATTTAGTTTGAAAAACTTAACAACTGAATCTGATTACAACATCAAACAAATTTTAGACACAACATCAGAATGTTTGAGCTCCTTAAAAAGCTTAGGTTTACCCACCTCCACATGGGACGCTATTATAGTTTACATGACAGCAACCAAACTTGATAATGAGAGTTACAGATTGTGGGAGCAACACATAGCTGATCACTCAACTGATTTTGTATCGCTAGAAGTTTTATTTCAATTTTTAGAAACTAGATTCAGAACTTTGGAAATGTTACAGTGCAATACTAAAACTATAAAAACAAAGTCATTCCATGCTGCTATCACCGCTTCTAAAAAGACACCACAATGCTCATTCTGTAATAGTGAGGAACATTATATTTATCAGTGTAAACAGTTCGTAAAAAAGGATTATAAATCTCGATATGCATTTGTACAAAACAATAATCTTTGTTTCAACTGTTTGATCCCAAATCATTCAGCTTTCCAGTGCAAGAGGATTACATGCTGTAAGGTATGTCAGAAAAAACATCACTCGTTGTTACATCCTGAAAAAAGAGATTCAAATACATACAAACAGACGTTAGTAGAGGAAGCAAAACAGGCAGACCAATCACCATATGTGTCACATTTTTCAAACAACCCTGGTCAAATTTTATTGGCTACAGCACTGGTGGATATTACTACAAGCAACGGACAAACACAAGTCTACCGTGCACTCATTGATCAGGGATCACAGAGCTCGTTTGTATCAGAGAACTTTGCTCAAGCAACTGGCTTGAAGCGTTGTAAAAACAACTGCGAGTTTTACCTAAGTGAAGGAAAAACAATACATTCAAGTTCTATGATTGAATTTGAATTAAAGTCGAGACATAATACAAACTTCACTTTATGGGTACAGGCATATGTAATCAGTCGTATCACAACATACCTACCTCAGAAACAGGTCATATTGTTAGATTGGCCAGAGATAGATACAATTACACTGGCAGACCCTGGGTTTCATCAACCAGGAAGAATTGACATGTTACTAGGGGCCAGTGTAACTAGTAAGATTATGAGGCAGGGTCTATTGAGAAGTCCAGTTGGCACCATAGCACAAAATACACAATTAGGATGGATCATTTCAGGTGACACAAATACAACTATTAAAAACAACAGAATTGTAAGCATGCATTCCTGTGTTTGTGAAAACAACATGCTGAAACAATTTTGGGAACTAGAAAAGGAATCGATAACCACAGCGAGAAAATTAACGAAGGAGGAAGAAACATGTGAAGAAATCTATAAGGCAACTACAGTCAGAACAGAAACAGGCAGGTACAAGGTGAATTTACCGTTTAAAAAAAATATGAATACGCCTGTAGATAAATGTGGGAAAACACAGAATATAGCGACATCTAGGTTTCTACAACTCGAAAAAAAATTACTGCATAATCCAAAATTAAAAGACGAATATATTAGAGTAATACAAGAATATCAAGAACTAGGACATATGTCATTGATAGATGAAGACAAAGAGGATGCATTATATTTACCTCACCATGCAGTGATTAGAGAAGACAAAGATACCACCAAAGTCAGAGTGGTATTTGATGCTTCTTGCAAAGGTACGGGGGGTTCATCATTAAATGATACCTTGCTTATAGGACCTACACTACAGGTCGATCTGCGTACCTTGCTGATGAAGTGGAGAAAATACAAAGTTGTTTTAGTTAGTGACATAGTTAAAATGTACAGGCAGATACTGGTGGCCGATGAACATGTTGATTACCAACGCTTCATCTGGAGAGAGAACCCTGAAGAGTGTTGTAAGACATATAAATTGTTGACTGTTACGTTTGGAACAGCATCAGCTCCTTTTCTTGCTGTACGTACACTATTACAATTAGCAGAGGATGAAGGCAAGCAGTATCCTATTGCTGCTGAGATAGTAAGACACTCCTTCTATATGGATGTCTTAATGTTTAGTTGTCACAGTGTTTCCGAGGCTTTCGAATCATATAAACAACTGACTCAGCTTTTAAAGTGTGGAGGCTTCGAGTTACAAAAGTGGTCCAGCAATTCTGATGATTTGTTACATAAAATATCTGAGAAGAAGGGAGTACAACCGCATGGGTTTGAAATCAAATTTGATCAGGTCATAAAAATTCTTGGTCTATCATGGGACAGACACGAGGATTTATTCAAATTTTCTGTTAATTTACCAGAAATATCAGGTGGAGTGACTAAGCGAACCATCTTGTCAGACATAGCTCGTTTATTTGACCCTTTTGGATGGTTGGCACCAACCATAATACTTGCTAAGATTTTGATACAGAAACTCTGGTTATGTACGGCAGGATGGGATGATCAATTACCACCAGAACTGGAAGAAGAGTGGGTAACTTACCGAGGACAGCTACCGCGCTTACAACATATCACAATTAACAGATGGCTTCAAATACGACCTAATAATTTACAAGTAGAACTGCATGGATTTGCGGATGCATCTACAGCCGCCTATGCAGCGGTGTTGTATGTCAGAGTAGTAACTGATGAAAATATTTCTGTTACTCTATTAGAGAGTAAGACTAAAGTTGCACCTCTAAAACAAGTTTCTGTGCCAAGATTAGAATTATGTGCAGCTGTTTTACTTGCCAAATTACTAACCAAGGCAAGCAAGGTTTTGGAAATATCTGCAAATAATATCTATGCCTACACAGATTCAATGGTTGTTATAGCTTGGATTCAATCACAGCCAATTAGATGGCAAACATTCGTTGCCAACAGAGTCGCAGAAATTCAAGGACTATTAAATAATGACAGATGGAGCCATGTAAAATCAGACGCTAATCCAGCAGATATAGCGTCAAGAGGAGTTTATCCTTCAGAATTAAAAAACAAAACATTGTGGTGGCATGGTCCACAGTGGCTGAGCCAAAGGCTAGTCAAACAAACTAAGACTCATGTTCCTCAGATAGAATTAGAACAAAGGAAACCAACGCTTAAGGTATTTCATTGTAATATTGATAAAAACATTTATGATCAGTTTTCTTCTCTAAGCAGAATGTTAAGAGTACTATCTTACTGTAGAAGATTCCTACGTTTGAAAGAAAAGAAAGAAACCAGAGAACCACAAAAAGATTATTTGACAGTCGTAGAATTAGAGGAAACGTTAAATATATTGATCAGAATGGATCAGGAAAAACACTTTCAAGAAGAAATAGAAGACTTAAAACTTAAAAATCGAGTAAAACAAAGAAGCGCATTAAAAACTCTATCTCCTTTCATACAAGAAGGATACTTAAGAGTGGGTGGCCGGTTACAAGCGGCTAAGGTGCCTCAAGAAATAAAACATCCAATTATTTTGCCTAAGGAATCGCACTTAACCCAACTGATTATCAAGGATGCACACTTAAAGCTATTACATGGAGGAAATCTACTAACAATAAACTACATAAGATCTCGATACTGGGTTATAGGTTTAAAAACTCTTGTCAAAAGGTGTATTAATAAATGTGTCATTTGTATAAAATATAGAGCTAACACAACACAACCGCGTATGGGAGAGCTACCAGAACAAAGAATACAACCTGGAAGACCTTTCGAGACAAGTGGGGTAGATTTTGCAGGACCTGTCCAAATTAGAACTTCTAAGGGTCGCGGACACAAATCCTACAAGGGTTACATTTGCCTATTTATTTGCTTTGTAACTAAGGCGATTCATCTAGAAGCTGTAAGTGATCTGTCGACTCAAGGATTTATGGCAGCTTTTAGAAGATTTATAGCTCGACGTGGTCATTGTTCTAATTTATGGAGTGACAATGGCACAAATTTCATTGGTGCCGCCAAGGTATTGAAGGTTTTGTTCAAGAAGTGCCAAGAGAATTTACAACCTGTAATAGCAGAGATGTTGGCTAATGATGGGACTACGTGGCACTTCATTCCTCCACGGGCTCCCAATTTCGGTGGTCTCTGGGAAGCAGGAGTGAAGTCAGTAAAGGCACACCTAATGAAGGTTTTGGGAAATTTAACCCTAACGTATGAGGAACTGGCAACTTTACTCACTCAGATAGAGGCCTGCTTAAATTCGCGACCAATCTGTGGATTGAATGATCATCCAGATGATATTAGTGCACTAACTCCATCGCATTTTTTGGTGGGTGAACCATTAGTTGCTATACCTGATAATAACAATTATACACTATCCATGACTCCATTAGATAGATGGAGATTAGTTCAACGGGTTACAGGCCATTTCTGGCAACGATGGAGCACAGAGTATTTACATGTTCTACAGCAGCGACATAAGTGGCAAAATAAGACCTGTGCACCAAACATAGGTGATGTTGTTCTAGTTAAGGAACTTTCGCTACCTCCTACAAAGTGGCTTATGGCACGAGTGGTAGGCACACATCCGGGTCCGGATGGGGAAAGTAGGGTGGTGACTTTGAGAAGCGGTAATGGCTTCTTCAAGCGACCAGTTTCAAAGCTGGTTGCTCTGCCAATTTCCAATTAAAACGATTATACTCACGGTGGGCGGGTGCAGGAAGAACGAAGTTCTTGGTGGGCGGAATGTTCGCGTATAATATGCTTGAAAACGTTCCGTTACAATAAAACCTCTGTAGCTGTCTACCGCCATGCAGTGGAGGCGATCGCGATCGCTTCACATTCGAAAAACAATTGACTACAAAAATGTCTGCAAACTATCGTCTGTTATAGTGAGTACTATTTTATAAATTTGAATTCTTTTAGGGGATTTTTCACGCCATCTGTTCGAGCCTGATGAAACTTACAATTAATAACATTAATCAACATTGATAATCATTTAATTTCTAATAAAAAAATAGAGAGGCCATTAATCGATATATAAATTATCCCATATCTCAAGTTGGACCAAATTATACATGAATGCCAACTTTCGTGAAGATCGGTTGAGTAGTTTCGGAGTCAATTGTGGACAAACATCATGACACCGGATTTTTATATATTTAGACTAACTTCCGGTCCCGATTTCACACGTCTGTACTAAAGAAGATAATTAAACCAAATCTTTCCCTTACAATTAATTACCATCTAATTAAACAAAATGGAAGCTCAGCAACTGAACGTCAGCCTGTCAATTTTGTCAATATTTTTTAAATATTTCCCTATTGGCTTCTGACTCGGTAATATTTATGTAGATTTTTTTTAACCCAAAGCTTTTAATTTTCTATAACATTTGTAATACATTATCTTTCACAGAATCCTTGTCCTCACAATTGCATACAATGAAAAAGAATTTAGCCACATAGGTGCAGTTCGTAAGTCATGCGATTATATACATTTGGCAATTAATATTTTACTTATATAGATATACTAGATAGCGGGCCCGGTGAACGTCGTCCCGCCCTGATAGTAAAAAAGAACTTCCTCATGAATCACTCTGTCACCTGGTGAAAACTGCAAGAAAATCCGTTCAGTACTTTTTGAGTTTATCGCGAACATACAGACAGACAGAAGTGGCAGAGGACTTTATTTTATAATGTGCAATGATGATGATAGTAAAGGATTTTCTAAAATTTTCAAAAGGGTCGCTGTGATCTTCGGGTTGAAAATCTATTTATTTATTTACGATTGTGGATAATGCAACAATCAACAATCCACTGAATAATACAGTAACTTATAAGAAGGAGCACACTAGACTGAAAACCAACAACGCTTTATCACTTCGATACAACTTACACTATTAAAAAATGGTGGCGCCCTTGCGTTCTCGACGCCACTGTTTTTTGTCCGTCACAACACTGAGGGACACTAAAGTCTAGTTTCAAAAGGTCTCACACAACAATTATTGTTTATAAAGTGTGTCGGCACGCACTATATGCGGAGCGCTGCGTTTTATTCTTTCTCACTCGATCATTCGAAAAATCAAACTGTTCTTGCACGCGGCGCGGTAACGACTCGTGGCGTGTTCGACGCGCTAATTAAGTTAAGCATGTGCCAGGAAGGGGAATGAAGCGGTGAGGGAAAGTGTCGCGATCTGATCACAATAATGCGGGAATTTTTAAAATATATTTAAAGCGGCGCAACCAAAAAATGAAGTTATTTAAATAAATTTTGTATTGCCAAGTAGTAGATATGTTCCGACCGACTTTTCAGAGCTAGTTTGTTAGGCTTCATCGTCACCTAATATCGGGAAGACAGAATATAGTATGTAATGGAATCTTAAATAATACGTAAATAAGCTATTTGTCATAGAAAGTTTAATAAAATATAACGAAGTAATGTAACATATATCCTATAGTAATATTATAAAACTGGCGGGTTTATTTGTTTGGTTGCACGCGCTAATCTCAGGAACTACTGGTTCGATTTGAAAATATCTTTTAGTGTTTGATAGCTCATTTATCGAGAAAGGCTATCTATTATCACGCTAATACCATTAGAAGCGGAGCACCAATGAAGAATGTTTCAAAATCTGTGTTTTTTTTTCCTTCTGAGAGCTTCCGATGCGTGTTAGCGTTAGCTCAAAGTAACCACGCGGACGAAGTCGCGATCAGAAACTAGTAAAAGATATTTCCTTTCACTCAGAATATTCCGGTATTATAGTGACGGTTTCTTTATTCCCTGTTTTATAGTTAAATACCATTTACACTGGAATTTCTTTTGTAGAGTTTAAACCCTTTTATCAATTGAAATGAAGTCTTTTATTAAATGTTCAATCTTCATTTGACCTCGATCCGAAACATTCAAATTTCGTGTAACTCCCAATTCGCATAGTCCGAGTAGCGTAGGTCGGGATATTACTGTATTTTAAATATTAAGTGAGAATTGTTTTTGGGTACAGTGTTCACAAGCTTCCCACAAGGACTACAGTCCTGTCAGGGTTTAGTTAATAAGTTGGTAGTTACTACCTTTCAAGAAGACGCAGTATGGGCAAAATCGGCACAAGATATAGAAAATAATGAAATCGCAGAAACTTTCTGAATACGAGCAGCATTAGACTAATAATTGTCATCATCTCTGAAGGAGCATTGGCTTTAGTTTTTGATTGAATTGATGGATAAACCCTTAAGAAACGATACTCAAAAATACTGTATTAAATAAGCACAAGGCACAAATGCTTCAGGTTACATTATCAGGGTTTAGTTAATAAAATAGTGGTTGCTTCTTTTCAAGAACACGCAGTATGGGCAAACCTGCCTACTGCTTACCAACCATAGGGACTGATATATATAAATACTGCTTTAAATTGGTACAGAGTTTGCAAGTGTTGTGAAACCTTGCCCAAATTCTAACGTCTGTACACAGGAATTTGTGGTTGAAGAAACTATTTTTTAGGTATAGAATAACAAAGAGGCTTGCAATCCACTAATGTCGAGTAACCTTTACACAGATTAGTTAATGCCACAGTTCTCATTCTAGTCATAAGGTTGTCACTCTTGATTTTTTTTTGATTTCATCGTAGGACTAAATATAATATCCATGTTTTATTATTGTCGCTTGATTGATTACTCTATTTGTCACTGTGAGGTTTAATCTATGTGGGACTGTGCAGCGGATAAACATTTGTTACTCTTTAGTAGCACCCGGTGAGCACGTACAGGGGAATGAGAGGTAAACTTCCTGTGGACACGAGTAACACGAGACCACCAGATTCTCAATAATTATTCGTTTGTTATCCAAGCAGAATTTCCAAGTACATACTAGGCTCTCCTAACTTAACACTTTTCTTGTCATTTACAGCTACAAAATTAGTCATTTAAAAAGCATGTGTAAATAGTATCGGTTTTGAGAGTTTTTAGAATTCTCTTTTCTTTTAGAGCACTCTTGTATGTAATCAAATAAGAAAATACTTAAAATCGCTTACGCTTATTGTATAAGAACGTAGGTCTGTACTCTCATGCAGTTTACGCCACGGACCGTGCAGATTTAACGTTCTGATTGAAACATAACCCGCAGTGCAGTTTAGTATATTAGTTAACTGCGTTATTCAGATAATTTAGCATCCAACGGTTTGTTTGTTTATTGCGTTGTTCTACTATTATTCGCTATACTGCGTTTGAA
This sequence comes from Antheraea yamamai, assembly GCA_036509395.1. Taxonomy (NCBI): domain Eukaryota; kingdom Metazoa; phylum Arthropoda; class Insecta; order Lepidoptera; family Saturniidae; genus Antheraea; species Antheraea yamamai. The sequence continues at coordinate 2,911,010 of AP028451.1, forward strand.
TTTGCGGCTTAATATACTGAAACGGATTGGACATACATATAGAAAGGGAAATATAGTTAGATCATATTATTATTAGTGGTCGAGTGGTTTGACCGGCGAAATGACAGTTCGACGTCCGCAGGTCGAAACTTGGCATGTACCAACGAACTTTTTGGCGTTCGTGTGTATTTACTAATTTAAGTCGGTAGCACTATCGGGTGACGGTGAAGGAAAACATCGCGAGGAAACGTGAGACTGAGAAATATTTTCGTAGTACCACTATATATAGGAAAATAAAGAACTATGGATTTTTCCGAGTTTGAAATCGCCAATACGTCATGGGTTGGCGTGGTGATTATGCCCATACTTTCATTCAGGAAGAAGCCTATGCCTCGTCTGCAGTCAGCCTTTCATATGCTGATGTGCTAGATTATATTATATCTATGAGTCTGTATCTAGACGAGGAGTAGAAAAGTTTAAAAAAAATTTTGTCTGCTGATGTTTTTTTACTTTATAAATTTTAGCCTTTGACCACATCTCACCTGATGTTTGATGTTATCTAAGACGGTAAACATGCTAAAACTAGGGAACCAGTGGTTCTCAAGTGCAGCTATCGAAACACACTTACGAGTATAGGTGTTTGCTGACAGATTCTAAACTTGAGAGTAATAGCTAACTAAGCGAGCTTACAAAACCCTATCATCTATTATAGTTACATCATGATGTTTATCTTCAACGTAATGCACTGCTTTATTACAGTTTGAGGGGTCATTTAATGGCATACTTTACAACAAGATGTGTTCTAACCCAGTCCCTCAAGAGCACCAATCTATTATTAACCAACTTCAGTTCGGACTGTCGTCCTTTTTATTTATGCTTATAAATGAATATATGTAGAGCCCTTTTAAAATTAAGTGGATTAAATGTCTATAGGTTGCTTAGCAAGATTATGGATGGGATGATGGATGTATATTGCTGCTAATAAGATGTAACAAATGCCATCATTGCTGTGTACACTTTATGCTTTCCCTTTGTTATCTTAATCTTAATATATATATTTCTTGTGTGCGTGTGTATGTGACTGAACTCCTCCTAAACGACTGGACCGATTTTGATGAAATTTTGTGTGCGTGTTCGAGTGGATCCGAGAATGGTTTAGATTCACAATTGGACCCGGTAGGTGGTGCTGCGGTCGACTTTTAGGATTTTTTTGTTTTCAAGGCAGGACAACGTCCGCCCGGTCCGCTAGTCTTAATATATATATTTCTTGTGTGCGTGTGTATGTGACTGAACTCCTCCTAAACGACTGGACCGATTTTGATGAAATTTTTTGTGTGTGTTCGTGGAGATTCGAGAATGGTTTAGATTCACAATTGGACCCGGCAGGTGGCGCTGCGATCGACTTTTAGGATTTTTTTTGTTTTCAAGGCAGGACAACGTCCGCCCGGTCCGCTAGTCTTAATATATATATTTCTTGTGTGCGTGTGTATGTGACTGAACTCCTCCTAAACGACTGGACCGATTTTGATGAAATTTTTTGTGTGTGTTCGTGGAGATTCGAGAATGGTTTAGATTCACAATTGGACCCGGCAGGTGGCGCTGCGATCGACTTTTAGGATTTTTTTTGTTTTCAAGGCAGGACAACGTCCGCCCGGTCCCCTAGTATAGTATAAGATTCAGGGTTTATTTTTTCTTTAAGTGTTTCATTTGGTTCCTCGTTCTTTATTATTATTTTTTTTATTTTCAATTTAGAAATTGAATATTATCTTAATACTTTCTTTGTGTAGTACACACTATGTTCGATTATAAGTAAGCATTTTTTTTTCTTCACGTTGTATTATATTCGATCCTACTTACTATAGTTACATTTAAAAAGTACTTAATAACGTTTTGAGTAAATTATATTATCATTGTATACTCTTAAATTCGAAGAACTATTAAGGCGCGTGTAAAAGTTATACAACTATATTTTTACTTTTAACACTTTTCATCACAAGTTTCGGTCCGGTAATTTTTGTTAGTCCACTAGTTGTTCGATTATTTCGTAGTGAGTGAGTTTTAACGAGGGAAAGAGCCATCACGTCAACGTTTTTTGAATTAAGAAATAGGTACTAACTTTTTACAAACATAACTTTGCGGTTATTGTACTGAGACTTTGTATTATCAATACTTTATATTAAAATACTATTATATTTTCTCATGTTGAAATAATAGTGCGCCTACAAATATACAATAAATAACATATGAGTATTTCTACTTATGAAATTGCATATAAAATTTTCGTGGGATATTGTTTCCATTTTTGTGGGTTGTAGCATTTGACAACAATCTAACCTGATGTTAAACGATGTTTTGTTTATTACTTCCTAGGCACTTTGTCCTTTTACCTAGAATATAATTCATGATAACTGTATTTAACATAAAGTTATTACAGTTTAAAGAAACTATAATTTTTATACGCACTACACATTCAGTTTTGTGCGTTTTCTTGCGTTGGGTTTATGTTTTTTTTATGTACGTAAAACATATTATTAATAAAAAACGAAGACGAATTGACCAGTAACAGCTAGTGCAAACTAAAATCAAAGACTCTGGTATAATATGTAGACAGCACTTTCGTTAGTTTAATCTAAACTTGCTAAGTCGAATTTCTAGTTTTCTACTATAGCTTTGGTTTTGCGTAATCAGAAATCAGAGGGTTGACCTCGAGATTGCTCCTAGCAATAAGTGCTATCTCAACTCCATGCTTATTAGTCTATCAGTCATAGATATTTGGTAGGAATACAGTTCTATTCGAATTTGGCTATGAAATCATTTAGATTTACGTGAACTAAATACTCACTTGTTCATTTTAAAAACAACTTTAATTCCGGTAACATACTACAAAAGATCAGAGTTACATTCCGCGTTTTATTTTATCTGAAAGACAATATGTCAGCGTTATAGTAACGAAAGCATGTGATGAACTAATTTTATGTCGAATATATTCTTGTACAGATCAAAGCCAATGACGCGGTTATGAGATATTCAACACATTATTATCACAAGTAATTCGTGGTGATTTTTTATGATGTATTAAAAATGTAAAGCAATATCTTTGGCTGTGGTTTTTTTTCTAATTTTATTTTTTGCAACCAATCCTCTAATAGATTATGACTGTCATTGTCGAGTAGAAAATGATATTATAAGTATTTTTCCATCATATTAATGTTCTAACAATATGGTGGCTATCCTGATAACAGGGAAGTTTTGTGGCAGGTCAGAATCCATGCTTCGTGGTATAATTTCCCATCCAGTCCACTCGTGCATAATAACCAAACTATATTACGTAAAACATCACCAATGTTACGAAACCTAAAGTCCAATAACACAAGATTATGAATAAAATATAAAATCCACTGCATGACACTCCAAGATCCCGGCAAAAACTCATTTTGAAAGAGGTTGTGCTTATGATTATTAAAATATATAATATTTAAATGTAATTGCATATTATATTTAATGCACCCGGTAGATAGATGCGTCTGCCATGGACACTTAATAAGCCATGGATACAACATCAAAATTATTGTGACGTGCTAGGTGGGTGAAAACGTAGCATATGTCATTACGGGAAATTATAAATTTATCTCCTGCCGAAAATACTGCTCAAAGCGCCTAAATAATTGTACACTTTAAAAATTCGGTATAAAAAATTGTAGATTATAACAATAGCGCCTCCCACCGCAATAAATCATAAACAAGAACAATGAATACAAGAAAAATATTCATTACTATCAGTATGGAAGTAGAAGAATTGCGAACATACACACACACACACCGGAATTTTATATACAATGAAAATTTTATAACAAAGAAGACTTGGTTTTCGTAATTTTTTGACTCACCATTGTTATCTTATATCTATACATATAATAAGAATGTAAATGTAACGTGTCTGTCCTTTTTAGATTTTTGTGAAAAAAATTACTGCAGGTGTCTTGTAATAAGTAATAAATACATTTCAGTCATTTTTTAGAAATATATATTTGTCTGTCTGTTTGTTTGAACACACATTGCTGATAAAGTACCTATTGTATTTACGATAAAACCTCATCTAGGAAATCATGAAGCATGTCCTCGAGTAACATTTAGTCTCGGTTTCATTAAAATCGGTTCCCTCTATCAAAAGTTATTGTAATTTAAGCGACTTAAGTACTAGAGAAAAGTAGATTATGTAAATGGATTTAATACATTTAGATGATTTCATTAGTCACTGTTTTTTTTACATTAGGTTCCACGCGGACGGAGTCGCGGGTACTGTTAGTTTGTAATATTTTCTTTCCGTAGTTCCCATTCGGAAAATAGATAAAATGGACGTGTAATTCTTATTGCCCGATTTATAATTGCGTACTAACTCCAACTCAAATTATGTCAATGTGTTGTTTTTTTCTTTCAGGTGAACGGAATCGTACTCTATGGGAGATGTCATCTTAATGCTTCCGCCATCATCAAAGGACTAGTTGGTCCGGTGTTCAAGATTATTCTATTAAGGTATGTGATTGGTATATTACCACTATTATAATATGTTAATTTATTTTTGAAGTGAAAACTTCTTTAGGCGCGTTATAAATATATAATTTCGCGTCATGGCATGCTAGTAAGCGTGACCGACCGTATTGCGTTTGAGCGGCTTGCGTCACACTAGCGACGCGTAGGGGTCTATGTGCATGTAATATTGATATTTTGCAGTTCATCATGCGTTTGATTGATTAATAGACTTTATAAAAATATATATAATTATCGCTCCGAGTGCCAATACATATGAAAACCACACTAATGTTAATAATTTCAATAAACAAAATTTGAAATTTAAATATTGTCATTCACACTATATGTAATATGAAAATTCAAAAGAGAACACATTTTATTTTCTATTGTAGTTTTAATATTTTATATTATTGTAGTAGTTTATTGTATCAAATTTTCATTTATTCGGCATTGAATACTCCGAAAGATACCAACTTTATTAATTTGCTTGTTCAAAAACGTAATTATTCGAACGATGCACTAGTTGTCAGACAGTAAACTTGATTGATAACGACTGGAGCTGAGTAAACACGATTCAGTGCGTCACTGGTCCAAACGAAACGGTTCACTCTCGTTCACTGATCAATGCAACTTAACAAGTTTCAAGTTCAATACTCTCTTAAGCTTTATCATAATCGCAGTATTCTAGGATATGTCACTTCATAGTCACATTTAACACAAAAAATAATAATATCAAAACAAATACTAATAGACTACAAAGAGAACCTTAGGTAAAGTTTATTCTGATAATTTCAAAGGTTTGGATAACAAATAAACTTAGGTTGAATGACCGGTGATAAAACCTGTGAGCGGCGATCCGGAGTTAATAAATTTCGATAATAAAACGGACAATATACCCTTTTGTTGTTTAAAATTCGAAAAATTATCCTTTGTTAGTTGGTTGGTTTCACTTTCACTTCACCCGACGGTCATTGACACTGTGCTTTAACATAGACGCTTAGAGGATTGAGTAAATTTTTGTATGTTTCTAGATCATCAGGTCAAATATTAATATACCTATTTTTATAATTAATTTAGAACGAGAATCGAGTGCAGAGTGTCGTCCATAAATATTGCTACTGTCTACGCATTCACCGGGGATATTTTACATTCGATACATTCAATAAATATCTATACTAGTCACATACTAAAATTACGCCAATTTTTATGTACAGTCCGCAACAATCTTCTAGATTGCTCTGAGTTGTGCAGAACTCAAATTTAGGTACAAATAGTACTATATCTTTATATATAAATTTCTTCTGTACGTGTGTATGTCACTGAACTGTGTTCCAGTGGATCCGTGAATGCTTTAGATTCAAATCTGGACCCAGTAGGTGGCGCTGCGGTTGACTTTTAGGATTTTTTTATTATCAAAGTAGGACAACGTCCGCCAGGCCCTCTAGTTATATGTATAACACCGAAACCGCTTAAGGATAATAAAATGCTAATTTTAGACTCCTATGTTAATACATTAACTTTGTTTATCATTAAACTCTTGACTGTATTAATATGCGCAAACAGAAAGTTTTTTTTTTCTTTTTTTTTTGCCAACCAATCTTTTACATTATTACTGCCATTGTCAAGTGAGTATCGATATTACAAGTTTCTTGATATAATTACAATGAATGCCATTGTCGAGTAGTTAATAGTATTACAAGTTCTTCTTCTATTCCATTTTGGCAACCAGTCTTCTAGTAGACTATTACTGCCATTGTTAAGTGAGTATCGATATTACAAGTTTCTTGATATAATTTCAATGAATGCCATTGTCGAGTAGTTAATTGTATTACAAGTTCTTCTTCTATTCCATTTTGGCAACCAGTTTTCTAGTAGACTATTACTGCCATTGTCAAGTGAGTATCGATATTACAAGTTTCTTGATATAATTTCAATGAAAGCCATAGTCGAGTAGTTAATAGTATTACAAGTTCTTCTTCTATTCCATTTTGGCAACCAGTCTTCTAGTAGACTATTACTGCCATTGTCAAGTGAGTATCGATATTACAAGTTTCTTGATATAATTTCAATGAAAGCCATAGTCGAGTAGTTAATAGTATTACAAGTTCTTCTTCTATTCCATTTTGGCAACCAGTCTTCTAGTAGACTATTACTGCCATTGTCCGGTGAGTATCGATATTACAAGTTTCTTGATATAATTTCAATGAATGCCATTGTCGAGTAGTTAATAGTATTACAAGTTTTTCTTCTATTCCATTTTCGGAAACCAGTCTTCTAGTAGACCGTTACTGTCATTGTCAAGTGAGTATCGATATTATAAGTTTCTTGATATAATCTCAATGAACTAACAAGATGGTGGCCATCTTGTTAGAACCTTCCATGGAATTTTTGTGGCATCTCAGAATTCATGGTCCGTGGCATTATTTTCCATTCACTTCACTTATGCACAATAAACAAACTATATCACATAAAACACCACCAATTTTACACAATATAGAGTCAAGTAACACAAGATTATGAATAAAAAATAAAATCCACTACATGACAGACCAAGATCCCGCCAAAAACTCCAAAACAGAAAGTTATGGCTCTTATCTGGATGGTCAAAGAGATTGGCGAAGACTGTGACAATTTACAAAAAAAATGGACAAAACGTAGTCTAAAAACTGCTAACTGTATTTTGGAAGTGAAGAGTTCTTTAGGCGCGTTGACCGGTGTTTTTGGTACGAGATAAATTTATAGTTTCGCGTCACGACACGCTACGTAAGCATGGCCGGCCTTATTGCGCTTGCTTGTGAACATTTAATATTGATATTCTGTATTGTTATTGTGCAGTCTATTATACGTTTGATGAATTAATAAACTATATCAAAATGCATATAATTATTATTCGGTTTGCCAATAGATGTGAGAGATAGAGAGTAATGATAATAATTTAAATTTACAAACTATGAAATTTAAATAATTCACACTATAATTAAAGTAAAAGTTCAAAACAGAACACAGTTATTCTATTCTATTAAGTTTTCACTTCTGTTGGCAGTCCTTATGACTGCCTCGTTTTTTTATGTATGCTTTTGTCACTAATAAAACGAGAAATCACACCATCATATAAAATACAGCGAAAATTTCCCGCATAAGGAAGATCGTATAAGAAACGTAAAAGGAATTCTCGCCACAGTAATGCTAATAGTCGCTAATGTACAACAGATGTCGCTATAAAAGTTGCTGATGTCAGCGAAATACATTATGTCGATAAAGAGGCAACCCTAACTCGCATCCGTAGAAACTTCGAGGATGCGCGTTCCACTAGAAGTGGCTTTGAGCGTATATAATAAAAAAATATAAAATATACTGTAATAAATCTTTAGAAAACAAAGACTATGGGCGTCGTATACTGAAAACGTCTGTTGATGTATAATGAAAAATTTTAAATATTTTTCTTTAAGAATGTGCCTCATGTAAAATCGTGGCTAATTTTGAACCCTTCCTTAAGTACCAGTACGTCTTATAGTGCCGTCTGCATATCTTTAAACTAATTGTTTCTTTATTATCCATAAAGCAATATAAAAAAAATATACAATAAAGTATTATAATTGTGTCAGTTTAAAATATAACAAAGTGTTGGTAATCGCTAAGTTACTTTTGTAAGTCAGTATAACAAAGTTACGAGACTAAATGGTTTTTCACAAAGTTTTAAGAATATAAAATATAATTTGAAAGCTCTGGTGTATTAAAAGAATAACTCACAACTCTTATGATATGGTAACGTCAGGTTTAAAAAAAAAATTAGGAAGTCTTATTCTTATGTGATATTTCATTGTATTAATATATATTATAATAAAATAATTAGATTGGAATAAAATGTTAAGATTATTTAGGACCCCATTGGGTGAGGTTTATCGTACTAGAAATGAAAAACTAGTAATGAAATATGTTTAATTAATATTTTACTCGTTGACGACGAGAACATTAATATTTTTACGATACAAACGATTAATAGTAATGTATGTAAGTAGTAAGCCAAACTAAGTTTTAATTTGTACTTGTTATTTAAATCATGCCGTTCATTTAATGCAACCATCCAAGAAGCAAGTCTTGCAAACTTTATCATGGACTAGTTTCTAATCCAGGCTTCAATCGTGTTAAGGTAGATTTTAACCTATACCTCGAGAGCAATTTTTTTTCTGGATGAAAGGTATCTTAAATCATTTTCGTATCTCTGATAACCTGTATGCAGAATTTAATGATGATCAGTTCAGTACTTAAGATATGAAAGCGTATCAAAGAAACAAACTCACAATCGCATTCATAATATTAGTAAGGATTCATTAGTGTGAGAGAGATTAAATACATAATTATAAACTATTCTGTGTAGTTTATGAATGTGTTATTATTATTCGTATATTTGTGTGTTTATATGTATTCTAAATCCCACTAGTTTATTGAAATTATTAGAGACCAAGGGTCAGGTGCGGGAATTGTGAAGGCGGACTTATCGTTCTGGGTAATGGGTGTTCATATCACGACACCGACTCACGGTGATATATTTATTTTCAATACAGTTGAATAAGTCCAGAATCGGCTGTGTATCTACTCTAAATTTTACTGTTATTTTCAATAATCTATGTGTGCGATGCTGTGTGAGTGTGGCGACGCGTGATCATTGACAACACGAATATAAAAGAAGTGGAAAGAGTTTGGCGATTTTGGCAATATTGAGCGTTGAGTAATTTAAACTATAAACACGGGCCAAGACCCACCAAAAGGTATAGTCGTATCCAGTAATTATAAATCTTGTACCAATTGAAACCACATGAGATACTTATTAAATAAGAATGAGGGTTGATAGAAACATGATTGTATTTCGTGATGCAATTATGTAAACCCATTCCGTACCATTCAACGTGACGCTAATGTTTGAAACATGAACGCTAATTTACAGCAAAAAATGCCAGATGAAGATAATAGATTTATAGAGAATTCAAAGAACTTATATCCACTAATGTAAAACATGATGTATGTATGTATGTATACTCTAAGCCGTTTTCGGCCACAGCGACTGCTTCAACTCCGACGCTCGTGTGCTAACGTGTGGCTAATATAGCCGACTTTCTTACAAAAGGTGCGTGCACATTGTACACAAATGAGAACACCATTCTCGTGGGTATAATTGATTGCCGCTGGTGGTCGGGCTTTCAATTCATCACGTCTACTATCAAGTGCAGCATGTCGACGTTCTTCATAAGTCTGGACTCTAGTTGCCACATGAGTTTTCCATTCTTGGCGTATAGCTGCTATATTCTCCAACTGTGAAGGGTCTATATTAAACTTTTTCATGTGACGCTTTAGCACATCTTTGTATCTCAGTTGTTGACCGCCCTGCTTACTTTGACTTTATCTAAGCTAGTATGGATAGTTAAAAAGTTTAAACATTGCGGCAAATACCTACCTGTAGGTGTTTTCCTCTACGTCATTCATTATCTTAACAAAAGATTTTATGTAAAGCGAAAAATATATAAGCCCCACACCGCTTGCCCCACTTCTCCACAGCAATGAAACTATCGTGATAATCTTTTTTAGAAGTAAAAACTTATTTAGGCGAATTGACCGGGATTTTTGGCAGGAGAAACTTATAATTTCGCGTCAAGACATGCTGATAAACGTGACCGATGGTATTGCACTTGTGCGGCTCGCGCTTACTAACGAAGCGTAGTATGGCCTGTGTACATATAATATTGATATTTTGTATCGAGCTTATACAGCCGTCGGCTGAGTGTCTTAAGCGCTCGCCTTAGTAGTTCGGTGAAGCTTTTAAGGCCTTGTTAGGCTAATAGCGTAGTCAGTTCGAGGAGAACAAAACTTATATAGCTCATTGTTTGATTAATGTATAAACTGCATAAGAATGTCTATAATTATTGCTCCGAGGGCCAATTGATATGAAAACCAGGCTAATGTTAATAACTTCAATATACAAATTATGAAATACTAGCGGGCACGGCGGACGTTGTCCTGCCCTGATAATAAAAAAACTTGACAAACTATACACCTAAACCTTCCTCATGAATCACTTTATCTGCTGGTGAAAACAACATGAAAATCCGTTCAGTAGTTTTTGAGTTTATCGCGAACAGACAGACGCGACAGAGGACTTTGTTTTAGACTGTGTATTGATTACACTATAATTAATTTACAAATTACAAAAGAGGACACAGTACTCCATTGTTTTGAGTTTTCACTTCTATCGTCAGTCTTTATTGTTGCCTCGACTTTTATTTTTTTATTTTTAGATAAAGACTAAGTGTTTGAGAAATAAAAAAAAGTGATAGAAATCTTATTAGTTTTGTTGGTTATATAATATAATCATCATTACATAGTATAAAACAAAGACCCCTACCGCGTCTGTCTGTCTGTCTGTTCGCGATAAACTCAAAAACTACCGAACGGATTTTCATGCGGTTTTCGCCGGTGGATAGAGTGATTGATGAGGAACGTTTTAGTATATAATTTTCCAAGGATTTTTTTCATAATCGGGGCGGGACAACGCCTACCGGGCCAGCTAGTATTATATATATTATATATATATATATATATAGTATTAGTATCTTATTAGTTTTTGCGTGAAGCGAGGTATAACAGTACAACTCTATCATTTTACTTATACATTATGACTGCTACATAATCTACTTTTGCAAATATAAAATCAAAGTTTAGTTATTTTAATGTCACTTTGTTATTCTGACATTCTCTAAAGCGGGTGCTGTAATGCTCTATGTTTGGGCGACATATTTCATACCCACACATTTTAATGCACCGTTCAAATGAATTAATACTAAAAGACGAATAATTTAACTTAGTGTTTACGTGTTTCAGACGAAAATCCGCCTTAGAAGATGTCGCTGTTAAGCCGCTGACGCAGTTTCCAGTCGCTTTAGAAGAAGAGGTAAGGCATTTATTAATATTTTGTAGTTTGTTTAGTGTGCGATATTTTCTATGTATAAAAAACATTTATATACCTAAGAACGCACTTAAGAAGTTATACCTCTTTAGATTACAAAAAAAACACATTAAGGTTTTACTAAAACAAAACAAAAAAAAGTGTGTGTGTACTTATGTACACGCGTTAGAAGTTATACTTCTTCGGCGTAACAAGATAAAAATCTTTTCAAAAATTTTATCTTTCGCCTTATTCTACGTTTGTAGAAAAAACGACACTAACAATAGAAAAAAGTATTTAATACATTGAAAGTGTTAATACAAAGAAATACAGACAACAAATACAAAGAAACAAAATGTTGACTATAGCTAACTTCAGGGTGTCGGTTATTCGTGACGGTGTGCGTGCGCATCGTAACAACTTCAGGGTGTCGGTTTTTCGTGACGGTGTGCGCGCGCATCGTAATAACTTCAGAGTGTCGGTTTTTCGTGCCGGTGTGCGCGCGCATCGTAATAACTTCAGGGTGTCGGTTTTTCGTGACGGTGTGCGCGCGCATCGTAATAACTTCAGGGTGTCGGTTTTTCGTGACGGTGTGCGCGCGCATCGTAATAACTTCAGGGTGTCGGTTTTTCGTGACGGTGTGCGCGCGCATCGTAATAACTTTAGGGTGTCGGTTTTTCGTGACGGTGTGCGCGCGCATCGTAATAACTTCAGGGTGTCGGTTTTTCGTGACGGTGTGCGCGCGCATCGTAATAACTTCAGAGTGTCGGTTTTTCGTGCCGGTGTGCGCGCGCATCGTAATAACTTCAGGGTGTCGGTTTTTCGTGACGGTGTGCGTGCGCATCGTTAAAATTTACTCTCATCATTTTTCCCTACCGCGACAAAAGAAGTACAACTTCAAAAATCGAAAGGCTTTAAAATTAATTTTCTACATATGTATACAGAATCAAATAAGATACCAAAATTAGGTAGACCAAACTATTTATCATGTGATATAAAAATAATATATACCGACAGTTAACCTCACATCTATAAATCAACTTAAAAAAGTTTATAGACCTAATAAAATAAAAAAAAGTGGTGGTATGATGATATATCGACTATATATGTAACAAATTACAAGCTATCTTGTCTAGATTAGTTATATTAAGATATAAAGTACCGTATAATACATTAAGAATGTTATACTTATCTCTTGCTGATTCTGTAAACATTCTGAAAACATTCACAAATTACAAATTAGATTATTAAAGACAATAGTGCCTGAAAAGATTAAAATGAAATATAAAAATAATATAGAAGGTCTCTTCAAACATTGTCGAATTGTGAATGTCTTCGACAAGGTTAAAATGGCCGTAATTTGTGAGAATCTGGATGAATTTAGTAAGCTTAAAAAAAGAGTACGACCGGACTTTTTGCGGAATTTGGCAGATGTCCCCATGTACTGCCTCGTTACAACAATTACTATGGTATGCGTACATGGGAATATATGCTTCCCTCAATCTTAAACACATTACCAGCCGATTATACAATAGAACTACAAGGAAGTAATGTTAAACAAGCGAAATGTATTTTAAGAAGATTTTTCATAAATGAACTACCTCGAAAAACTTAAACATTAAATGTCGGCGTGTTGACGAACATACCTCTCCTCGATTAAACCGCAATAGCGGTTTCCTGAAGAGAGTCCTATTGTATGTAAATGTAATTTTTCTATTGTCATAAATAAATAAAAAAAAAAATATGGTTCATTATAGTGTGATTTATTTATATTTCATAATTTGTTTATTGAAATTATTGACATTAGTGTGGTTTTCATATCTATTGGCACACGGAGCAATAATAATATACGTTTTTATAAAGTTTATTAATCAATCAAACCTATGATTAGCTGAAAAATATCAATATTACACTTACATAGGCCGTTATACCACGCGTCGCTAGTATGACACAAGCCGCGCAAGCACAATACGTGCGATCATGCTTACTAGTATGTCATGACGCGAAATTATAAATTTATCTCCTGCTAAAAGAATTGCTCAACGCGCCTAAATAAGTCTCATTTCAAAAACTTTTTCCATTTTTTGATAACATTAAAATTTGTCAATAGCTACAAAACAAAAGTAGAATGAAGAAAATCGACTGACAAACAGAGGAGTGAGATGGTCTTAACCGTTCTTTTAGTGTCTATTTATACATACTAGTGGGCGCCCAGTGGTCGACATTCGACCATAGTTCATTGAAGTTTTCGAGTTTGAACTTTATTAGGGTTCTTTGATCAAAGGGTATTTATTATAACCTCTACAATCAAAGGCTTTCATCATGCCTACTCAGTTATTTGCCACTTTTTTTCAATTATATAAACATAAAAAAAATCGATGTCTAAATGAAAATGAAAATTAATTATAAATTTGAAACAAAAAACAGGCGGTTACATAAGGTGGTAAGGCTCTTAAATACTAAGTAAACATAACTTTACGAAAATAAAGAAATTTATCGGACCCACTCATGACACAATTTTCAATTAATTTTACACGACACCATGGGTGCGTGTTGTTTCAGGGTGATGTTGAATTAAATATAGTCTGTACATTATGAGGAATAGTGATATGCCCAGTATCATCATTTGGAAAAGTAACGGATACACAATAGAATCAAATTATGAATCCAAAACAATGATGTTTATAATACTACCATTAACTTTTGAAAATGAATTCATTTTTGTACATAATTCATCATCAACTGTACTAAATATAATTGCTACATCAAGTTGAACTGCATCATTGCATAAGTCATGGATTACTTTCATGACCAAACAAATTTTCTTATTTTGATTTTACAAAGTATTTTTTGCTCATTTTTTATTGAATCATCATTTGAGTACACCATAAAGAAATACTAAACATTAAAATATTGACATTGACTTTGGAAATATTGTTTTACTCTTATGGAACAACATGAAGCAAAGTGACATGAAGTGAAAGCAGTCCTGCCACCTAAAAATTTTGACATTCAATAAAACCAAAGAGAATGATAATTATTTCAGTAGTTCCATAAATTTACTAAAGATAAATTATTTATCAATTAATATTAATGTATATTATGAATTTACATATTATATTATTCTAAAATTAACCTACAATTTGACCAATTGATTTCAAAGGGCATATTGTGAGGCATGCAACGTCAGTCATGTTAAAAATATTTAAAAGGTAATTGGAACTTAAGAAGGTTGAAGGATGTTCGAAACGTCTTTTTCATTTACATGTGTGTATATGTTGTGTAAAATTCAAGCAGTAGTGTGAGTAATGTATATTTTAATTAATTTAATATGATTGTAATGCATTTTATATAAAAAAAATTAACTTTATGAACTTCTCGGCCATATAAACTTTAACTATGCTAAATTTCAAGTTCATCCGTTCGCGCAATTCGCTTAAAATGGGTTGCTAAGTTTTGGCTTCATGTATTAATGTATAAGATATGTTATAATATCATTATTGAATGTAGAATAAAAAAGGGTAATTGGAACGTAAGAGTAAAAAAATACATACAGTCGAGCATAGCAACCTCCTTCGCAACCTTTTTTGAAGTCCGTTATTGACGGATGTCAAAATGTCTTTTTTCTTTCCATGTGTGTATATGTTGTGTAAAATTGAAGCAGTAGTGTGAGTAATGCATATTTTAATTAATTTAATGTACTTGTAATGCATTTTATAAAAAAAAATAGCTTTGTGCACTTCTCTGCCATATAAACTTTAACTATGCCAAATTTCAAGTTCATCTGTTCACGCAATTGTCTTAAAAAGGGATACAAAATTTTGGCTTCACGTATTAATATATATGATACTAGCTGCTGCCCGCGGTTCCGCACGCGTTTTTTTTAAATGTATTAAAGAAATGTCAAATTGTGAGTAGGTGTATACATTATATAAACGCTCTTTCAAAAACATTTGTAAGTACGACACGCACGCCATCTACTGTAACATGTAACGTGTACATTAGATATGTGAATACTCACAGTGTGTCGAATGGGGTGGGATTTACCATCAGCAACATACCTGATACTTTATCCTACTATATGCCACCCTCAGTGCTCACTTACACTATATAAAAAAGTAATGAAAATTTTAAGTTCTACATTATCGAACAATATATGTTAAATCTTTTATTATACAAGGTGTTAGGAGACCGCTTCCGAAAACGAAGACAGACGATAGTACTAATGATACCTTTGATAATGGGAAAAAAATTGATCCTGATTTAAAAAAAAAATCATACTAAAAAAAGCAATGTAACAAAATAAAAAAAAACAGCTGATACTCGGGTCATCGAACGCCGGCAGCTTGCGATCGTGCACGATCCCGAATCCCGCCAAAACAAACCGCTCCTTTTGCGCGCCGCAGTTGACGGCACTTTGATCATTTCCACAGATCAATAAACCGTTAGACATTCTCAAATTTTATTTTATATTAAGCATAGTTATCCCTACTGACTAGTCTTTTTATGGAATTTAGAAGTTATAACTCTAATTATTTAATACAATCAATTGTACCCTGACGTAACAAGAAGCTCGTTACTACAAAAATGATATTACAATATTAAATTAACCTAATTACATACTCACGTACACAATTATAAAAAAACTATTTAATCTTTATCTTTGATTTTGTACAAGAAATTAAAAATAAAATGGTACAGAATAATTTCATAGTTAAAATTAATTACTTTTATGATCGACAGTTAATTAATCTATCAGAATGAATTTAAAATAATATTTTTATACTTTACGTTACCATTGTTTCCGTTTTTAGTCCGTCCAATACCATAATTTGAAAACAGATATGTTCGTCACAACTATCTAAAATTACTTTTAGTGCTTATTGTGAACGCCGCCTCTAATTCTTTTATGGCGCCTGCAAAACTTATACCGACAAAGTTGTAAATTTTGGGGGGCGCGGTATCAGCGCTGCGCCGGTTTGCGTGTAAAAGAAACGATTAAATGTTGTAAATAAGTATTTGCACGATCGCTAGCTGACGTTCATTGACCCGAGTATCAGCTGTTTTTTTTTAGGAAAGTAATGTATTTTTTATGAAACTATCGTTTCATTTAGCTGTACTAACATGATGGAGCGTAAATAATGCTAATAAAACATTTTCAAACTATGTTTTTTTTTAAATCAGGATCGATTTTTTTTCCGTCCCATCATCAAAGGTATCATTAGTACTATCGTCTGTCTTCGTTTTCGGAAGCAGTCTCCTAACACCCTGTATATACATACAACTGGCGGACCTCGGCGGTCGTTGTCCTGACTTGATGATTTTCAAAAATCCTAAAAGTCGACCGCAGCGCCACCTACCGGGTCCAATTGTCCAATCTAAACCATTCTCGAATCTACTGGAACACACACACAAAATTTCATCAAAATCGGTCCAGCCGTATAAGAGGAGTTCAGTGACATACACACGTACAGAAGAAATTTATATATAAAGATATACCCATATTGTCGATATAATTAAGTTATTATTATACGTTGCTATAATCACTAAGTTATGTAAACGCAAGAACAGTAAATAAAAAAAAATGGTCGCCAAATTGACCAAAAAGATAATATAATTCAAATTACATACGCACATATGACTTTCAATTATATTTATTCTTCTATATCCAGTACAGGGCACGTCTCACGCGCATGTTAACAGTAAGCACCATATTTTAGATTAATTTCACACGAACGAATGCACAAGTAACAGTTCATCACTACATAGTGTAAAACAAAGTCTTCTGCCACGTCTATCTGTCTGTTTGTTCGCGAAAAACTCAAAAACTACAGAACGGATTTTCATACCGTTTTCAATGATTCATGGGGAAGGTTTGGGCATAAGTTGTCAAAGTTTTCTTTTTATTATCTCCCCGTTAAAGTCCCGTAAAAACCGGTTCAACCTATTTGGAGATAGCACTGCGAACGAAGTCTTGGGTAACAAAATAAAATAATCTAAGTTATTTTTTATACAGTGAAATTCCGGTGAAAGTAGGTCCAAGCATTTCGGATATTCTACTGCAGCCGAAGGCGGATTAAAAACCTAAATTACTTCTTATGAGGTCAGCTATCTACCACTGAAAGCTCCGTAAAAATCGGTCCAAACGTTTTGGATATAGCACTGCGGACAAAGTCGCGGCTAACAAAATAAAATACTCTAAGTTACTCGTTATAAGGTTTGTTATCTGCTAGTGAAAATCCCATGAAAATAGGTCCAGCCGTTTCGGAGATTACCCGGAACCAAACAAACAAACAGACAGATATACCGGCAATTTATTTGTAGCCGTATCCATTCACCAAAAAGTTTCTATTTTAACGTTACATACACACACACTATTTTTATTATACGTATTTTTATAATCAAAAATTGGAAACAAAACTAACGTAGAATACATTTTTTAATCGAAACACCAAATAAACTTTGAAAATGTTTGCGATAGAAGCTTACCATGTTACTATGGCAATATATACAACGATAACACGCAGTGAAAGCTCTCAAATGGAAAAAAAATGTCTGATTTTGAAACATTCTCCATTGGTGCTTCGCTCCTATTAGTCTTAGCGATGATATATAGCCTATAGCCTTGCTCGATAAATAAGCTATCTAACACCGTAAGAATTTTTCAAATCGAACCGGTAGTTCCTGAGATTAGCGCGTTCAATCAAACAAACTCTTCAGCTTTATATATTAGTATAGATATAAACAGGGTAAAATATCATTGTTTGTGGTTTTGATAGACCTTATATAAATAAAATCAATAATGGCGCATATGATACGTCATTTTCTAGTTGTAGTATATAGATGTATATATACATAACGTGTCATAGAAGTTACGTGAACCACAGCTCTAATTTTCGCGATTGGTGTTTACGCGTCAAAAGTATTACGCGTTTTGTTCGTAGAATTAGTAAATGCTAGATATGGCACGTTGATTTTTTTTATTTCTAAATAATAATCGGGAACAAATCATTCCCACTCTAAGCTAAAATACCTATTTTACAATAGTTTTTAATAAGATTAAAAAAATTGCGTGTATCAGTGGGTATAGGCGGAGGAAGTAAAATTTCTTTGGCTTATATGTACTAAGTTGTATATATATGAGAATACTCATAAACTATACCAGGTGACTGTTTAGACAGTAGCAATATTTCTGAAGGACAATCTACACTCGATTCTTGTTTCTAAATAAAAAAAAATTGTTGCTTAATATTTGATCTAATTATCTAGAGAAATACAAAAATTATACACTATCCTCTACGCATCTATGTTAAAGCACAGTGTTAATGACCATCGGGTGATTTCACTTTCATTTGAAAGGGAACGTGGGAACGTCTGGAACAAAACAAAAGGCGCTCGCATCGGAAGAGTCAACATCGATCTAAAGATGCTGCGTGATGGAGCGAAACACGTGTAATCGATTGTCGTGATTACACGTCAATCTGTAACATATTTTTAATTAATTTATTGATAATTATTATATTTATATTAATTATATATTATATAATCGATATATAAATATACATATATATTGATTAATTGCTTTTTGTTGCAGTTAGACGTAGTAGTGTTCAATCAATTCCAAGCGGAAGTGCAAAGTAGCGTCCACTATAACATTTAAAACAAAAGGGTTTCTTACCTATTTTACTATCGAAAGCTATTAACTCCGGGTCCCCTATTGTAGCTTTTGACATCGGTCATTGCACTTAAGTTTATTATTTTATTGACACGTTTGTAGCTATACTTTTAAAAATCTTAGAACAAACTTTAACTTAGGTTTTCTTGGTTGTTTGTTAGTATTTGTTTTAATATTATTATTTTATATGTTAAATATGACCATGAAGCGTCATATCGTAGAATACTGCGAGTGTCTAACCTTTCACCTGGTATACTATACAAAGTCCCATATTATAAATACTTAAATATATGTTTACTCATTTGTGTATACAACTAGACCCAGACAGACATACATACACAAAAAATACATACCAACGTTACGTTTAACGCGTAATGCGTAACGAAATTCTTTCCTACCGTGCCACAAGAAGTTTCACTTCAACCAACGACCAACCGCAGCTTCGTTTCGATTCAAACTTCGTAAATGTCTTCAAACTTTGTATAGTTTCTCGTAAATTTAAATCTATGATATCTTCGAAGGTATTAATTGAAATGATATGTTGTAATTAATTTTGTATTAATAACTTGAAATCTTCTAAGGCGAAGTGAAAATCGTGTTATAATTCATTGCGTAGTTTAATAGAGAAAATACAAACGCACAAGAAAAGCGATTTTGTTTTATAATATACTATATCCTAATATCATTACATAGTATAAAACAAAGTCCCCTACCGCGTCTGTCTGTCTGTCTGTTCGCGATAAACTCAAAAACTACTGAACGGATTTTTATGTGGTTTTCACCGGTGGATAGAGCGATTAATGAGGAACGTTTTAGTAACAAAGTTATATAAAATCAGCAAAAATTCAACAAAAGTTTTTTTATAATCAAGAAAAAAAATTAGAAGCGACTGTCGTCACATCTTTTGATTAACGGGGATCATTGCAGAATTAGTTGAAGTATTTTTAGAGCAAAAAAAAAAAAAAAACGGTCGGACTTTGAGAAAATTACGGTTTTTTCAAAAAAACTAAAATATTTCATATATCTGGGACTCTGAAATTTTTTTCATATTTTTTTTCGAAAACTACATTTAAAAACAAAAATTTTGAAAAAAAAAAGTTCCCAAACGGTCAATTTTTGAAAAAGTTCTGGCAATTTAAAAATAAAAGAGCGGTTTTTTTCAAAAATTCATAACTTTTTTTGAGTCGGGAAAAAAAATTTGAAAAAATTCTGAAAAATAACTTTCGGGGGGTAGAAAAAGATAGAAAATTTTCAGCGAAATCAAAGGGGGTCAGGTAAAAAATTTGTCGATTTGACATGGAATGACCCATAGACATATCATTTTTCACACAATCCATCCGTATTTTTTACTCCGCTTCCTTTACTCAAAACTTCTCTGCCACTAGTGCTATTGCACAAACACCTTCCCACATTCTCATTCTTAATCCTGTCCATTCTACTTACACCACACATGCATCTTAACATTCGTATCTCTGCCGCATGTAATCTTTTCTCACCCGTCTCTTTCGTAGCTTAACATTAGTACCCATATAATATACAGGTCTTATATATTCTTAGTTATATCCTTACTAATATTATAGACGAGAATATCTGTTTGTTTTTTATTTGCTACGCCTTAATTACTAAACCGATCATAATTAAATTCTGAATACATAATGTCATAGTTATAGGACAGGACATAGGATTCCTTTCAGCCAGAGAAACAGTTTTGTTATCCCGATACATAAGATAAATTGGTTGCGCCGCTTTAAATATATTTTAAATATTCCCGTATTATTGTGATTAGATCGCGACACTTTCCCTCACCGCTTTATTACCCCTTCCTAGCACATGCTTATATTCATTAGCGCGTCGAACACGCCAGAGTCGTTTCCGCGCCGTGTGCAAGAACAGTTTGTGGTCGAGTGATTAGGAATAAAACGCATCGTTTCGCATATAGTGCGTGCCGACACACTTTATAAACGATAAATGTTGTGTGAGACCTTTTGAAACTAGACTTTAGTGTCCGTCAGTGTTGTGACGGAGAAAAAACAGTGGAGTGCAACGAGAACAATCACCTAGCCGGCTAGCCACGTGGAAACTGCAACGCCACGAGGTATGTGCCAATTTTCCTTCCTAGTCTTGTCTCCCTCGTCGTATCTGATCGCAATATAGTTGAGTATCAAATATAGCACCCCCCGCAAATACAGTCCACTTAAATAGCATAGAACATCCCCTTCGGTGGCGTCGAGAACGCAACGGCGCCACCATAAATCGTTACATTAAAGCAAGCGAAGCCGCGAATAAAAGCTAGTTCAATATATATTTTCGCATGGAAACAGTTAACAATAGACAATCTATCTTCCTATAATTTACATTTCTTATAATGTATTCTTAAGCACAAAAACTATTTTTAATAATTCCTTCCATACAATCCAATGTAATTTGTATAAACAAATGAATAAGATTAAAGTGGCTGTTTGTCATAATCAACCTTTGCAACGGCTGAACCGATTTTACTAAGAATTTAACTGGGAAATACAGAATTGTCTGCGTGGTAATATATAAAACAGCCACTAATAAAGTCATCTGAATGTATTAAGTCTGATTAATTATCTACTTTTCTCTCGTACTTAAGTCACGTGGTCATTAAAATTACCGATTTTAATTAAACAAAGACTGAACGTTACTCGAAGATGCTTTATGATTTTCTTGAAAAGTTTTATCATTTCATCATTAAAGTTCTATCAAGGCAGACAAATAGACAGACATTTCTAAAATGATTAAAATATATTATACTACTTATCCCTAGACATCTGCAACATTTTTACAAAGATCTAAAGCGTACCAATACGTTAGACTTACATTCTTGTTATTGGTATAGATGGAGATTTGTCGATTTTATGTCAAAAAGATCCCTATGACAAAGCGTAATTGTATACACTCTAAAAAATACATACTCTATACTGTTCTATACTCTGAATACTTCTCAATCTGTCGATAAAATCTCATCTAATACGGTTTAGCCGTTTCGAAGATTATAGTACGGACAAATAAGTGATACCTTGATTTTGTTTAATGTACAAATTTTGATGACACGGCTTGTGTAATGTCAAATAAATGTGTATTTTCTTTATTCTTTAATTCGCAAGTCGATTATTAGGAATAATTGAATCCAATAATCAGGCAGCATATTGTAACATTTTAACTTTGGTACGATGATAAATGAAACTAAATTTCCCAATATCCCAAGGTACGCCCGGACTATGAACTAGTCGTAATAACTAAAGTATGTATAAAATATTATGTGCTTATTATTTCGATTGACCTTGCCAGTTCTTCCGTCTCACTCGCACATACGAAGTGCTAATACCGCGACATCCTATTTTCCTATAGCCTCAAAAGAATCCACGCAAAAATCAGCTGTATAATTATTAACATAAACTCTATATTTGTATACGAATTTATTTTTTCAGTATTAATCTAGTAATTTGATTTCATAACGGTACAAGTGTTTATACATAATTTATCAAATGTGAACTTTAACTGCACAGGTTAAAGTACATTTTCGTATGGATATTTGTGAGTTATAAAATATTTTTGATCTGTAATAATTCGCTTATGTTATCTTACTTTTTAGCAATGTCATATTATTACAAACATTAGACAAATGAGTTAAACTTATCCAGTACAGAATGCTACGTCGCGGTCTGTTGACGTCCGTGTTATTTATGTGTTATTTGATTTAATTAATGACTTGAAAGTATTAATCAGTTTTCAAATTAACGCTATGTTAATTTGATTTAGTTTATCGTGTGAATTCAGTGCCGTGAAAATAAATACGATACGATGTGAAACATTTACAAGAGTGTAGTTTTATTGTGGAGTTTTTTGATTCGAACAGTTGTTGCAGGTTATAGTTGTGTACACTGGGATTAAATTTTTTTAACATTTATACGTTAGCATGAATATTATATGTGTCTTGAATTCTATGGCGACAACTATACCTCAAGTGTCTCATTTCGGAATCAGAAAGTATATACCTAATTATCGAGATGCATCAAGATCGGCCGGCATGTGTGTTGCTTGCCAATGCATTACGATCTTTTGTTGTTAGACATTGTTTTTCAATAAGTATTCTGAAAGCGGTTTGATTATGTTTTTTAAACCATACGTTCTTAAATACAATTAGTTTATTTTAGAAAAATACAACGGTGAAGTTATCTTATCTGTCTTGTCAATAAATAAAACAGAGTTTATGATGGCTTTAAAATATATATAGAGTTATGTATGAGGACATAAATAACGCAATAATTAAATATATATTTATCCTTATTGCACTTAGGGATTTAAAACGGCAAGGTAATAATACTGTATATGTATTATTATCGATTGAAATCTGAAAGCGGTCGATGTTCAAACTATATAATTTAGTAAAATGTTTAATTAACAAATTTATGAGCTTTGGTTTACTAAACATTAATAAATAAACTGTGTCACGAAGAAACCAATGATTTCTGTATCGTATTAGACGCGCTGATCCTTACTTTAAGTTTACATTTGCGATACTTATTATAAGTATCTTCTTTTTGTGTTTGCGATGAACTTTATAATGAACTAGCTGTGTCCGCGGCTTCAAAGCGATTTTTATTCTCTTAATTACTATTATATCTTGTAATAAATAAGTGAGTTTAGCAAAATTGATATCGTTTTTCATATTCTCCTGGTTCGAATGTCTGCACATATTAATTTCATGGTGATCGGTTGAACGGAAAAGGTGCTGATATATTACAGCGCTGTCCATTAGCGAGTTATAAAAGTTAGCGTATAATAGCATCTCCATTAGAAAACACTCAGGTGTGCCAACTATCAGAGTGATCTCAGATATATATACTAACACCCGATTGTATATATGTGTCGTTACATTTCAAAATGATTACTAGTGGTCGTCCGCTGGTCGAAATTCGGACATATTAAAAGAGGCTATAAAATTTTTCGCTTATACAAATGTTATTATTTATTATCTCTAATCCTTTTTGATGTTTTTTTCTTAATACTTGATTAAGTTTTATAGATTGTAGACGTAGGGAGTGTGAAGTATGAAGAATAGAGACTTATAAATATTGACTGTGACTCGTCGATAACATAGAATAACAGATTATTTACTGTTTATTTATTTCCAAAATAAAAACTATACATAAAGCTCATCAATAGATACTATATAATAAATCGGTTGACAAGCAGAGTAGAACAGTTTCTGTCCTCATAGTATGCAATCACTCTATATAATTTTTATTATTACTTACACACAGTAACTATAATTTTACAAAAAAAAACAGTAAGTAATATTAATAAATCCATTACGTTTATTCCTTATTAGAATTGAACTCGTAATGATTTATATATGAGGCATTCCACATGCAATGACACATATATACCTACAGTCTATGGCTCACGTGCTCTGCACTTAAGCCAAGCTGTCTAGTGTAATACCGAAGTCATTAATGATGCTAATATGAGTCTACAATGCTTTGTGGATTTTATTCATCTTGAACAAATATTAATTTAGTATCGTGACAGAGTGTGAAAAACGTGAGATACTCTCCCTTTCGCACTTATTAATTTTTGCATAACGCTTGCTTATTCGCACGTTGGGATTAACAACCACACATTATTTTTAGTAATAACCATGGATTAACAGCAAACTAATGACTTCAATAACCTGATATCCATTACAAAGAAATTGTGCATAGCATTTACATTACTTTTGAAGTTCTTAGCGGGATCTTAGTAAGTAATTTAATGGTTTTTGTATTTTATAAGAATAAATCTAAATCTTGTGTTATCTGATTTTATATCTATACTTATATTATATAGAGGTAAAGTTTGTGAGTTTGGATGTTCGAGGTAATCTCTGGACCGACTTTGAAAATTATTTTACTCATAGCAAGGTAGATTTACCCCGAGTAGTTGGCGTTGCCATCGGGTTCAGGGTTTTTTGAGACTTCGCGTTTGAAAAATAAAACTGGAACTGGTAATAACCGATTTGACGCAGACAAAGTAGCGTGGGTCAGATAGTTTTGTAATATTGGTGGCATTTTACGTAATATGTAATATATTTTTGTATATTACGTTCGGATATTGTGCATAAGTGATGGCACAAAAACTGTCTGGAAAATTCAAGCAAGGGTGCCGCCAACTTGTTTGAAATTTAAAATAATCATAACACACGTGTAGTATTACTATTTATTTAACAATAGCAGTAATAATGTATAAGAGCTGCTGAATATAAAACAAATAAAAACTCGGTGAGTTGTATAAATTTATATCTCCCGTAGTGGTCTAGTAGATTGACGGGTGGAATATCATTTCGATTTCCGCAGGTTCGAACCCCGGCATGCACCAACGATTTTTACGGAATTCGCGTACATTTACTAATTTCAATTGGTAACAGAATCGGCTGACGGTGAAGGAAAACATCGTGAGGAAACCCGAACCTGAGAATTGTTCTAGTAGTAATACTATATGTGGGAAAACATAGAACTGTGGATTTCTCAGAGTTTGAAATCGCCAATGGACTGACTGGTGATTATTCTCATACGTTCTTTCGGGAAGAGATATATGGCCTGCAGTGAGTCTCTTACAGGCTGATGATGATAATGATACCTCGAATAATTTGTTTTATATCATAGGAGACAAACGAACAAGTGGGTCACCTGATGTTAAGAGATCACCACCGTCGATAGACACTTGCAACACCAGAAGTCACAAGTGCGTTACCACCCTGTGTTTCGGGGAGGGGGAGTGGGGAAGGGGCGAGGGAGAGGGGAGATGGGTTACTGGCATGTTACTTCACGTCGGTGTTTCTGTGGGTCGAGTGGTAGTACCCCGGGCGAGCCGGCCCATTCATACTGAAACCAGTAATAGCTTCAGCGTGGCTCTACCACCTCAATAATGAACGTATGAACGTATATTCCTATTAGTGATTTGTTTTTTGCTTAACTCTTAAAATTACAAGTATATTTATAGACTCTACATGTAATGATAGCGTTAAATAACGTCCTGTAAGGGACAATCGATAACTATATCACACAAAACAAACCAAATGAATCGTGTAGGTGGAGTTTGGAGATAATACACATCCTCCGCGAGTGCTATAGATAATACTCAGAGATATCTGTCGCTACGCTGATTTGTTTCCTACATTCGGACGTTATGCGGCCTTATTAAACTTCATATGTAGAAACTAAGTGTATCGGTGGCTTTGCTTCATATATCATTTACTAGTGGACGCGGCGGAAGTTGTCTTGTCCTGATAATAAAAAAAGAACATTAACAAATTATATATACCTTAACTTTCCCCATGAATCACTTTATCTACTGGTGAAAACCCCATGAAAATCCGTTCAATAGTTTTAGAGTTTATCGTGAATAGACAGACAGACAGACAGACGTGGCAGGGGACTTTGTTTTATAATATATGTCTAGCCGATACCAGCGATCTCGTCTGTGCAATTGTTTTGTTATATGTCAAAGGGATTAGGCAGCGTTTTTGATGAAAGCTCCCAGGCGGCTTGACTTTTTCCGACACTTCCAACAATTATTGTTAAAGCGAACAGACAAACAGACGCGACCGAGGACTTTGTTTTATAATATGTATTATGTAGTTATATTGATGGATAAAGTAATGAAATGACAGATACCAACACTGTTTGAAGGTCCATCATTAAAATTGGCACACCTCTGTGTTTTACACGGAGAAAAGATTACTATACTATCATTTTTACTATGCTTAGTTACTTATTACAATAATCGATAATATTAAAAAAAAAACAATAACAATCGCGTGTGGACTCACAGGCACAACAAGTTGTAACTAAAGTCACTAAAGGAAATATGTTCATGTTAGTTCATGTATGCTTTAAAAGTGTAATAGAGTGTCATAGATACTATAAGTTAAAGCCAGAAATGATTATATCTAGGCGTTGAAAAAATATTAATTATATAAGAACGACGTGAAGTTATTACTCGTTATATTCCAAATTTATTTGATGTTCAAAGAAGTTTACGTGTCTTATTTGGAACTAGCAGGCCCGGCGGAAGTTGCCCCGCCCTGATAATAAAAAAAAAAGTTGACAAATTACATACCAAAACCTTCCCCAACTATGACTGTATTTACTGGTGAAAACTGCTTGAAAATCCGTTCATTAGTTTTCGAGTTTATCGCGAACAGACAGACAGACGTGGCACGGGACTTGGTTTTATACTGTGTAATTATGATGTGTCTGCATTTTTTTAAATTCTTATTTTAAGTTTATCATACTAATTATACCCTATAAACAGAGTCACGGCGTGTAATATATCGTTCTTGTAATAGATCCTTCGGCAGGTTCAATTCTACACTCAATCAAATCGATTCAGTAGTTTTTTAATGAGCGGCGTTGATACAGACGTACATAAAAGTTTGCGATTTTATTATATAGAAGATTAGATAGTACATATAGATTATTTTCACTGCTTATCCGTTATCTTGTCACTGAAATATACACTACAATCTCTGCATGAGAATTGAAATATTGACTTATTCGAAACACCAACAATATTTGCACTAAGACAGTACAATGCATACATTTAGAAAGAATGACTATACGAATGCAAACTTAACTACAAGTATTTACTACTTACTGCATGGTAGAGCAAATAACTTAATTAGAAGGTTAAATGCAGAAACTAACTTAACAACATGTACGATTCTATTTTTCATTTTTTTATTCTATTTTATTGAAAAAATATAATTAAAATCTATACTTCTATACTAATATTATAAACCTGAAGAGTTTGTTTGCTTGAACGCGCTAATCTCAGGAAGTACTGGTCCGATTTGACAAATTATTTCAATGTTAGATAATAGCTCATTTATCGAGGAAGGCAATAGACTTATTACGTTAAGACCAATAAGAGCGTAGCACCAATGAAAAATGTTTCAAAATCTTTTTTTTTTCCTTTGTGGGCTTCCGCTGCGTGTTATAGTTAGCCCAAAGTAATTATTCCACACGGAAGAAGTCGCGGGCATAAGCTAGTAATAAATAAAATGAGTATAGTATTCTGTTTTTTTATTTTTTTATTTTATAATCTTAGGTTAATTAGGTTCACATAGAACATGTCAGTGCCATCGTACCCTAATCTTAAAATATTCACAAAGAGATTAAAACACTAACTTCCATAGAGTCTTGGCTTCCTCACTTGCAAGTGTACACAAGATTCTAAGAAAGCTACCCTCATCTAATCTATTAAGTTTTAACTCATTGGTTTTTTATTTAGAACGTCGACGATTAAAAATGTCTCTATTAATACTTACAGAGGAAACTTTGAAAAACTCAACATTTTATATATCTTTTTATGAAACTAAAAAATGTTTGCGATCCCTCAGTAAAAAAACATAATCAACCCGTTTTTCAAATTCTTAACAATGGATTTGTACAGGTCGTAAACATTTCAATTATGATACCGTTCGGGATAAAATTAGTTATGTGAGAGTGTGGCAGTGACGTAAATGAGAAAGTGACGATGCTTTTCGTGGAGTAATGACTCTAGCGACGGAGATACGCGCGCGCCGCGCTTCCGTCACCGATTACAAGCCTGCAGCCCTGTTTAGAACAATATGGCGGCGGACACTCACCTTCAAGAAGCGAAAGGTCTGTACAAAACTCTAATAAGATAAAATACACTAGCGGACCCGGCCGACGTTGTCCCGCCCTGATAATAAAAAGTACCGTTACACATTTATAATTATTTTCAATATATATTATACCTAAACCTTCCTCATGAATCACTTCATCTACTGGTGAAAACCGCATGAAAATCTGTTCCGTAGTTTTTGAGTTTGTCGCGAACTGACAGACAGAAATGGCAGAGGACTTTATGTCATAATAACACTAGCCGGTCCGGCGGACGTTATCCCGCTGTGATAACAAAAAAACCTTGACAAATTATATACCTAAATCTTTTTTATGAATCACCATGACACCGCATAAAATTCCGTTAAGTAGTTTGTCAGTTTATCGCGAACTGACAGACAGACATACGTGGCAGAGGACTTTATTTTATAACATATGAGATCCGCCTCTTAATTGCGTGTTACATAAGAATAAAGCGATTGAGGAGAGCGGTAAATATCAACTTCAAAATTTACATACCTAAATAAAATTAGAGAGGTCTGCCTTTATGCGGACCTGTAATTTGTTTTGTCAACTGCAAGGTGCTATTATTAGAGTAAATCACATTATTAATATGTGTAAAAATCGTGATACTTATATTATGGTATATATCGTGATACGGTACTTACGTATTAACGGTACAGCAGTGCGCTCGCCGAATGCTGCCGCGGCCGGCTCGCGCTGTCTTTGTTCTACAGCTCGTAACTACTTCAGTCTAACTTTTTTTTTTATTTACGTGGGGAAATCCTTTATGGATACGCCACCCTCTCAGGGGAAAGAGTGGGTTATGTCCGACTCGCACGGACTAAAACCCCACGGTGTACCGTCCGCCGCATGGTACAGGCAGCCAGGGATCGAACCTGCTGTCTTCCTGAGAAACCGCCCCTGCGGCAGCCTGGCGAGTGAACGCCAGGCTTCGTCCTACTATAGAGAGACTACTGGGTACACAACCAGTCGTCTCCCCTCGTCAGCCTCACCTGTGCAATGAGGAGATGGGTCCCCCGACCCATCCCCTCAGGCTCGGTTATGGGAGGGGGCGAGTGTTCCGCCTCCTCCTCCTTCCTGCTCTCCTTTGGCGGGGAGGGCCACTTCACGGATCTTCCTCGCGGGCCCTCTCCGCGCCTCCTTCTGCGAGATGACTTCCTCGCAGAAGGAGGCCA
Source organism: Antheraea yamamai (assembly GCA_036509395.1). Lineage (NCBI taxonomy): Eukaryota > Metazoa > Arthropoda > Insecta > Lepidoptera > Saturniidae > Antheraea > Antheraea yamamai. The sequence goes on from AP028451.1 coordinate 2,940,986, forward strand.
CAGCAGTCCACCCCTCCTCGCTGCCGAGCATGGCCGAAACCAGGGCGCGGCGCTGATCGTCCCAAGCGGCACACTCAGAGAGAGTGTGCTGCGCGTACTTCAGTCTAACTTAACCGAAACAAAACGGGAAAATTGATGGAAATTCGTTCGGTTAGGTTAGGTAAGACTTACGAAACAAAGACAGCACGAGCCGGCCGCGGCAGCGTTCGGCGAGCGCACTGCGTTTTGTATATTAGCAACTTGATTTTTAAAGTTTAAACAAAACAGTTTCGTCTCGGTTTGCTTAGGTTAGGGTAAACTTGCGAAAAGGATAACACGAGCCTGCCTCAGCAGCGGTTGCCGAGTGCGGTGGTGTTAATACGAAAGTACCCGTGATACTTGTAGAACAGACATTACTTCTCATAGACCACTTTTAAAATTTAGCTGGTTCTACATTTCTACCATATTCCCAGAACTCGACAAAA